>CM053596.1:54584676-54660172 GCA_028646575.1 Pseudocheirus occidentalis
TCTGAATATAAAACATCAGGGCAGTTTTCTTTGAGGATTTCTTGAAGGATGCTTTCCAAGTTCTTTTTCTGGTCATGGGTTTCAGGTAGACCAATAATTTTTAAATTGTCTCTCCTGGATCTCTTTTCCAGGTCAGTGGTTTTTTTCAAGGAGATATTTCACATTGCTTTCTATTTTTTCATTTGTTTGTAACTGTTTAATAGTACCTTGATTTCTCATAAAGTCATTAGCTTCCACTTGCTCCACTCTAATTCTGAAGGAATTGTTCTCTTCAGAATGCTTTTGAGATTCTTTTTCTGTCTGTCATATTCGACTTTTTAAGGCATTCTTCTCCTCATTGACTTTCTGGGCCTCTTTTGCCATTTGAGTTAATCCATTTTTTAATGTGTTGTTTTCTTTAGTCAGATTGTTGACTCTCTTTTCATGATTTTCTCGCATCATTCTCATTTCTCTTCCCAATTTTTCCTCCCCTTCTCTTATTTGGTTTTGAAAGTCCTTTTTCAGTTGATCTATAGCTTGTAGGCAATCTTCAATGTCTTGGATGCATTTGGTGTGGGAATTCTGACTGTGTTGTCTTCCTCCTGTTCCATGCTTTGATCCTTTTTGTCCACAAAAAAGGATTCTAGAGTTTTATTGCTGTTCTTATTTTGCTTCCTTTTCCTCATGTTGGCCAGTCAATTAATTGGTTGGTTTTTTTAGCTTTGTGAAACTCTGCTTCCAGGGCAGCAAGCTCCGTCCCAAATCGCTGGACTTTTCCCAGCGGCCTGAGCTATTAGGGGGGTGCTGCAGCCCCCACCAACTTTTGCTTGTTGATAGCGCAACTCTGGACCATCACCCAAGACCATGATCTGGATCCAGGCTCCTCAATGCAAGAGCCCTTGGCCCTGATCAGTAGACTCAGCCTCCCTGCAATTGGTAGGCCAGGAGTTCTGAAGCAGCCCAGTGGTGGCAGTTGCTGGTTATAGTGTATCCTGCCCTTCCCTCCCCCCCTTCTTGCCCCGGGGGCACATGGGCAGAACTGCTTTTCCTCCCACAAATTTAGCTTGAAAGGTTGACTTTCACTGACCTTTCTCTAATTCTCTAAATCCTTCCTGGCTTGATAGATGTGGAGATTGCTCCAGGTGCTGTAGATCTGCTCTTTGGTACACACAGGCTATGGCTTGGCTCCTCCCGTCCTCCCTGGGGCCTGGCCAAGGTTTCAATTTTTGGGCTGGGCTGGCCGCGGCTCCCAGAGTGCCGGGGTGAGCCCCTCCTGCCGAGCTGCCTTCAGTGCCAGATGTGTTTCCTGTATTTTTGTGAGTTTGGGAGCCCTAAAATTTGTTTAGAGTCATATTTTATGGTTATTTACGGTGGCTCTGTGGGACCTGCCAGACTTTGCTGTTTCTATTCTGTATCTTGCCTCCACCCCCCCATAATTTCTTGAAATGTGGTATCTAGTGTCTTTTTTTTTTTTTTTTGATTGTCGCTTTCAGGTAGTTCAATAATTCTTAGGTTATCTGTCCTGGATCTATTTTCCAGGTCAGCTGTTTTTTTCTTTTAGTGAGATATTTCATATTTTCTTTTATTTTTTTCATTCTTTTCATTTTGATTTTATCTTGTCTCATGGAGTTACTAGCTTCCACTTGTCCAATTCTGACTGTTAAGCAATTTCTTCAGTGAGCTTTTGTACAGCTTCCTTTTCCATTTGGATAATTCTACTTTTTAAGGAGTTGCTTTCTTTAGTCCATTTTTTAAACCTCTTTTTCTGTTCTTTTGTGCTTCCTTCACCAAGCTATTGACTCTTTTTTCATGATTCTCTTGTATCACTTTTATTTTTTTCCACAACTTTTCTTCTACGTTTGTTATTTGAGTTTTAAAATCATTTTTGAGCACTTTCAGGAGTTCTTTTTGGACCTGACACTAGTTAATATTCTTCTTTAAAGGTTTGGCATTGTTTTCCTCTTCTGAGTTTGTTTTGATCATCTTTGTCATCATATTAATGTTTTGTGGTCGGGTTTTTTTTTTTTGCTGATTTTCCTAGACGATTTCTGCTTTATGTTAAAGTTGAGCTCTGATCCTGAGTTGGAGGAGGCACTGTCCCAAGCTTCAGGTGTTTTGTGCTACTGTTTTCAGAGCTAATTTGTGTTTTCAGAGCTAATTCAGAGATAATCTGTAAGTTTTCAGGTTTTTCTATGGCGGTATGATACAAGGAGATGTGATCATTGCCTTCCTGGACTGTGCTCTGTTCTGTGAGTGACCACAAGCACTCTTTTCTGCCATGCATCTTTGACCAGGAACCATCCTTCCCTGTGGCTACATACTCCAGTGTGCTGGTGGTCTTCCTCACCCTTGGATTATGGTCTGTGATCCACAGCAGAGGTCTGCACTCAGTGTCACAGAGTATCCCCTGTAATCTCCTTCTTACCAGTTGTCTGGCCCTCTAATAGCCTGTAGGCTGTGAAGTTCTGAAAATCACTGCTGCTAATTCAGTTTTGCCCCTGAGGCCTCCACTAGCTTTTTGGGGCAGAGCCTGCTACTGGCTTGCTGGGCTGCCTGTGCTAGAAGTGCTCCACTTTTCCCTCAGTGAGTTAGATCTTTTCTGTTGACCTTCTAAGTTGTCTTGGGTTGGAAAACTGTTTCACTCTCATTGTTCATGTTGCTCCAGAATTCCTTTTGAGGCAACATTTAAAGTTGTTTGGAAGGGAATTTGGGAGAACTCTGGGTAAAACTCTGGAAGTCCACAAAATATTTTTTAATGTAAACTTCCCAACTCTTTTTTTGAAGACTCATTTATGATATCTAGAAATTAGGTTTCTCTAATTCTTTGGCCTTACTGATTTCTTACTCTTTTCTGCGTCATGTTTTCCAGTGTTTGAAGGATCTACCTAGAATTCTTGGCAGAATTTTTCCACTTCTTCCTTCTTTGCCAACTGATGTTACTAGCATATAGGTTTCATTTGCCTTTGTAGTGACCATATTTGTTGGTACTTAGGAGAAGCACTGCTTTGAGAGGTAACCAAGCCTCTTTTAACTGAGTTACCAAGAAGAGCCTGGTAGCCATCCTTTAATTTAGTTGTCTTTTGCCTTGTTTACAATGAGACTGTCAGGAATGATGTTAATTCTCCTGTTCTCATGCCCACTTGTTGGATATCCACTATATCAGGTCTGCACAACTTGTGGGGGCTGCAGCATGCTGAAGGATTTCCTCTACATACAAAGGATGTTTTCCTCTATATTTTTTGCAGGCCACCAAAAATTCTTTGGTGTGCTGCAAGTGGCATAAGGACCATAAGTGGCAGCAAGTTGTGATGACTGCTACCAGATAAAGATCTTTAGAGTATCATCAGATAAACTGCTGCTTGCAGATAATCTAAAATCAGTGTTATTCTTATCACCATATTTATGTTTCTTCCATTTTGTTGTTGTTATTACAGAAGATGAAAGCCCTATGGAGATCTGAGTTCTTTTCTGTGTTTTTCTGTTTCTTGGTTTGCCATGAAAAAGGCATTGGTGATAAGCCTTTTTGGACTTAGTGTATAAATTGGTCCTTGGAAAGAAGACATCTACTCTAACATGATAGAATCTGTTGAGTATCATTCTGTGTTGGCATAGCCTTAGAGGACCACAGGGTCGCTTTTATGGTATTTTGAAACATCTGTTTGAGAACAAGTTTTTGTATTGACTGGATATGGTAAGCAGCATGTAGCCACAAAACTTTTACTACTCTTTTAGAGACAAGAAAAGTATGATCATAATTGTTTGGGCTGTTTCCAAATTAGCTGTCTGTATAGTCTAACCATTGACTATAAACCAAAATCAATAGCAGATTAAAATAAAAATGGCAAAAAGATATAGACAGCTCCTGTATGATCTATTTAAACAAGCTATTGATGCCAAAAAGGGGAAACAAAAACATAGTCATCAACAGCCTCCCCATTTTCTAATGAAATTTAACTGGTCTAAAATCACTTGTCACAGTTACATCAAGAGAGCCTAGAAATAACCTCAGTCAGCAAACACTGCTTACTAAGTGAAGAGGTCTGGCTGGAAAAGGGTACTAGTTTATAATAAAGATATTGGTGAAATTTTATGGAGAAAATTGGTGGAAGAGTGAACAGTATTGCCTTTTAGGTATGTCTCTTAGATATATAAAGACTGCCGCCTTTCTCCACTCAGTTTGTTAAAAATTAAAGATTTATTTTGGTTATATTATTTTTGTTCTATGGAATCTTTTGCATATTATCAAATTTGTCCCTTTTGTCTTCATTAATTTCTTCCATTTGTTTAACAACTTTTCTGCTTTCTACAATCAAAATGTATTTCATAATTTTTAATTAAAATATCTTGTTTACATAATTAGAGTTTATTGTTATGTATAGGATGAATTACAGATCTAAACTCACCTTTTGAACCATATTTTCCAATATTACCAACAATCTTTTATTGAATAAATATCTCCTGATATTTTTACATTTTGCATTTATCAAACTGGACATGTTGAATTTAATATCTAAGAACAATTAGTTCAAAATTTCCAAGAGAGGCATGTGTGAGATTGGATCTCAGAAATTAGGTCTGGATATAGAAATCTGAAAATCATAGAAATGAAAATTGAACCCCTAGGTCCTGATGAGCTCATCAAAAGAGAAAGTATAGGAGAAAATGGCTTAGGATAGAGTATTGAGAGACACCCTCCCATGAACAAATCATAAAAGGGTCAGTGAATGTGACCTGGAAGAAAATTCAGTATTCAGCTGAGGAATGGTCAGACAGGTAGGAGAAGACAACTCAGGTGATTGCAGTATCATTACAAAATTAGGAGAGAATATTAAGGAGTAGGTGATTTGCATTGTCTGAGCCACCAGAGAGGACAAGAAGGATGAAGACTGAGAAAAGGCCATTAGATTTGGGAATGAAGGGATCATTGGTAACCTTGGAGAGAGCAGTTTCAGTTGAACAGTGATGTCAGAAGCTAGATTATAGTCAGAGGGAGCAATATACTATAGCTAGCAGGGATTGTTGGATCAGCTAAGGATGGGGCAGAGGAGAGGACTAGACTTTGTTTGTAGGCAGTAAGGAAGCAGCCAGGAGATTGAGAAAGATTGAAGTAGTGAGATGATTCAGATAATAGAGGGAGAAATGTGCTGTAGTAAGTAGACGGGAGAGAATGGGATCAACAGTGTAGTAGTGGTTGCTTTGGGAAGAAGAACCATCTCTTCATGTGAGATAGGAGTGAAGAAAGAAATAGTGGGGAAAGATGTTTGAGAAATAGGAGAAGAGGGTGCTTTTGGTGATGGACTCAGTTTTTTCAGTGAAGAATGAATCAAAGTCTTCAGCTAAGGGAGTTGAGTGACAGGATTTTGGGGGAAGAATGAAGAGGGATGAGTGGGATATTGAATTCATTAGGGAAGTGTAAAAGAGTTGCCCATTTTCAGTGAAGGTTTAGTTGCAATTATTTAACATTAATTTATGTTGAACCCAGTCAGCATGGTTTCATAATTTTCCTCAGCTTTGATTAGCAGTATGTGAGTAATAGTGAAGATGATGAATTGTGAGAGTGGTCCAAGGTTGTGGTTTGACAAGGCATGTCAAGTGTCAGGGAAAGGAGAAAGTATAGAGGATTTCTTTGAGGTCACCAACGGCCTTGATAGGGAAGGGATGAGAATGTTTCTGGTACAGGGTTGATGTGGATGTGACCTGAGAAAGAACTGAAGGGTTGGAGAGACTGGAGGTCATGGTGAGGTTGAATGAAGAAAATATTTAGAAGGTAGTAAGACTGAGGGTAAGATAGAGAATTTAAAAAGATTATGATCAAATAAATAATATAAGATATACCATTATAGGGGATGGCTAGGTGATGCAGTGAGTAGAGCACTGGCCCTGGAGTCAGGAGGACTTGAGCTCAAATATGGCCTCAGACACTTAACACTTACTAGCCGTGTGGCTTTGGGCAAGTCACTTAACTCCAATTGCCCTCCAAAAAGCAAAAAAAGAAAAAAAAAAAAGGATTGCCATTATATAACACACCTAATTCCTGTTATGTTGTCTTCTAGTTTTTTAAATTGTGTGTCCAACTGACTAATCTCTTTACTTTTTTATTTTTTTATGAAATTATTTAGACATCTAGAATTTCCTCACAGAATTGCTTTGGATTTATTCCAAAAGTTTTGTTATATTTTTCCATTGGCATTTTCACGTGTTGAATAGTTTCTTAGTATGTTTTCACATTCTGATGTTATTTTGTATTCTGTTGTTTTTGTGATTTGTTCTTTGACCCACAGATCCATTGGGATTAAGTTATTTAGTCTACATTTAATTTTTAGCTCTTCCTTCAAAGGCTCTTTATTAAATGAATGTCATTTTTATTGCATTGTAGTTGGCAAAGGATGTGTTTAATATTTCTCTTTTTCTGCATTCATTTGCGAAATTTTTATGCCATACATGTTATTAGGGACTTTTGACAAAGATGCCGAATTCAGCTGAAAAATTTGTAATATTCTTCACTATTTTCAATTATAAATTGCCAAAGATATTTTCAGGTGCTTATTTTTCCTGTTTTTCTTTTTGTTAGATTTGACTAAGTCTGAGAGAGATACATCGAAATTCTCAACTTGTAATTTTATGCTCTTATTTCTTCCTGTAAATCAGAACTCTTCCTTTAAGTATTTAGATGCTGTGCCATTCAGAGTGTGTGTGTGTGTGTGTGTGTGTGTGTGTTAATATGTTAAATATTGGTATTCATTTTCTGTGTTACCTTTAAGCATAATATAGTTTTGCTCTTTTTCTCTTTTAATCATGTCTATTTTTACTATTAACTTGTTTGAGGTTGTGATTACTACCCTTTCTATTTTGAGTTCACCAGAAGCATATTGATTCTCTCCATGCAACCCTCTATTTTCACTTCCTGAATGTGTTTGAAGTATGTTTTTTTTTGTAAACAGCATATTATTGTATTGTGCTTTCTAATATGTCTTATGGGTGGATTCCTCCCATTCATATTTGCCATTATGTTTTATTAATTGCAGTAGAAAATTTGTCAAAAATATGAACCTTTCATACTGAGATGTTTAGGGTCATGAAAAGCCCTGTAATTTGCCAAAGGCAGTCCAGTCAGTCTTTTTCCTTGAGTTCAGTTATACGACCAGCTTCATTGTCTAGCTTTAGTATCTAGCCTAGACGGTAGGCAGTCTTTATTCACTTGTTTGTTCTCTTCAGGCTAGAGAAACAGAAGAATGATTGATATATAATGTATTTTCGTTAGGATATTCCCAAGGGCCATATCCAGGCATATGAAATTATTTTATGGACCAAAAATGTCATATGTGCCTTATGCATAAACTCTGTGGTTAAGAGTTTCTGGGGAATAATGTATGCTGCCAGAAATCTTTACCAGATTACTAATGGCAGATTACAAGGCAGAAATTTGGAAAACACTATTCTAGCAGCTACTGTGAGAGAACATTACTCATTCCTTCCCTTTCCTATTTTAGATTGTGGGGTATGTGGCTCCACTAGGGAAACCAGTCAAAGCTGTTTTTTTTGTGATAACATATCAGCTCCCTCTGTTAGACTTTGGATCCTATTTCTTTTGGGGACTTTATCTCAAGATGATCTCTTTGGGTACTAGAGATGATTGAAGAGAAGGGAGTGAGCTTTAAGAGGCAGTGCTGTTTTTTATGTCATTCTCTCTCCCTTTCTCAAGTCCTTTCTCTCATTTATCTCGTACTTTTCTAGATTGTTTAACTTTTTCCAAGTATTTCTGCCTTTTAACCTCATATAATCATATAATGTAAGAGTTAGAAGGTGTCTTAGAGCACATAATTCAACTTTTAGTTTTATAAAAGAAGAAACCTCATGATTACTTCATTGGGTAAAAACATCTTAACCTGACTTTGTCTTCTAACCACTATAACATTCATACTTTTCACTGGCTAAACTTTGAAATTGCAGCTACTTCCTCCATTTATTCACAACTCCACTTCCTCCTTGACAGTTTTACTTCTGTCCTCATCATTCACCAAAAACTGCTCTCTCTCTGATGCTGCTGCTGAGTCAGAAAACCTCTTCTCAGTTTGCACTCAAGTTGTGCTTCTGCCATTTATTTGATAGCTCCTTGCTTGTCTGTTACTTTGGCATCGTCTAGGTCTAGGTAGTATTTTTTTTTTAATTTCTGGGATTATTTGGGGGGATCGGGAGCTGGTAGTTTTCCTTATCTCTTATTTGCCAGTTCTCCAAAATTTACTTCTAGATATTATATATTGTTCTCCCTCACATTTGCTCTCTTTGGTTAATTTATCTCATGACTTTTACTACCTCTAGTAAACAGATGCCTATCAAATCATCATTACAGTTATCTCAAGGATTTAAGAACAATTTATCTTGAGCAAGTAACTTGATCTCTCTGGGCCTCCATTATTTTCATTTATTAGTGTTCATTTATGTAAATGAGGCTAATAGAGAATCTCTAATCTCTTATGATTCTTAATCTACTGAGATTACTTAAGGCTTGTCTTAATCCTTTGTGTTGAGGAATTCTCATTAGAGGCAACAACTCTCTAATTGGTCCTCTTGCTTTTTCTAGTCTCTTGCTTTATATTTGTTTTCCACATAGTTGCCAAATTGATAGTCACTGAACAACTATTAATTAAGTGCCTACTGTGTTCTAGGCCCTGTACTAAGTGCTGAGGGCACAAATATTATAAATAAAGCAATTTCTTCTACTAATAAAACAAATTACTTATTCTCAGAGATTTTATGTTTTAATGGGAGAAAACAAAGATGTGAGTATACACAGAATATATGCAAAAAAATAAATATAAAATAAACATCCCACACAATGCTGTTGATACCAGATTATATAGGTGCCTAGTTCTATTTTGAAAATGGTATAAATCTCAAATTGATCCAATAATCAGTGGAATACACATTGAGGACAACTCAGTTTGGAGGATGCCTTGAGTAAACTTCCTGATGTCAGTGGTAATATAATGGAACTGACTTTTCTTCAGGTTGTTTTTGGTCAGTTCTTCTTTGGATGGAGAGAATTGGAAAAAAGATAAGTACAAATTAAATCTAGTCAAGAGGATTCCCCTTTTGGTTTTTTACCATACTAACAGGAATGTTAAACAGAGACGCTAGGGTCAGCGCAGTAGTCCCTTCTGTCTTGGCCCATTGATCTAGTCCATGAACTGTCTGTAGGGGATTTAGTCAACCCCTTTTGCAGTTTGCTGTCCCTTTAACAAGGAATGATGGCTAGTTTTTTACCTTCTAGGACCATGCTTCTTTTGGACCAACCACACTTGCTCTATCCTGCTCATGTTTCCTTCATTTCCTAGAATGTTTCTTTTTTAGACTTTGGAGGTTTTATCTGTTTATCTATTATCTACCATTTTTGATTCATTTGGGTATGTCCCTAATCTTGCAGGTATTTTTGTAGAGTTATAATACTGCTTTAAAGAATGAATGTTTCAGTTACAGTTATTTGATTTGTGATGGCATTTACTTTAAGAGCACTCATGTTAATAGTAATGTTCTTCACTTTCTCCCTCCTAGTTTCTCTTTGTGGCCAGATGGGTTTGTATGGACAATCCTGTCCATTTGTAACTTCATCAAGGTGAGTATAATTTTTTGATTATAGTATTAAATAGTACTTAAAATACTATTTGGGAATATTTTATATACAGATTTTGTTTTAATGGGATTATTTTATTTTAATGGGCCATTGGTTGGTATTTGGGAATATTTAATTTACAGATTTTATTTTAATGGGATTCAGTTTAGTGAAAATTGTCTTGTTCAAAATTTAATTAGCTTAATTTTTTTTAGCAAACATTCTTTTTTACTTAGAATTTTTTTAACTCAAAGCATTTACACAGGTTTAAATTAGAAAATATGTAAACTTAATTTGGATTTTAATGCAGTAAGTTAATAATATTAATAGATAACAATTATACATTGCTTTAGGATATGCAAAACATTTTATAAAAATTATCTCATTTTATCTACACAATAACCTTTGCAGGTTTTACAGAGTAGGAAATTGAAGCAGACAGGTGAAGTGACTTGTCATGGGTGAAACAACTCTAAGTATCTGAGGCGTATTTAAACTTAGGTTTTCTGCACTCCGGGTCCAGTGTTTTATCTAGAAACTGCCACCTAGCTACCTCTGGTTATTGATCCATCCAAGAGAAGTGTTAAATTTAAATTTGCTTCTTTTTATGGCACTGTAGTCTTAATGTACAGACATCCTGAGTTTTGAACTAAATTCAGTCTCAAAATCTCCAGGTTTCAAAATAAATCAAGTAGGGAATGAATTTTTATAAAACTGTTAACTTTTAAGTTAGGGAAATTCTAGACTGTATTGTGCTAGATAGTGACACCTACTGATCACACATGATATTGCAACCTGCTTTATTAGGCACTATAGATTCCCACAGGTAGGCTCTGAAGGAAGGGATTAAGTTTCTGGAGGCATTAAGAAAAATTACTGTTGTCTAGAGCAAAGGTGAAATGTGTTGTACTGTGTTCACTTAGCATTGCATTTTCGGATAGACATGGGCAAGCTAGAATTCCTTTAGAGTTAAGAACATAACTAGTATGGCGACAGGGCTGGAGAACATGTCATACAGGCATCTGTTGAAGGACTCGGGGATGGTTAGACTTGAGAAGCGAAGACTTGCAGTTGACTATGATTCTAGGCAGGCATTATGTTGGTATACTGTTTGAACCAACATGGTTAGAGACTGATCATCATTTTGTCCCTTTTTTTCCCTTCTATTTTTGTCAAGAAACTTTTTACTTTTAAGGCCCTTGTGAAACTTGTTGCTGAGGGAATACGTTTCTAATTTTATAGTGGAAATCATTGGAAAGTCAGTTAGGCAGTAAACATTTATTAAGCATTTACTGTGTGCCTGCCAGGCACTATGCTTGAGAGCTGGGGATATAAAAAGAAGCAAAAAAAATTAGTGTCTGTTCCCAGGGAGCCTACAATCTAATGAGCAAAGTCACTTAATGTTCAGTATAGAAAATCATAGATTGTTAGAGTTTGAGAGGGATGTAAAAGACCAAGTGAGACTAGTCCTTTCAAAGTGTAGATAAGGAAATTGAGGCCTACAGAGGAAGTGAATGCCCCAAGGCTGCCCAGCCAGTAGTTAGTGGCACTAAGAGCTTGTATACACTTGACTCCTTTCTGTGTGTATGTAAAACAACAAATACTAATATAGCACTGAAAAAAAGACTGTGCGTGTCTTAAGTATCTTAAAGGCCAAGGAGCATAATTTCATTTTGTCTTCCTTTGCTCTGAAGCGGTTTTGGGGAATGACCAAAGCTATTGATTGCAGTATGACCTGTTTATAGATTGAAGGGTATTGATTTAATGTTTCCTTAAGTGTTTTGAACTACCCTATCAGTTAGCATATCAGTGACAGGATATCTTAAAACGTTAGGTCCCCCACTAAGTCTTCTTTCTAAACACTTAAGAGGTGTGTGTGTGTGTGTGTGTGTGTGTGTGTGTGTGCGCGCGCGCGTGTGTGTGTATGTGTAAGAAAAATGAGGGGAAAAATCAGATATTAAGCTTCTTGGCAGACATTTCATCTATTTTATTTGAACATTTATGATAAGATATCCTTAAGTTTAAGTTAAAGCTTGTGTGACTTTGGTTATTATTAATATTCCTGTAATTTTTTGCCCTCATAGAATCATTTTTGGAAAGAATTGTGAGTTTTTGTTACGCTTCCCCTTTTGCAATGACAGAGAAAAAAGTACTCAGATCACATGATCGTGAGATAGATTCTTTTTGCCATTTACTCACTTTTTCTATGAAATATTAGATTCTAAAACTCTTCTGGGTTTAATCCCAAATTTAGCATTTAATTCATAAACTGAAAAGTCTTAGGAAATACGAATCTCAAGGTCTCATTTCTTTGATATGATTGATATCTCATGTTAATATGTTTTGAGAACATTGGCTCTTTTGGCCCTTCAGAATACAAACCAGAAGTGGGTTGTGGACAAGAACACAGGACTTGAAGTAAAGAGAGGAGTAATTTGGGGAAAGGGAGAAATGTAATTTCTGTCTTTAAACCTTTTGATATAAAATAGCCAAATAGATATCAGACGTGTGAAAGTAAAGTTAGAATACTTGAAGTAACTTGAGATGCATTTATGATGTGTGTATGTGTGCTCACATAAACACGTACAAATACACACACACACACACACACACACACACACACACACCCTTTCTAAAGCAAAAGACAGCAAGTAAATTGTAAGTTTTAGTGCCAGAGAAGTCAAGTGTAAGACTCAGATAGGGAATGACAAATTGGTAAGATAAGTGCGAGGGTAGAGATGTAAATGATAGGCAGAGGGAATGATTTTGTGGGTTACATATAGGAGAAAGTAGAGGCTATATGCAATAAAGATAGCATGTGAGCTAGCAAGAGAGGATTGACCAGTGAATTTAGCTCCATTTCCCCCAGTATTTGGGGAAGCCTATATTTTATTCAAATGGTATTGGACATTGGCTCATTTTTATTACTTTTGGGTGACATAATTTCATGCCATTGGGAACTCTGTGTGGAATTTGGAAAAAAAAAAACAAACCAAACCAAAACTTGTGGTGCTCTGTTAAAAGGAATGCTTGAGACCAGTGTAAAAGTTCTTGTAGCAGTAGGTGTTATTTTCTTTACAAAATTGCTCTTGGCAGCACTTTCTTCTTTAATTAGATAATGTAGGTAGTATCCCACTTATCATGTCCAGTTCTCTGTAATGAAAATATTTCTGTGGCAGGTGGTACATAGCAATTGTTTTGATAGATCATTCTCAGACTATTAAAACTGGATGAAACCTTAGAGGTCATCTAGTCCCAATACCCTCATTATACAGAAGAGAAAATGAATAACGAGAGAGGGGCACTGATTGCTCAAGGTTGCAAGGTTAGGGATAGTTTGTTCACGTGGCAAGAACAAATTCATTTTGCTAAGAAATCCAGTGTAATGTGTCATAATGCTTAACAGGGAATGGTATCCTTTTGGTATATTACTCATGTGTGGTAAGTTTTGAATACTTGGATGGTATTGAATAATCACCAGCATATTTTGAAAAACTTGTTAAGACTAATATCCAAATGTAGCATTTATTGTATATATGCCTAAATAAAAATAATTTGACAAGCCAGCAAACAATGGAGCTTATCTTTCTTTACATTTACTTCCCTTTTGATGAGTTTGAGTCTTTCAGTCTGGGAGTTCATCAGTGTGCACATTCCCTTAGCTGACATAGATAGTCTTCCCTCCAACACCCCTACTCCCTCATACCTTCTCATTTGGAGTAATTTTTAAAGGAATGGCTCCTTAATTTTCTAGGAAACAATATAGATTCCAAAAATTGGTTTCTAAAGCCCTTCGTAGAATCTGGCCCCAGGTTACCTTTTCAGTTTTAGTGTATATTCTTGTACTCTGTGTTTCCTAGTAAACCTTTGTTGACCTCGGTAGTTCAACCAAACTACCCTTCTTGCTATTCTTTACACAGTGCCCTGTCTCTCTGTTTTTATTCACGAAAGTGGTAGTCCCCCATACCTATAATATACTTTTTTCCTACTCTTGGAATCCTTTACTTTCATCAGAACTCAACTCAAGCACCATCTTCTACATGAAACTTTTTCTGATATCCCCAGCTGCTATTGTTAACATTTCCCTGCCTCTTAACACTTGGTATTTTGTATACACATATATGTATATAGTCTGTCTCCTCTGATAGAATGCAGGTGAAGGCAAAGACTTTCCTTTTCTTTATAATCCAGGACCTATCACAGTACCTGAGTGTAAGTAGGTGCATAATAAAATCTTATATATTGCTTTTACCCCCTTTTGGCAGTGTATTTCAGTAATCCTCCATGGAAGATCTACCCAGTGCCTTAGAGGTCTTCTGTTTTAATATCTTGGGAGTTGTTGAGTCTTTTCAGTTGTCATCCACTCTCCATGACCCATCTGAAGTTTTCTTGGTAAAGATACTGGAGTGGTTTGCCATTTCCTTCTCCAACTCATTTTATAGATGAGGAACTGAGGCAGACAGGGTTAAAATGACTTGCCCAGGGTCATACACTGTCTGAGGCTACATTTGAACTCAGGTCCTCCTGACTCCAGGGCTGATACTCTATCCGTTGTGCCATCTTGTTGTCCATCTTGGGAGTTACCAGTGGACTATTTGGCCTCTTCATCTGTTCCCACACATTTCTCATTTGAATGCCATTAACAGTTTTGTTTATCCTTTGTTTGCTGAATTTTATTGATTGGAAGAATACTATGAGATGTAGACCATCTTGTCAATGCCCCCCTTGCCACAAAGGAGCCATGTCTCCATATGTAGCCTTGAAATTGATAGACCTATTGCTACCAAAAATTAGAAGTGGGTCTTCATTTTAATTATTTCTTATCAGCTTTAATTTTATTTTTAAAATGAACATCAACAGCAGAATAGTAACCATCTCTGTAATGTTTTTCTGTCCTTATGTTTGAATTCCTCCATTACAGTCTTACTGCAATGCTTCATTATGGCATATGGTCTTGACAAACTTTGGCGAGTACTACTCTGCTAGAAGGGCTTCAGATACAAGAACCCTCGGACAGTTTTTTGTCATCTGAAGACCAGCCTAACTAATTTAGACCTATCTATAGGCTAGCCAGTGGATGATGAAAAGTTTTGGCCACAGCCAAAGCCCATCTGTTGAAACAACCTGTATGGCTGAAATCATAGTTCTTTTAAAGTTTTGTAGTATGGTTAAATAAATATATTTATGGTAGTATGCCATATGTATATATTATTCTGAATTCTTTTTTTTGTGGTGGCAGTTGTTTTACTATTCATTTGTTGCCAGGTTCACATAAAATAGTACCCATTTCCATGTTGGGATAGGGACTGGATCTGTGATTTCCCTAGTATAGGGACTCTTCAGTGAGGAAACTCCTTCTGCCACTGCAGGTTGGCACTTTCTGTGCAACTTAATAGTTTGAAAGAATCCTTGAAGTGTTATCTGAAAGAACTTCGTAGAGTACTGAGAGGTTAAAGGACTTGGTTAGGGTCACACAGTCAGTATATATTAGAAGTAGGAATTGAGCCCCATGGTTTTCCTGGTTTGGAAAGGTCCATTCTTTACACTAGGCCACTCAATCATTTCTACTTATCAGACAATCTGCATGCATTTCTTAAGCACCTAGGTTCAGCTCCTTGGGTTAGGAGCTGAGGATAGAAATACAATGAATACAATAATTCCTTTTGACAAAGAGTTTACACTATAATAAGAATACAAGTACATGTTTAAATATATGTAAAATTTTAAGGAGAATTAAAACAAATACTTAGAGACAACTAGTAGTAGTAGATAGAGTGCTGAAGACTCATCTTTGTGAATTCAGATCTGACCTCCAACACTTATTAGTTGTGTGACCCTGGGCAAATCACTTAACTTTAATTGCTCTCATTTCCTCATCTGTAAAACAATCTGGAGGAGGAAATGGTAAACCATTCTAGTATGTTTGCCAAGAAAGCGTTACAGAGAGTTGGACATGACCGAAAATAACTCAACAGCAGCAATAACAAAAATACAAAGTTAAATACAGGATAGTTTAAGAAGGGAGTATGCTAGCAGTTTAAAGGCTGCTTCATGTATTTGTCAGACTTTATAATAATATAAATCTCCTTTGTATCAATGTGCACAGTTTGCTTAGCCTTTCCCCAAAGGGCATTTGGGCTCTTTCCAGTCATTTGATATTAAATATAATATACCTGAAAACATAATTTTACAATTAGGCCTTTTTTCCTCATGGGTTATTTCCATGGGATATATTTCCAGTGGTGGGATTCCTGGGTAAAAATCTTACCACCATTTTTTAATGGGTTTTATTACATATGACCAAATTACTTTTCAAAAGATTTCCGAGTTTCATTGTCACTAGTATATGAATATACTTGTTTCTGTGTACAACCCGAGCATCTTAAAATTTTTTTCTTTGTTCTCTCTTAATGGTACTGCCATTTGTTTTCATTTTTATATATTAGTTTAGTTGAAATTTTCCAATTCTTTTAACTATTTTTGTTTCGACTTTTATTTCTACGGCTTAAATATTTTTTGAATACATTTATGTGTAAACAAATTATAGAGTAGTATGAAAAAAGCAAAATGATAGTGGTTAGAGGAATGGTTTTGGAGTCAGGAAAGCATAAGTTCTTGTCCTGCTCTAAACATATTACTTGTGTGACCTGAGACTGTCAACCTCTTGTTCTTGAGCATCTCTTTAGGACCAAGTTACAGGCTAATTGTCCAATTGCACATCTACATTAGAGGTGGGAGTTTGCATAGTGGTAGTTTCTTATATTGATGAAATCACAGGCATAGGTCCTCCCTCCCCCCCCCAAAAAAAGATAGGGATATTTTTAAAGAGTGGTAAAATACAATGTTTTATCTGCTATTTGTCAGTAGCATCAGGTCTTAGGGCAACAGAGAAGCTAGTTTGAGATGGTTAATGGAAAGACACATTTAACATTCTTTGACTCCTGAGTTAATTTGCATCCTTTTTCTCCCGGCTTCTTTTTTAGGCCCTCAATAGAGGTTTATTAGTTGCTTAGTTCTTTGCCTGGCCCTGAGCGGGGATGGGGCAAAAGAGATTGCTGACAACATGCATTTGAGACTGGCTGTGATTCACGGTCCCAGATAGTTGACAGAAGCAGCTTGTATACTGGGATATTAAATTTATTTTGTTGTCATTGCCATCAGTAAAAATTATTTTTAAATTAAAAAAATATATTAGATTCCTTGATCTGATTGAAGCGTTAGGAAATGAGATATCCTGGATAATCAAAGTTTTTATTTAACTTATGGTTAACCAAAAATCTTCTTTGTGAATCCTTGTAAAGATTCTTAATACAATTATAAAATATATTGAAGTTTTCCATCTTTGCAGAATGTCCTGAACATAGTATAATCTTCTTTAGGACTTGAATTGCCTTTAGAAAACATCATTCTGAACATAATTTGTCATTGTGGAGTGCCTGAGGTACAGATGTTGAGATTGAACTTAATGTATACTGACCCGAAGACACCCTGGATATTGCTTTTTCTGACTTAATTTCTGTCGTCAGTTTGCTTTGTTGTGATTTTTCAGCTTTTTTCTAAAATCAGGGTGCTAAAATTATTCTAGCTGAATATTAGTTTATTAGTGGATAAGAATGAGATAAAATTCCTTAATTTGCTTCAAAGAACAAATCAACTTTCTAGTAAAGTCTTCCTCCTATAGCTCAATGTGGCATGGTGATCCTTGGATCTCAAAGATTTTATCATTGGAGAACAAGTTCTGGCTGGCCCTGGAAAGGATTCGCTTATAGATATCACATATAGGATTGGTCATCAGACCAGCCCAGTTAAATCCGACTTATTGCCAAACAGTTGGTCAGCAGATGATGAATTTTTTACATTTTAATTTTGATCACAACAGCTTATATAGACCATTCAAGTATGAAAAGAGACCCACACTGCTGAAATAATAGATCTTTAGAAGTATTACTTGAATATATATTTAATAGAGATATGGCTATTCAGTATACCTCTTGCTCTAGGACTGTGCTTTCCTGATTGGCAAGATTCCTTTTTATTTAACCTTTCCCAGGCTTAACCATGCTTCACTCCTGCCATCTTCTTGCCAGGTGCTCTGCTATGATGCACCTCCCTCTCCCATTTCATCTTTCGTTGTTGCTAGAACTTATGTGTCAGTTACACTGTTGCTCCATTTACCATCCCTTTGACTTTCCAGATGAAAACACCTCTCTCTGGCTTCTATTTCCCTATTTATTTTGTCTCCTGTTAGAACATGAGCTCCAAGACAGTAAGGATTGACTGGATTTTATATTTGTGTCCCCATTGGTTCATGTAGTGCTTGGCTAATAATAGTAAACAGTTAATAAATTTTCATCCATTCATATTCAGATATTTTGTTAGAGAACTTTCAACATAAATATAAAATTTTAGTCCCTATCATAATTTCTTGGGTACTTACTAGCCCATCAACGTAAGTGAAGATTTTACAAGTACCATTCACCTAGAAGTAAAGCAAAACTCAGCCTTTCCCTATTATAAAGAAAATATGCTATTGTGATAGATTATCTAAAGTGCCAACAGTTTATTATATTATGATTAAAAATCATACTTGGATAATTGGAAATAAAGTTTAATTTGGTAAAGTGATGTAATCATGGTGGAATCAAAGCTAAAAACTGTGCATGCTGCAGTACACAAAGACAGGAAGAATAAGAAATAGTTTGTGCTTTGACTTGAGAGAAAAAATAACATGTCTGGAAAGTAGAATTATAGCATGTTAAAGCTGGAAGAAGTCTTAGACTTAATCTTAGTCATTAGCCCCATATCAGAGATGAAACTGGTGCAGCCAGGTTAAGCAATTTGCCAAAAATCATATAAGTAAGCAAATAGGAGATCTAGGACTTGTGAGAAGAATTTTAGAGGGTTCAGGGAGGAGTTTGATACTGCTTTGAGACCTTTTCTCTTTTTTCACCTCGTTCCATTTATCCTTCCTGTTCTCTATCTCTTGTTTAAATTTCTTGAAATATCCCTTAGGGCTTAGGATTTCAAATTGTAACCCTCACTTAACATGAGAGTCTTACTAGGATTTCTATATTTACGGGTGTGGAATACTATATTCCTGTTGTATTTTAATGTTAAAGTACTTGTTGAATATTTAGCGGCTGCTTTTTGTATAGTATTATATGTATTCCTAGCAGAAGACAGCTATAGAAAACAGGACTTACTCTGTTTAGTTTGATCATGTTTTTGGAAACTACTTAGGCATGAGCTAACATCAGTTGCTATATTAGTTCCTCTTAATGAAGAGCTTGCAGATCAGACATTATTTGAATAAATAATGCTGAATAAACAGAGAAAGGGAAAACTTAGTGCTGCTTGTTAGATTAAGGATAGATATGTGCTCATAATAAATACGACTCTTCTCCCCTCCTCTGTACGACATACCACATCCTGGAAAGAGGAGATACGTAGTTAAGGTAGAATGGGAGAAAAGGATAAAGTTGACATAGTAATAGAGTGTTATTATAGACCTTTGACTGAGTGAAAAGATGAATGAGACTTTTCTTGGTTATGCTACAAATATAGCATTACAATTGTATAGTTATTGAATCATAGATTCAGAGCTGGGAAGAACCTTAAGGGTCATTTAGTTAAATCTTGTTTTGCAGATAAAGAAACTGAAGTTCATTCAGATGAAATAACTTGTCCAAGACACTTGGGTAGTAAATGGCAAGAGTCAGGATTTGAATCCATTGCCTTTGGTAAACAAATTATCTCTCTGAAAAGAATGTAACCTCTTTGAGAGAAGAGACTGTTATATTTTTGTCTTTGAATGCTTAATGTTTGTGGTTGATTGATTGGCATATATACTCAACAGTGGAATCTCTGGCTCAAATGATATAAATATTTTTAGTCACTTTCTTCTCCCCCCTTCCCTCCCAGTCCTTCAACATTTTTTCTAGAAATTCTCATTAACTTTTCTTTTTATAAGTCAGCATTAGTGTATACTCCATTCTTCTACTTGGAGGGTATAGAGTGTGTTCAGGGAAGGACCAGACCAATACCTCTGATGTTAGGGTTACCGAGCCCTTTCAGGGCTACTTTGCAACTTTGGTATCTACCTGATCACCTAACTCTCACTTGTGGCTCCAAGCTTTATCATGCACAGCAGCCACACCTATGATAAACTCTTTCGGCTGACAGGACAATACGTACCAGGTTGAGGGTAACCAAGGGGTCTCAAACCCATTGCTGAGGTTGGGGCAGTGTTTACCTCAAGCGTGTGAAGACTTCCCTTGATGGAATGGGTATATGAGAAGAGTTTGTTCCAATAACCATGAAGGCAGCTGAAACAAGTACTCTTGAGTGTTCAGAGCTTGGTTAGACATCAAAGCTGCCAAGGTCATCTACTGCATCTCAAGCCATCAAGTCTTGACTCTGCCCTGCCATTGGACTGTGATGACTTTGGAAGAGAGCGTGAGGCCATGCAACTCTGCCTAACTTAAATCCATTTTATGCTTGAATCAAAAAGATACCACCCTTATCATTTTACCTATCGCAGAGTCCTGTGGCAATAGACAAGTGACAAAGCAGCAGGTGTGGATATACTGGGAGGCATAGCCTCAACACTGCACACAGGTGACCTGGGCCAGAGGGTTGTCTTCTTACTGGAAGCTGCAGTGGGCTTTGGCAACCCTCTGGGGTTTTGAGTAGCCTTTTAAGCACTGCATTATTCACCTCCTAGTATGAGGAAGTGGCTAGAAAAGGTACCCTAAAAATTATTTGCTTACCCAACCCTGGCCTGTTTACCATAGCAGGTGGTTATACCACCCTGTGATTGAAACACAAAAAAAATATGCAAAACTTTCTGCAAAGATGGTTCCATTCACCATTGGCGCATGGAATGTTTCCACACTTATAGACAACACAAAATCTAGTAGACCTGAAAAATGAACAGCCCTTCTTGCAAGAGAACTCAGCAGGTATGAGTCGCATCCACAGCCCTGAGTGAAACAAGACTGGGAAATGAAGGTTAGCTTACCAAAGTCAGAGCTAGATATGCGTTTTTCTGAAGTAGTCACAATGAAGGGGAATGCTATGAATCTGGTGTAGGTTTTGCAGTCAAAATTGAGTAGTCAGCAAGCTTATATGCTTACCAAAAGGTGTGAATGACAGACTCATGACAATGAGATTGCCACTTGCAGGAAAACACTATGCCACCACCATCAGTACCTGTACTCCCTCCATGATGAACCCTGATTAGGTCAAAGAAAAATTTTATGAAGACCTGGAGACCTTTAACATCAATATGCCAAGCGAAGAAAAGCTTATAATTTTGGGTGACTGTAGTGCTAGAGTAGGCTCAGACTACCAGATATGACATGAGAGTCCTTGGGAGGAATGGAGTCCAAGCAGCAACAGCTTATTATTCACTTTCTATTGAAGACTTATGCATCTTATGACTTCATCACCAACACTGTCTTCCACTTATGTAAATGCAATAAAATATTGCCAATAGGTGCATCCTCACAGCAAACATTGGCATTTAATAGACTGTGTGATTGTAAGGAGAAGAGATAAATGAGATGTGAGAGTGACAAAGGCAATATGTGATGCAGTGTTCTGGGCTGATCATAAACTTACTGCATTCAACAAAAGCAGGGGGCCTAAGGCAAGATGACTGCCAGAAGACTTAATGTCAATAGATTAGAGCATTTTTCTGAGTGGAAATAGTTCCTTGCTAACTTAGAGGGAAAGTTGAGCCCCCAACACATGGTTCGCAAAAGTGGAGCAGAAAAGGAGTAAGCAGTTTTTAGAGATTTATTGTATAGCACTGCAGTTATTCATCTGGATCAGAACACTTGCAGACATCAAGATGGGTTTGACCAAAATGATGGGGAAATTCAGAAGCTGCTGAATGAAAAACAAGAACTCCATAGGGTTTACTAGCAGAATAGTTCATTCATCTTTAAGAAGACAGCATTCCACTCTATCAAAAGTAAAGAACAAGTGAAGCTTAAAGAGATGCAGGATCCTTGACTCATAATAACAATCCAAAGTGTTTTTATGATCCCCTGAAGGCTATTTATGGACCAAAGACATAGGGTACATCTCAGCCACTCAGTGCTGGTGAAGTACATTGATTAGTGATAAGGACATGATGCTAGAGAAATGGGCTGAACACTTCCATAATGTTCTCAACATCATCAGTCACTTCTGAAGCCATTGACTGGTTTCCTCAGGTTGAAGTCAGTCTCTCTGTAGCCAAATTTCCAACTGAAGATGCGATTTTGAATGTCATTAGACTCCTCTCCTGTGGCAAAGCACCTAGTGCTGATTCTATTCTAGCTGAGATTTACAAGGTTGGGGGTTTGGGGGCGGGGGAGTGTCCACTGCTGATATGAAAGCTGACTGACATTTTCTAGGTTATATGGAAAGAAAAGATTATCCCCTAGGACAGTGGTTCTCAACCTTCCTAATGCCGTGACCCTTTAATACAGTTCATGTTGTGGTGACCCCCAACCATAAAATTATTTTCATTGCTACTTCATAACTGTAATTTTGCTACTGTTATGAATTGTAATGTAAATATCTGATATGCAGGATGTATTTTCATTGTTACAAATTGAACATAACCCACAGGTTGAGAACCGCTGCCCTAGGAGTTTAAGGCTGGTTCCATCGTCCATTTCTATAAAGGTGAAGGAAATAGATTGTCCTGTGACAGTCAGAGTAGGATCTCTCTCTTAGTCATTGGTGACAAGATTCTTGCCAGAGTACTCCTTAATAGGCTGATCCTTCACCTGGAAGATGCCATCTCCGTTGAGAGCCAGTGTGGCTTCAGAAAGGGCCGAAGAATGGTTGATGGGGTATTTGCTGCCCAGCAACTCCAGGAAAATGCCAGGAGCAGACCAGAAGTCTCTACACAACACTTGTTTAACTAAGGCCTTTGATACTCTTAGTCATGAGGGCTTATGGAAAATTATGTCAATTCAGTTGCCTGGAGAAGTTCATTAGTATTGTATGTTAATTTCATGACAGCAAGCTTGCCTGGGTTCTGGATAATAGATGATGTTTTTGTGCTTTCCTAGTTGCCAGTGGAGTGAAACAAGGCTGTGTGCTTATTCCCATGCTTTTTAGTATGATGTTTTCAACTATCTTGTCAGATGCCTTCAGTGAAAAGGTTATAAACCAAGACTAAAATGGAGTGGGGAGTTGGTGCATGATTTTTAGTTCAAAGATAATCCTGTACTCAGTGCTGCCTCTGAGATGCAACAAAGTATGAATCAATTGTCTGCTGCTAGGCCTAACAGTTAATACCAAGAAAACACAGATGCTTCACTAGCAAGCACTACAATATCCACATGTAGTAGAACCATCAGTTACAGCAAATGGGGAAGTTTTGAATAGTATGTATAAGTTTACTTACCTTGGCAGTATACTTTCTAGGGATGTACACATTGATATTGAGGTTGATGCATTCATTGTCAGAGCTAGCTCAGTGTTTGGGAGGCTCTGAAGGAAGGTATGAGAGAGAAGAGGTATTATTAGACTAACCATCAAACTGAAGGTCTGCAGAGCCATTGCGCTGACCTCATTGTTGTATGCCTGTCAGACCTGGACAGTGTGCTAGCACCAGGCCAGGAAACTGCATCATTTACATTTGAATTGTCTTAGGAAAATTCTGAAGATCATCTGGCAGGATAAGGTATCAGACACTGAGGTTCTTTTTTGAACTAAATGCTAGGCATTCAAACTGTACTTCAGAGAGTGCAGTTCTGATGGACTGGCCACATTGTTGGAATGCCAAATGTACCCTTGCTTAAAAGACTATTGTTTGGCTTAGTGCTGAGGGTCACATTGAGTGAGCAGCATATGCGGGAGGAGCAGTGGAGACAGTGACAGCAACTGCAGTGGAAGTGACCTCAGGAGCCACCACATCTGAAGACATCAAGACCAAGATCTGAAACTACCACACTGATCCCTTTGACAGCACATTTCCCAACCAGAACCAGACCTGCAACTGCTGGCAGAATTATCTGGAGTTTCACCATTGTGAGGTCATGAATGAGAAGGGTGGTGATGTGTCCATTTGCCAGTGGTACAAATGTGTCTATGAGTCCCTCTGTCCCCTGTCCTGGGTGAATACTTGGGGTGATTATAGAGCTGAAGAGACCTTCCCTGGGAAGAACTGAGCTGCTTCCTCCTCCTCCCTTATCCCCACCCCAGTGCCTGAGGCTGGATCCCTCCTTCCTTCAGAGGCAGGGAATGTGATCTGTGACTACCCCAGCTCTGGGGGACCTGAATCATGTTAAAATAAACCGTGTTGGAATTGGGGGGGGGGGAGGAGAGAAGACTGTTGTTTGGAGAACTCACACGAGGCAAGTGTTTGCCTGGTGATCAGAAGAAATGATACAAGGACACCCTCAAGGTCTTTCTGAAGAACTTTGGAATTGATTGCGTATAATAGGACATACTGGTACAGGACCTTCTCAGCATGGCATGCCCTTGTCAGGGAAGGTGCTTTGCTCTGTGAGCAAAGCAGAATTGAAGTAGCTCAGAAGAATCTCAAGGTGCACAGATTTAGAGAGTCCATCCCAAATGTTCATATGGACTATTTGTGCCCTACTTCTGATAGAGATTCCAAGCTTGTATTGGTTTGATCAGCTACAGGTAGACATACTGTAACTTGACTCTAACATACTGATGTCATTGCACCTTTGAGAATGATGGACAACCACCACCAGTGTGTACTCCATTCTTCTCTTTTGAATGAATGGATAAATCAGTGAAAGAAAAAAACATTTTTAAGCACTTAACTATATACCAAAACTGCTAAATGCTGGGGATACTAAGACAAAAATTCAAAGTTCCTTGTCCTTAAGGGCATTATGCTCTAATGGGGGGATACAATGTATGTAGGAGAGTAGTGGCAAGGGAAAGGTAAAGTTCACAGGATAGTGGGTGGAGCTATAGAAGCAAGTGATGCTCTTTCTAGGATTGGGAGGGTGTGGTAAGAGTGGTTATATCATATGGCATGGCAAAAGGTGGCTTTTTTTCCCCTTTTTGCTTTATTTCATTCATTTTCCAGGTCTCTTTATATTTCTTATTAGTTTAATTGTAATGCATTTGATTACATAAATAATTTTTTATTTTGTTCCTGAACAACCTTAGTTGTACTCCATTACTCTGACTCAGAACTTGCCTGATGTTTGTAAAAGAAGTCACCAAAAAGTCTCTTAGTATAATAAAATGGATACATTCCTGAAAATTCAACTCTAAGATTCATTCCTATTGATTTAGATTGTAATTTCTAAGAAGCTTCATCTTCATGGATTTTCTTTTGGGGGTGACTTAGATCATTGTGAAGAACCTTCTAATGATCCAGAATCATGTGAAATGACTTTTTAAAGGAATTCTAAGCCTAGTCTTTTGCTAATGATTCTTTTGTAATGTGAATATTGAAGTTCCTTTTATAAATCAGGTTTCCTTCTAACAGCTTTGTCAGGTAGTTGGAGCAAGTATTGCCATCTCATTATATGGCCGAAGAAATGGGCATAAATTGTGATTTAGCCAAAGTCTGGTTCTAAATCTGTAGTTTTAAAAAAAAATTTTATTACTTAGGTGTTGCTTGCCTCCCGAATATATCTATTTTTGTATATTTGCAGCTAATATGTGGGTTTTTCTATTTTTTTTAAAACAGTCTACCTATAACACTAAGTTCATTACAGATATGGGTTAAAGTGACCACAGGATGATGCTGTTTAAAATCAGGAGGAAGGAAAGGAGGGCAAAACAACCCAAAAATGCATGTGAAGGAAGGTGACAAGAATACCTTTACAGGATACCAAGGCTGGTACCAACTTGTGGGGATAAACTCAGGAAATCACAAGAGAATTACAAGAGACAGTTGAAATAAAAGACGGCAGGTAAACATTTATTAATTATATCAGTTGGATGAGAACTGAGATCAGTTAGATTACACCCTGTGTGAGAAGTATAGTGAAAGTGCCCTTCTAGTAGGTGGTAGAAAATGTATAGACTTTTTTGTTTCATAGGAAAGGTTAATTATGTTTGGGTAGCCAGAATATTCATAATTTAAGATTAGAGGGTAGAATTCAGGAGGGTTCAATTCAACATGCATTTATTAAGTATCTACTGTGTATAAGGCTGAAGTCACAAAGTTAAAAATGGACTCAATCCCTGCAGGGGTTTACGTTCTACTAGAAGGGAAACGAGGTAAGGTCTGATGGGGTCAAGGGAGAAATAAAGGTGTAATGCTGTTGGAAAATTTGAGGAAGAAGAAGATACTTTAAACTAGTTTGGGGTGCATGAGGAAACAGGGAAAACTTTGTGAAAGAAGTTGTATTTGAGCATTGAAGGTAGAGAAATATTATGAAGGGAAGAACATGTGGAGGAAGTGTCAAACTGGAACAGGACAGGACTGGACAGCTATGGCTTAATGGAAAGAACCCTGATTTTGGAATCAAGGGACTTGGTTCAAATCCCCCTCGGTTATAGCCTTGTCACTGGGTAAAAATATTAACTTCTTAGGGCCTCAGTTCTCTAATCTGTAAAATGAGGACGTTGGACTAGCTGGCCTCCAAGGTCTCTTCCAGCACTTGTTCTGTGAGTGATTTTTTTGTTTTCATCTCTGTGTAGCCTCTTGCCTTATATCTCAGGTTTTAACCACAAAGGTACTAGAACTCTCCTTTTGGCTCATTAACCAAGGCATCTTTTATTCTATTTGCAAGCTAGTATCCAGAAAAAGTCTGTGTATTGAATCTCTGATTCTTATATTAATTTATTCTTTTTCCCCTAGGTTTCTTGAGCTTTGTTAATAGCCATTGACTATTAGTTTTAAATTCAGAATCGATAGGAACTTGTTTAACTTACTATTTATTGTTAATAAAGTATGCTATAAATTCATTTTTATTTCAGTTTAGTTGAATAAACGTTTATTAAACTTCTGTTTTGTGTAAGGCTTTGTGCTAGGGACAGGGAGTGGGGAATACAAAGATAAATAAGACCAGGTGTAGTCCTTATTTTGTGACCTAGTGGAGATTGGGCAGGCACAAAATAAATATGGTACTTACACTATTAAAAATCAAGATGTTAGCACTTTGGCTGGCCCCTGGAGGATTAGTCAGATTTCAAGAAGTGGACATGATGGTATTGGCATTTCTATTAGTGTTTGCTGTTACAACACCCCTATGAAGTGAGTGCTTTAGGTTGTTATCCATGAGAAAACTTGGGTTTGGTGTGATTAAGTGATTTGTCGGTGTTTACTTTGCTAGCAACTTTGCTAGCAAGTGCCTGAAAGCCCAGGTCTTTCAAATCAGTCACTCCTTTGCTAATTTGCTTTTCAAGAGGATGATATGAGGAATGGGAAAGAAGTCATTCCAGGGATTAGAAACAATGTGAGCAAAGTCTTGGAGGTCCTTTTGAGCTGTATTATGATGCAGACAGCCCTTCAATTAGGATCATCTGAGCACTTAACTTTCTTCTGCCTGTTCACTACTTCTCTCCTCTCCTCTCCAGAATGAGTAGTTTAAAGAAGGTGTGGAAATCAGAAACATTTGGAGGAGACTTGGTAGGGAGGAAGTGATGAAGGAGGGAAGAGAAACTCTTCTCTGACCTACTTTTTGATAAATCATTACCCTCTTCCCAAAGTATCTTCCTTCAACACTACCTGAAATTTTTCACATCTTTTTGTGAAAAGATCCTAATAAAAATCTTTTAAAACTCTTAGTACTTAAGGGAGGGTTAAGAAGGCAGATAATTGTGGATAAATTGAATCAGATTACTTTCTTAATGGTAGCTGAGGCCAGTAAGATTGAGGGAATGGGAATTATAAGCAGAGAGGTAGGTGGTAAGTATTTTTGGAAAGTGGAGCCCTCCAAAAAGGTTATTGCACAGAGGCACTTTAAGGGGATCTTGAGGTCACTTGTTGAGGGAGGGAAGATTGGAGTTAAAAAAAGATAACTTAATGCTTTTAGAAGTTTTCTCCTTTTGCTTTATCACATGGGCACCTACTCCCAAGACTGAAATTTCAAACTAGTATTATGTATGTATTGTGGTTGAACTACATTTTTGGGTTAAATTACAATCTGCAATATTAGTTCTGTAGGAAAATATACAACAAATTTAAAACAATTGACTGACAAATGAACTTTTGAAGCTATTTCTTTGTAAGTTAGAAATGGCCAATATAGATAGTTTTGCTGAAATTGGATTAAAAGTAAAAAAGAAAAGTTTTCTATCAGTTTTACTTAGATTTTAGCAAATTTTTTTTGAGGAAAATATAACCAATTATAACCAGTTGCTAAGAAGTAGCTAGAGTTTCATGTTCCGAATTTCTTGTTTCTAAATTAGTAATGATAGCATTTTTTTTTTTTGGAGGGCAGTTGGGGTTAAGTGACTTGCCCAAGGTCACACGGCTAGTTTTTGTGTTAAGTGTCTGAGGTCAGATTTGAACTCAGGTACTCCTGACTCCAGGGCCGGTGCTCTACTCACTGCGCCACCTAGCCGCCCCTAATGATAGCATTCTTACAATGATGTTTATCACTTTGTAATTTTTATAGTGAATTAAAGTTTACAAAGTCATTCTAGATAAACCCTGGGAGGCATTACTATCATCAGTATTTTACTAGATAGAAAAGGCTTTGGGAGTTAATGTTGGATAACAAAGCCAGGACCTACTGAGGCCCTTTGTTCTGGTGTTCTCTGCACTAAACCTTACTGCCCTCCAGAGTATCTGCTGAGATGGTGATTTTATTAAAATGGTGATCTTTATTGAAAGAATAAGGAAAAATTAGTAAGAAAGACTTTTTTAAAAAATCTATGATTGTATTGATTTGGATAATATTATTAAATCAACTTACTGGAAATTCCATAGTTGAGGACTATGAAATTTTGAGTATTCATTCAACAATACCTTTATTTTCCAGCAGAATTTTGCTGGAATTCTAGTACAGTACAGTGCAAGTTAGCTGGGACAACATAAAATAATTAAATTTATTGATAAATACAATTAGCCTTCCGATTGTTTATATCCTTAACATTTTTAAATGTATATTGCATTCTCATTTAAAAGTAAATTTTGTTGATTTTTTAAAAATACATCGCCCATGTTTTCCCTGTACCCATCTCTTCTTCCTGGAATCATCACTTATAGCAAAAAAAATTTTTTTTAAAGACAGAAGAGGAAGAAAAAATTAGTAGAATCAAATGAACACATCAAAAGACATCTACTGTTCTCTGCAATGTTCCACACCTCTGCTTCCCTATCTCAGCAAAGGAGTAGAAGGACATAACTTATCAGATTTCTTTTGGGGCCAAGCTTGTTCTTTATAATTTTGCAACTTTCAGTTTTAATTGTTTTGTGGTAGTGGCTCTTTACATTTACATTATTTGTGAATGAGACAGTATTTATATTTGAGCACTATGCTTGGCGCTGAGGGGGATACTAAAGAACCACAAGGCATCTCAGCTCTTAGGGAACAGAAATCTAGTTGGGGAGATAAGACTTAAGGAACAATTAGAACAATGATCATCTTTAGGATGTGGTGATTTCTGTATATAGTCCTAGTCTCTCCTGAGCTCTAAGAAATTGCTAACTGTCTGTTGGATACTTGAACTACAAGTGCTGTAAACATCTTGAAAGTTAGCATAATTAAAACAACTATTTCTCTACCCATTCCCACCCTTCGAAATTTCCCTTTTTCATTGAGATCACCACTATCCTTTCTCACCTCAGCAGATTATTTTCTGAGACTTTTTGAATCTCCTTCCACACTTCTCTAGTCTGCCCCTTGCTTTCTACTCACATAGCTATTGCAGGAGCTCAAGTTGTCCTGGATTATTGTAGTAGCTGGTCATTGTCTCCCCCTTTGAGCCTCTCCTCTTTGTCCTCCACGAGGCTGCCAAAGTGATTCCTAAAGTACAAATCTGATATGCCTCTCCTTTGCTTCATAAACCTCAGTGGCCCCCTGTTTTCTCTAGGATTAAACATTGACACCTTTTCTTGATGTTTAAATCCTATCAGAATCTGACTCTTAACTAGCCATATTATATACATTACTTACCTTTGTTTTATCTTTCACTAAATTGGCTTACATGACATTTCATCTCCCAGTTCCCTGCCTTTGTACATTTATCTTTCCTATGCCTAAAATGCCTTCCCAATTTATTTTCTTCCTCTGAGAATCTCTAACTTCAGTCAAAGTTTAGTTAAAATGATACTTTTTTTGAGACCTTTTCTGATCCACCCAGCTGCTAGTGGCTTCCTCCAACCCCTTTACCTCGTTATTTTGTATATTCTTACTTTGTACTTTGTGTATATGTTTCCTTCCTCTTTGTTACATCCCTCTGTTCCAATCACTTTAAAGGCAAGGACCATTTCATTTTTGTCTTTGTATCCCTAGTACTTACTAAGGTTCTTGTTCTCCTTCAGTCGTTTTTTAGTTGTGTTTGACTCTTCCTGACAGTGGAGTGGTTTGCACTTCTTTCTCCAGCTCATTTTACAGATGAGGAAACTGAGGCAGACAGGGTTAAAGAGACTTGTCTAGGGCCACACAGCTAATGTCTGAGGTCAGATTGGGAGGATGAACCTTCCTGACTCCAGGCCTGGCACTTTATCCACATGGTCCGCTTGGCTGCCCACAGTTATTGTTACATGCTTTAAAAATTGCTTGTTGATTGATGAATTGATGCAAGTTATATAACTGAATGCTAAATTGTGTATGTAGTATTACTGTAAATGATAGCTATAAGAATTAAGCAAAGAGGTTTTTGAAAGGGTAAGGACTGGAATAGTTGGGATATCAGAGGAACTTTGGTTCAACAAATAAGGAGCCATTGAATGTTTTTTGATCAAAGAAATGGCCATTCTTTAACCATATCTCTCTTTCTTGCAAAACCCAAGTACAAATTTGACAAGGTAAATTGAAAATTTTATTTAGGTTTCTTAAGTGTTGACATTCTCTTTAGTGATACAGACCTTTTCCCCTCCACAATTAAGTAGTGTTCTCAGTGAGTTGAAAATCATCCCCCTTCTACCGTCCCCCCAAAAAATCAAAAAAGCCAAAAACCCACCTGGTTATCATCCTATTCACCTTTATGAATTTAGGCTCACCCTTGAACAATAAATGCATTGTCTCTTACCAGACTAGTACTCAAAAGTTTTTCCAGTTTGGTCAGACCTGTTAGAGCTTGCCCACTGTCTGCAAAATCTATGAGAACCTATAGTCGTTTGTTTCCACTTCAGGAATATATTTTATTTTGATATTGTGATCCCATCCTCATGGGTGCAATCCAGAGGTGCAGATTGTAGTTTGCCCATGCCTTTTCATCTCTTACCTATGTTCTCCTGTAAATTATCCATAGGAGGTCCATTCAACATGCTGGGGACCTTCCACATTTCTTCATGGCATTGCAGTGGATATCAGTAGCATATATGAGTTCTCCATTCCATAGTCTCAGTTTAAAGTCTTTGGTGACTAGTATTTCATAATTTGTATATTGGTGTTGAAAATATCAGCTTTTGTTTCAGGTGGGATCATCAAAAACATCATTTGCAGTATCTCAAAGCTGTATAGCCTACTTTCATATTGCTTGATTCTGGGACTGCTCATCTTGTGCATTTGTAGTGTCTGGCCAAGATATATATATTGACCAGCTTTCTGAGTTATTTGTATATGTGTACATTTTAGTCTGGACAATAGGCATCTTTATCCACTTGTTTTTCTCATGTGGAAATATAGGCAAAACTTTTTGTTGATAGATTCTGTATTTCATTTAGGAGAATTTACAGTATTGTAAGGTTTGATGAAATTGGCATAGTATTAACTGCATACAGAGCACTGGGAGGGCCTCTTGGTCTTTTGTGAAGTCTTTTTCATTTGTACTTTTTGTAACAGTGATATACATCTTTGACAGGCATACATTTCTTTTTTATGCTCTATACAAGGTTAATAGTCAAGGGGTTATTGAATAAAGTTGGCTTTTTTTTACATCTTTTAAGCAATCTTGAATGGTTTTGACATGCTTGGGAGACGTAGTGAGGGAGAACCTTTAAAAAAAAAATTTATTCTAAATACTTTTTTATACTCAGCAGTTGTATTCTCTATACCTTTTAGGCAGTTGTGTAAATAAATATATGGTCTCCTGTCGACTCTGATTTTCAAAAGCCTATCTATTTCATTCTCGTTTTTAAGGATGCCCTTGGTTCACGTGTAGATTATTCTCCTAAAATAATTTAGAGATGGACAAATAGGCATTAGTAATTGATAGGTTTAAATTTTTTTCAGTTGCCTTTTTTTGGAAATCATATTTGAAATGTTGTGCTAGTCTCCCTTTTTTTCCAAATATCTTGAAAATTGATTCCTTAACAATATCCTCAAGATTATTTGCCTTCGGTGCAGACCTCCCCTTTGTATACTTACTTGGTCTATTTTAGCTGTTTTTTTTCCTGTCTTTCTTTTCTTTAATGCCAGCATATTTTATATTTATTTACATTGTAGCTAAAGGGCTGTGATTAGTCTTTCTTGATAATATCTTTTTTACTTTGTCTCCTCTTAATGTTACTCTTCTCCTCCCTTTACCACTTTTGATTTAGATCATAGGAACATAGAGTGAGAATTGGAAGGGACCTTAAAGTACTTCTAAACCAACCTCTTTTCATTATAAATGAGGGAACTAACTGGAACTTGGAGAGTGTAAGTGATTTGCTCAAGGTCAAACAGATACTAATTGACAGTCAAAATTTGAGCTCAGGTGTTCCTCACGACAAATCCAGTGTTTGTTGTATCATGTTACTTCTCAATATATCTGAGAAATTCTTCATATCCCCTATTCCTTTTTTTTTCCTTGTCTTTCTTCCTTTTCTGGCACTCAAAATGACACTTTTGGAGTAGATTTCTTTATCTCATAATATCTTAATTTTTGCTAACACTGACTACTGCTTCTGTAGTTTTGATTTTAGGATCAAAGGACTTAATTCTAAAGCTGTAGCATTTCAGTCCTAAGGCTGAAATGTATAAGGTATATAGTTATCCTCTCTTTATTCCTAGTTCTTCCTAGAGGATCTTTCACTCTTTGATGCATCAGTATTAACTGAGTAGATACTTATTGTCTTTCTTTTATCCTCCTTCCATGATGCAAATCTATGAATTTGAAAACTGGTGAGCTCTGTTACAGGGCTCAGATGACTGAAAATTTGACTAATTGTGGCTTGATGTATCCCAGCCTTTATCCTGTTTTCCTTGCTATGTGTGTATGACTTGGTCTCTGCTACCCTCTCTCAGTTCTGTTGTTCTGTGGCTTGTTTCTCCCTTCTCCCCTTTTGTGGTGAGAAGAGGAAAGAATTATTGTCTGTTATTTTCCTTTGTCTTATTTGCTAGTGTTTTAGTATCTGAATAATTATTTTCTGCTGAATGCCAAGGCTGGCTGGCCTCCTTGCTTTTCTTGTCCAAGTTGCTTTGCTCTCCCTTCCTCCTACTGGGTCTGCTCCCTCTTCTTGTAATTTCTTGTGTGTCTTCCTCATTACTACTCTTCCTTTTCCTGTCTTTACCTTGTTCAGTCTCTCACCTCCTTTGTGACTTGTCATTTTCTTACTCTGTCATCACCAAAGTTGTGTTAGTTGTCATCATCAAAAGTACTTGAAAAACAGTGTCACAGGACAGATGTGTGGTATACAGGCTTTTAAAAGAATTTGAGGGACTCAATATAAAGTGAATGTTGAACAGGCTTTGCAGATTGAGGGACTGTAGTGACCATCCTATTTAAAGGCAAAGGCCATCAATCTGGCATAATAAATCACCTTATATATTATAACATTTCGGAAGAAAATTTATTCATGTATTTTGGAGAGGAAAAAAAATTAAGAGAAAAAAAAAGATTGGAAATGTTGAGCCCTTAAATACTTGGTTTGGTCATTAACATACTCAATCTTTTTCCTCCAGATTTAACTCAGGCTTTCCCTCACTTTGGAACTCCTAGATTTGTGAATATTGGATTTTTTGAGAAGCAGGGGTTCTTTCCTTGATATTGACTAAGGAGTCTATTTGCCTTCAGGATGACATCTGAACTGGAGAGCAGCCTCACATCTATGGACTGGTTACCACAGCTCACCATGAGGGCAGCCATCCAAAAATCTGATGCTACACAAAATGTACATGGAACAGGTATTTCAAAGAAGAATGCACTTCTGGACCCAAATACAACATTGGACCAGGAGGAAGTTCAGCAGCACAAAGACGGGAAACCACCATATAGTTATGCCAGCCTCATTACATTTGCCATTAATAGTTCACCCAAAAAGAAAATGACTCTCAGTGAGATTTATCAGTGGATTTGTGATAACTTCCCATATTATAGAGAAGCTGGCAGTGGTTGGAAGGTAAGATCATTTATATTTTAAAATTTTTGCTTTTCTTTTATAATGAATATTGAAATGTGACATTGACTTTCTGAAGTTCTAGTTCAATTTTTTTTTACTAGAATAAATTAGAATATATTTTGCTTATAAGGTCATTTCAAAGATACAGAAGAATAGAAGATCTCTATTACTATTTGAATGGCTAACAGTTCATAAAAAAAATGTAAAAATAGTTCTTTAAGGATAAATATGGCATGGTCTGAGTAGTATCCACTTAAAATAGCCGCATAAGAGAAACAGTCTAGGTAAATTTACATTCAGGTTATATAGATTAAAAACTAATTGCATTTAATTCTAATGTTATTACTAGCCCTTCATAGACCATAACTGAAGTGAAATTTTGGTTGCAGAGCCCACTTCTCTTTACCTTTGCTATATAATTTCTGAGGAAAAGTAAGAAATTCTCCCTTTCAGTAGTTAACCTTCTCTTATGCCCATTAGCCCATTCCCTCTTTACTAGGAGCTTCCACATAAATCATACCTTCTCTCTCACTTTAATTTAATCTTTAATTAAAATGTTTAAATCTTTCTCCTAGCTTCTCCTTTACTTCTGCTTAGAAATATGACTAGATCTTTATCCATTTTTAAAAAATGCCACTAACAAGAAAGACTTTGACTTGACCTTGCCTTGTGCCCTCAAGTTGTTTTCTATCCTTTCACGGATAAATTTTTTTTTCCTTCGAAATTTTATTTTAGACTCAAATGCCAGAACACAAATACAGCATAGAGAAAAGAAACAAAAACATATCATAAGCTTAAATATTGGAACTTAAATATAAAGTTAGGAAGAAAAAAAGCCTGTCATGTGCATAGCAGAACATAAGAGAGGATTCAGAATATGTAGCAATGAATTTTCATTTCAAGAAAGCCTATATGATAAATAGTACTCCTTGTGTTGAGAATTGTCCATGTTTTCTTTGCTTCCTTGTGAGTCTTCTTTTGTTCTCTGCTGTGCACTTTTTTACTTTGTGCTCTCCCCCTCCCCCATCCTGGCCACAATGAACTTTAGATATGTTTCTCTATAGCTATAGATAAATACATACATATATAGACATATATTTTCCCAAACCAAGGATAAATTCTTAGTTATTTTTACTTGGCTGCCTCCACTTCTTATTCTTCTCCCTCACATACTTTTCAACTTCTTGCAAACCTCAAAGATTGCCAGTTAGTTCTTTTTATTCTTAAAGTATTTATTGATAACTTTTGCTTTTACATCCCCTTTATTTCCATATATATGCCTCCCTTCCACCTACCTAGGAATCCAGTCCTTGTGAGAAAGAATAAAAGAAGACAGAAGGGAAAAAAGCATTTCAGCAAAAACAACTGGCACAACTGTGTTTGTAAATAAACTTTTCTACAGCTATATTCTCTACCTCTACAAAGAAGGAAGGGAGATACATTTTCTCATCACTTTTCTAGGGTCAATGCTAATCCTTACAATTACATGGTATTCAGGATTTTGTTTTTGTTTTTTCTTTTTTCCATTTACATTGTTGTCATACTATTTTTTTTTCTGGTTCTGTTTACATCACTTTCCAAAAATTCATATCTCATGCTTTTTTGTATTTTTCGTATTATTTTTCATATAGTGCAGTAATACCCTATTTCATTTGTTTACCACAGTTTGTTTAGCCATTCCACAATCCATAGGCATCTACTTTGTTTCTAGTGTTTAACTGTCATAAAACAAAGCAAAACAAAAACAAAAACTGCTGATATGAATATTTTGGCATATATGGGATATTTCTATTTTATATCCATGGAATAGATGTCCATCTTTGGGTCAGAGGGCCTGCACAGTTTGATCACTGTATTATTGTAATTCCTGATTTCTTTAAAGATTGGTCGGACTAATTCACAGCTCCAACAACAGTTGATTAGTGTGCTTGTCTTTCTACCACCTTGTCAATATTAACTATTCCTATCTTCAGTCATATTTGCCAGTTCACTGGATGTGAGTCAAAATCTCAGGATTATTTTGATTGCATTTCTTGGAGCAATTTTCCATGTAGTTTTTAATAGTTTGCAGTTCTTATCTCTTGGGGATTGCTTCTTTTCCTTAACTATTTATGTTAATTTCTTATACATCTTGAATAACAGAACTTTCTCAGAGATATTTTACTATACGGCCTTTTCCCCTGCAATACTTTAATATAAGGCCTTTTCCCCTGCAATCAATAGCTTCCCTCCTAGTTGCCTTCGTTTTGTTTGTGTTGAAGCTTTCTAATTTTGTGCAATTAAAATTAATCAGTTTTATCTAATGTAATTGTCTCTCTCATTTGTTTGGTTAAGCTGTCTCTTTGAACTTTGTACCTGATCTGGTTCTCTTCTAATATTTTTAAAATGGTATGGTTTTTAATATTTAAAATTAAAATATACCACATTTCAAACTTAATGTGGTATATTTTATAATACAAGACTAATATATATTTTTGATAACAAAACAGTGTTGTTTAATTGGGGGGGGGGCTCTTTATCTGTGTGTTCTGACCAGTGATTTCTTAACTTGGCGATTCTCAGAAGTTCTTTGCTTATAGCACAGTAACTCATTGTTTTGATGTTTTAAGTTTGTAGTGACATCGGATAATTAAGAGACTCATGCACACATGGTTCCCCTTCAATAAAAGTAGTCATTTTTGTTGAATTCTCTGTGAGTTTAATATCTACCAGTTTTGAGTTAGCATAGACAAGTTTTATTTGAATGTGAATGTTGTACTTAATATATTACATATGTACATATACTAGTTAAGTAAGATTGATATCAAGCAATTTTTCATTCATTAAGTCACCAAGAAATCAGGATGGGAAAAGGAGGAGAATGTAACTAATGGAGGGGTGATGGTCTGGGAAAGGGCTGAGGAATTGAGGGATTGGAAGTCATGGTGGGGATGAAGAAAAGTGTTAAGGATTGCAAGGCAGAGGGAGAGGTGGGATGACAATAGATTGTGATCAGTTAAGGGAATTTTAGAATTCATGAACGTGGAAGTGCTACATTCTGGATCAAGGCAAGATCCTGGATATGCCTGTCTTTGTGTGTGTCTGAGTAGGTCATTGTAAATGAGTAATTTAAGGAACTGTGAGGTTAGTGTGTTTGAAGGATTATCAGTATGTGTTTGAAGTCCTGTAGTATTTTTAAGGAGGGCAGGAGTTAAGGAGGAGGTTACAGGGGATTGCATAAACTTATCTGCAGTAATATAATATCCAAAGTTTTGTAACATATTTGTCTCCCACATCATCCCCCTTTAAGAAGCATTGTCTTAACTATTATTTTTGGTGACCCTTTCCTGAGTAGTCTTTATCATGTGCAACGCACCACTGCCTCTACAAATTGGATACTCTGTCCTCCTTTATCTATTGTGGTACAGATAGTTCTTATTTTATGTAAATTTGCATTTCTCAAACTCCGCATTCCATAAAGAATTCTGAAAGAAATCCACATTCCAGAAAACCACTTATGGTAGCTTTAGAATACTTTGCTGTCTCTCCATTCCTACCCTCTCAGGAGGTAGCGTTTCACTTTTCTTCATGTTACCAGTAGCTGGCACAGTGCTAACACATGCTAGGTGTTTTTTTTAGACATAGTAGATTCTTAATGAATATTACTGAATTGGATAATTTTTTAAAAACAGATTTTGTGTGAGAAAACTTATCTGTTCACTGTCCATGGAATAATCATTGTCTTCGAAAAATAATCAAATTATCCAATATAGTCAATAACATTTATTATGTATGTCTTGTGTGCCAGGCACTATGCAAAATAGAATGAGCTGAGTCTAGAGAATTTCTGCCCTCTATAAAAGAAGGCATTAGGAAGAATTCTGTTATATGCTAGCAAAGAAGGTTTGTAACTTTGTTATGTCACCAGGTAGTTTATGTCTTGTCACCAAGTAGCTAATTTTAATAGATATTTAGTATTATTTTTTCAGTGAACAAGCATGTACTTTCCTTATTCCCCCACTGGAAGAAAATGTCTCATTTGCATATTTAGTCCATTACCTCTTTGTCAGAAGGTGGGGTAGCATGCTTCATCATCAGTCCTCCAGAGTCGGGCTTGATTATTGTGTCAGTCAGATTTATTAAGTCTTTTTAAATTGTGCATTTTTAGTGTTGATATTATATTACAAATTGTTTTCCTGCTTCTACTTTTTTTGGTCTTCATCAGTTCATATAAATCTACCTGTGCTTCTCTGAAACTACCCCTTTCATCATTTCTTACAGCCTAATAGTATTCTTCAGTAAGTATTTATTAAGGAACCTATTTTGCACACCTATTCCTCTTTAACTCAAAAACTAGCCACTGAGTTAAACTTTTATTTCCTGACAAAACTCTAGCATGTTTTGTTAAAGGCATAGTTAATGAACATCTAGGAGAATGAAGGTGTGATCACAGAGGCAGTAATGGCTTCTTTGTATACAAATCATATCAAATGAACCTCATTCTTTTTTTTAAAAAATAAGTTACTAGATAGAGAAATTTTAGAGGTAGCTTACCTAGATTCTAGCAAAGTGCCTCCCAGAGTAGCTTGCTATTCTTGTGAAGAAAGATGAAAATATGTGATTTGAATGATATTATAGTGATGGATTCAACACTGATTGAATCACCAGCTAGTCCTACAGAGTAATTGTTAGTGGTTCTGTATCATTTTTGGAAGAGGTCTTCAGTGGAATAGGCCAGCGATTTGTGTTTGATTATTTTACATTTTCATCAGCACTTTAGATAAAAGTTAGAGATGGCATGTTTATCAGGTTTCTAATTGGCACAGACCTCAGAGGGATTACTCACTAACGCACCAGGTGAAAAGAGTCAAGATTCAAAAAAGATCTTAACAAACTAGAACAGTGGACCAAATGTAATGAGCTGAAATTTAATAGGATTAAGTGTAAAATCTTATATTTGGCTTTGAAAAATCATCTCCCAAGTCAAGGAAGCATCACTAAATTATAGTTTGAAAAAGATGTAGGAGTTTTACTAGATTTCAAAAGCTCTGTGAGCCAGCAGTATGTGATGGCATCCAGGAAAATTGATGTAATTCTAGAGTACACTTGGAAAAGCAGAGTGTCTCACTAGGAAGGTTATAGTTTTGTTTTACTCTGCCCCATTCACATTATGTCTGTAGTTTTCTGTATAGTTCTTGTAACCACATTTTAGAAAGGCTGTTAAGAAGTAAGGGACTGTCTATAGGAGGACAGTCAGCATGGTAAAGGGCCTTGAATTCCTGCCATGAGTATTGATTGAAATAATGGAGGCTATTTAGTCTAAGTCCTAAGGAAAGAATGTAACACCTGTGTTCATATGTTTGAAGGGCTGTTAGATAGAAGAGGGGTTAGAGCTGCTTTTCTTAGCCCCAGTGGAGGAATTAGGAACAAATGAGTGGAGATTGCAAAGTAAGTTAGGCTTGATAAAAGGAAAACATTCCTAATGATTAGAACTATCCAAAAGCATGACAGCTTGCCTCAGGAGGTGGTATGGATTCTCTCCCTGATGGTCCTCAAACAAATGGCTGGATAAGGTTTTGTTGAGGGAGATACAGAAAGGATTCTTTTGCCCCAGTATATGTTGGACTAAGTGACATCCGAGCTTCCACCTCTCAGATTCTATTAGTCACAAATGAAGTATATATAATAAGTAACAAGCCACCCAAGAACTTAGAGGAAGAGAGGAGTATCATTGGATGTTTAGTCATGGGCAACCTTCTTCCTTTGTTTTCCTTGCATATCTCACAATACTATTTTTCCTCCTAGTTAGTTTGCCTAAATCCAGTCTCCTCTTTCATCTCTATGTAATTGCTAAATTCATATTCATAAAGTATAAGCATAGTATGATTGTATCACTCTGCTCAGAAGGCTTCAACGACTTGTCATTTCTTTTAGATAAAAAAAATTCTGTTTAGCATTTAAAGTCCTTTACAATTTAGACCTAACTTGTTTTTTTAGTTTGATTCTATATTATTCCCCTTGATATAACCCTAGACTCAAGACTAACTGATTTACTTGCTGTTCCATTTAGATGATAGTCCTTCACTTATTTTGGTGTCTTTTCATAGGCTGCCCTCATGCCTAGGGTTGTTTTTACTCTTTATTTTTCTCATCCATTAGAATTTGAGCTTCTTGGGAGCAGGGACTGTCTTGTCTTTCAGGTTGTATTCCTAGTGCTTAGCAGAGTGGCTTGTACATATTGAGTGCTTAATAAATGCTTTTCCATTTAGTTTGAATCTTTTTTGTGTATGTATTGAATCTTTTGTCTCATTTGCAATCATTACTCTTGGGTTCTTTTTATATATGTATACATGTATGTATATATACATATATATGCATACACACATATATACATAAATGTTCCTTAGAAAGGACTTTGGTGCAAGATGAAGTACTGGCGTCCATTGAATTAAATGTAACAAACATTAAGTGCTTATTCTGTGGAATGCATAGTGTTTGGGGATAAAGTCACAAATGACAATCCTTTCTCTTAGGAGTTTACCTTCTACCAAGGGATATAATTTGTTTATAAATATACTGCTAGGAAGTTTAAGGCAGTGGGGAGCACTTAAAGCTGATGGGATTAGAGACAGTCGTCATGGAAAATGAGGCACTTAAGCTGAGTATTGAAGGAAGACATGAATTCTGGATGTAAGGATGAGAAAAGGAGGTGGGGAGGACACTTATACCCCAGGTATAGGGGATGGTTTATGAAAAAAACTCACAGAGATGGAATGTTGACAGGGAAGAGGAGTAGATGAGTTTGACTGGGACAGTAGAGTTCATGAAAGGAAGTAATAAGAAATCAGGCAGATATGATAGATTATAGCCAGGCTGTAGAAAACCTTAATTGTTAAATCAAGATGTTTATATTTTATCCTCTGGCATTGTAGAGCCATTAATAGATTTTGAACAGAAAAATAACATCAGTCAGCTAATAAGTATTTATTAAATGCCTACTATATTTTAGACACTACTAAATACTGGGGATACAAAGAAAATTTTAAAAACATGATTCCTGCCCTTAGGGAGCTCACATTCTAATGGGGGAGACAACATACAGACAGATATGCACATTGAAGATACATATAGGATAAATAGATCATATTGGAAGGAAAACGCCATTTTACTGAATTTTAGAATATGTCTATGGAGGTGTTAGAAGAGGGGAAAGGTTGGGTGGGAACAAGTTGTAAGTGGCTTTAAAGTCCAAATAGGGGATTTTATATTGAAACTTAGAGGTAATAGGAAGCTACTAAAGTTCATTGAGTGGGAGAGTAGGGTGGCATAGTCATTTCTGCTTTAGGAAGATTTGTGAGAGACTTGAGACAGAATGACCAACCAGAAGGCTATTTCTGTGCTCAGGGCTAGAAGTGTCAGTAAGGTAACAATCGTGTGAGTGGAAAGAAGAGGGCTATTTAAGGAAATGTTGTGAAGGTAGAAATGACAGAGCTTGGTAACAGATTGAATGTATGGGATGGGAGACATTGAGGAACTGAGGATGATAACAAGATTGTGAGCCTGGGTGAAGACCAAGAAATTGCCTTCACATTTTAAGTTAAGGGATTGTTGGTAACTTTGGAGAAAGCAGTTGCAGTTGAGTGGTAGGATTTGAAACTACATTTTAAAAGATTGAGACATGAATAGGTGATAGAGTGGAAATGTTGAGTGTAGATAATTCCTTCTAGGAATTTGGCCATGAAAGGAGATTTAACTCACATTTATATAGAACTTTCAGGTTTGTAAAATGAGATAGAGATATATCTATAGATCTAAATATCTAGATATAGACATTGATAGATTTATATTGGTCTCTTTTTAGAGATCTGTGATTCTGTGTACATCTGTATATACTCCCATATATTCCTTCTCATGATCCTGTGAGGTAGTTGTTATATTTATTTCCATTATATAGAAGAGGAAACAGATGCTGAAAGGGGCTAAATGAATTGACCAGGGTCACACAGCTACTAAGTGTTTGAGGAGATACTCAAACCCAGATCTTGATTGGAAGACTGTCCATCTATCTGCTGTTTCTTTTCAGAACTTGATGGAGGTAAGTCATGGATCCTGAGACTGAGAGCCTTAGAAGTAGCAGTGCCTCCCAGGCTTTCAGTCCTGCCTCCATCCCAGGCCCTGAAGCTGTCATTGAGGGGAGCATTCACTGTGCAAAAAAAAAACCCTACTTTCCCCTTATCACTAACACCAGCTGCTTAGCCAACTGCCACCAGTTGGCAGGTAAGAATAGTAGCAATCTTCACACAACTAGTCATGTTTCCAACCTGGCTCCCACAGCCATTATCGCAGGAAGCAGCCTTGGTGGAGATGTAGCCTGGCAACTGCTTCTGAGGGTGCAGTAGCCCCAAGCACTGAAAAGGAAGTTCTCATTTCATAATTTCAGATTTGTGTGGCTCAAAATCAGAAACTGCTGTCATTTTTTTCAGTGGAAATGACATAGAATACAATGTATTACCCTCTCCACTTTGCCCCTACACTCTAATGATCATGGGGATTTTTCATCTGACACGTGGCAAAAAATCTTTTGTGTCTCTCCTATTAGAATGTGAGCTCCTTGAGAACTTTACTGTTTGTATCCCCTGTGCTTAATATAGTGTTTTGTATATGGTGCCTAGTAAATGCCCATTCATTCATTCGTTCATTCGTTCGTTCATTCATTCATAATCATAGAGTTAGTCTATGGAGGCTATTTAGTCCAAAGCCCATATTTTACAGATTAGCAAGCTACTAGACCCAAGGAGGTGATTATTCTTAATGAAAGTAAATATTACAATAGTAAGAGTTGTTTAAAAGTAGACTGTATGCCTGAGAATGTAGTTTGTTTCCTCTCAATGAAGGTATTCTATTTCAGGTTTTGGTTGTATTAGGCAGTTACTGAGGTCCCTTCCAACTTTTAAATAAATGAAGGAAAAAAAGGCTAAGGATTTCCCAGCCTCTGCCAAGACCTTAATGTGTCATAAACAGAAAATTAGTTTTTAAATACTTTTGCGGTTCAGGGTGTGTGTGGTACTTAAACTTATTAGAAGACAAATTTTGAATGCTTAGGCATAAATTTTAGATAAGACTTCCTTCTCCTATATAGTTCTCTCTCTCTCTCTCTCTCTCTCTCTCTCTCTCTCTCTCTCTCTCTCTCTCTCTCATAATCTACAAACAGTGCAAGGCTACAAGGATCTGTGTAAGAAGACTACATACAAATTAAAAATAATATGTTTGTTAACAGTTTTATTTTTAAGTAGTCTTTTTCTTAAAGTTTCTCATGGAGACTGTAGAATTTAACTTTAAGCTATTAAAAGATTCAAGAAATACTATAAGGGAGGAGTTGTGGAGCTTAGAATTTTTTCCTGTTGTGCTTCTCAGAGAATGCTAAAAGTTGTTTCTGTTTGCTTTGGAGTAATTAAGGATTTGTCAGAGAAGTTATAATTACTAAGTATATTTAACGCCAGTCTTTTCCTATAGGCTTGTAAATCATGAAATACCATGATCTCATAAGAACCAGAAGTTGTAGATTGTTTAAAAGATAATGTTAAAAACACTTCATGGGTTAAGTACCCATTGTTTACAAGTAATGACTTGTTCAAAAGAAGAATTGTAAAAGACGTCTCAGTGATTTGTATAATCAGAGAAAGGTGTAGGACAGTCTTGTAGTGAAATCAAGAGATAACAGGTGGACAACTATGCTTCAGTAGTGTCCACAAAGTTTTAAGAAACTTGTGGATGGTTTCCAGTGCATTTATTAGGTCTGCTTTAGAAGATTTTTCTGAAAAAGAGACAAGATTACCTTAGTACAAGAAAGCCTGGATGGAGTGTGATTTAGACTAGTAGATAGTAGATTATATTTCAATTTAACTGAACTATGGTAGTTATTATTTCTCATAGAGATTCCACATTAAATCAGCCACTTGCTCAGCTCTCCCACATAGGAAAACCATGGATAGGAAGCAACATCAACACATTTAGAAATATTACCTTGAGGATGCTAGACTGATAATTGTGTATATACAGGACCAGTGTGCTGTCACATAAGATGTCATTGTCAGCCAGAGTGGAACACAAATGCTTCTGGAATAATAAGATGTAAGCTTTTGGGTAGCAGCTTGAGTTCATATTAAGTGTTAATTAGATTGTTGTATTCCCTGAAGCTCAGCTCTCTAAAATTTACTATTTTGGCTTGGTTTTAAACTTTTGACAACTGATCCATTGCTAATACCCACATGTTGGATATTGGAGTCTGTAGCCCTGCTGATAATGACCTAACCTTCTCTTGGGGTTATTTTGTTTGCCCTTCATCTCCAACTTTTCCCTCCAGATGGCAAGGATAACACCTTTATCCTCTTTCTCTTCCTCTCCTTCCATTAGGCAGTTACAAAGCACTCCAAAATGGTCAGAATGACATTTCACATCCTGTATCAAAGGTCAAGAAGGAGCTATTGGTTACATTTTTGCCAAAGGAACATGCCATCATTAATCAGCTTTTTCTACCCTAATCCCAATTATATAGTCTCATAGGGTAGATTTGAATACTATACCCATACTACCTTTTCCTGAGGCCTCATCTTGGTTATGATTGTCTTTTATTCTTAATTGTACTCATTCCTAACTGGTTTACCATTCCTTTGTGTCCTTTGGAATCACACTATATTTTCAACAAACTTACCTATATTATAAAGAACTTTTTAACCACTATTCTTTCTTTTTCCTTTAAATGAAACACTGTATCACTTATAATTTTCTCCAAGGGAGCCTATTCCTGCCATTCTTCCTAATCTATAGGAGTAAGGTGAACATTTTTCTTAGTTGCCATTCTTCCATTTCCAGATATTCTTCTACCAGTATCTTTAAATATGTTTCCTCTTTTGAGGTCTGTCAGGTATGTTTGTACTATCCTCTCCAAATCCTTGTTGCTATTATGTTTTGACTTTTAGATGAATCTTACAATTCTGCCAGTGACTTTTAACCTGGGTCAGACTCAATTAGGAACTTTATTGCCTGGATCAGTGGTATTAAACTCAAATGATGGGGGCTATTAGGTGGCGCAGTGAATAGAGCACTGGCCCTGGAGTCAGGAGGTCCTGAGTTCAAATACGACCTGGGACAGTTAACACTTACTAGCTGTGTGACCTTGGGCCAGTCACTTAGCCCCAGTTGCCCTGCCTTCCCCCTTCCAAAAAACAAACCAAAACCCCCCAGCTTAATTGATAGGGGTAACTAAACCATACATAAGGATCCATGTAGGCTACATATTGACTTAGTTTTAAAATATGATATTATCCATGTTTTATTGTATTTTTATTTATTTTGTTAAATGTTTCCCAGTTACATTTTAATCTGTTTTGTGCTGTGCTTGATAGTATACGGGCTGCATGCAGCCTGCTGGCAACAAATTTGGCACCTATAACCAGGATCACAATGTTTTGATTGACTCATTCCCTCAGTATCATCCTTTGGGATTTGAATATTCATATTGACCACCTAACCACTTAACCACTTAGTATTTCAGTCTTATGAATTTCATTCATCTTTCACCCTGCTTCAACTCTGTGCCAGGATGGACACATCTTAGATTTCTATCATCTGTCAAATTTATATCACATTCAAGATTTAGAACTTTTAAAAGTTTACTCCCTAACCATAACCTTCTATCTTTCCTCCTCCTTGCTTCATGCACATCATTCAAACCCCTCTCGTCCCCCTGCCCCCCCCAAATCTGTCTGTATATTTGGAGATGCCATTTGGGAGCCTAGAAGAGAGGTCTTTGGTAGAGGTGCAGATTTGGGAATTGTCCCTTTCAAGGTAGGGAGAAGAAAAAGTGTTAATAGTAAACCCTTTGGGAACATGGAAACTTTTGCTTATGCCTAGCTCCCTGTAGAAGGTGCTACATCCTCAGCCATACTCTTCAGTAATAAAGTCTCTTTCTTTTGTGCTTCTTGACCTACCAGTATAAGGAGTTAGTATATGTGTCATTCCTCAGTGCCACTTACAAGACTTGATTTGACTTAAGCTACCGTCATTTAACAACTTCTCTTGAGGTAAAGATAAGAAGTTACATGTGTGCCAGACTGGTCAAAAGCCTGCCATCATCTCAGCTTGATGGAGACAGCCTAGGATCCTTAGCCCTAGGAGAAGTAGTGCCCCTCAGACAATCAACTACTGTTAATCTGTGTGAGAACAGAAGGAAGCTGGGAGTATTTCAAAATTATATAGATTTAGGCAGGAAGTTGGATTATATAGGGAGTATAGATAGCAATTTCATTTTTGCTAGGATTGAAAGTTAAGTACCTTGGAAGGGAAAGTAGAATATGGGAAGTTAATAGCTAGATAAGAAGATGATGTTAGAGAATGTGTTATGAATTAATGATGTTATTTACTGTGGAAGGAGAACATCTGACAAAAGACAGGAAGATTGGCAGATGTGAGAGGATTCAAAAATTAAAATTGAAGGGGAGGGAGAAAAGTCAGAGAGGCAGTTTATAAACATTTATTAAGCACTTAATGCTTACTATATACTGGGTGCTGTTAAGCATTGGGGATTCAAAAATATAAGCAAAAACAAAGATCATCCTTGCTGTCAAGGAGTTTACCTTCTAAAGGAGGAAGACAACACAGAAAAAGCTGAAAAGCTGGGGTGTGGGGCATTATGTTGAAAGTCTAGCAAGTGAGAAGCAGATCTAGGAGGTGATAAAAATTAACTGGGTTAGGCCCTTACTTAAAATGTTGAGTCTGATAAGCTACCTGGTGGTGTTGATGACGTTATGAGGGCTCTTCCCCCTGTTCTTCCCACCTTCCCCACCCCCAATTCCTTCCACCATCCTAGACTTCATCAGGTTTAGTGGCTCTGGTAGTCTAGATCAAGCTATTGATCGGATGTCATTCAAAGGTATAGCAATCACTGGAAAGAAGAGTAGAGCTGGTGTACGTAGGCTCCCATGTCTAAAGACCAACATAAAGAAAATAGAGTCAAACAATGTTTGTGTAACTAGAAACTCACAAACCTCAGGAAAATAAAGTAGAGAAACTTAAGACTAGAGGAGAAAGAAATAAGCACTTGTGGTGGGAATATGCCACAGGTTAAATGGTACAGTAGATGATATTACTCATTCTAGAGTCAGGAAGACTCATCTTTCTGGGTTCAAATTTGGCCTCAGACCCTTACTAGCTGTGTGACCCTGGGCAAGTTACTTAACCTTGTTTGCCTCAGCTTGCTTCTCTGTAAAATGCATTAGCTGAAGAAGGAAATGGCGAACTACTCCAGTGTCTTTGCCTGGAAAACCCCAGATGGGGTCACAAAGAGTCAGACACAACTGAAAATGACTGAATGTGACTAAAAAATAGAAAGCTCAATAATATTAATAATAATAATAATAATAGGTATATAATGCTTTGTGGTTTGCAAAGTGCTTTATGTATGTTATCTTATTTGATTCTCAAAATGAGACTGTGAGGTAGGTGCAGTTATTATTCCCATAAGTGAGACTGATCCTCAGGTTAGTCATAGGTTGAAAAATTATGGTGGTTGGGAACTACTTGGAGCCAAGAATGGAGTCTTACACAGCTTGGTGCATTGTCAGCAGCCAGTTGTTTCTATTTTCGGCACACCAGGTACTTAAGGATAAGATATTGTAAAACCCATCAGAAGACCGTGTTCAGTGTTTTTAGAATTGAACCTGTCAGATCAGAGTAGGGGATGGGAGAAAGATAACGTTTAACTGAATGAAAAGGTTAACTTGTACAATATATTATTTTTTTTACATTTAATTTTTTATTTTTTTTAAATTGTTTTTTTTTAAATTTGAGTTCCAAGTTCTCTCTTCTTTCCTTCCCTCCTTGAGAATTCAAGCAATGTATTATAAATTATACACATGCAGTCATGCAAAACATTTCCATATTAGCTATTTTGCAAAAGAAAATGCAAACAAAAATAACTCAAGAAAAATAAAGTTTAAAAAGTATGTTTCAGTCTGCATTCAGACTCCATTAGTTCTTTCAGTTGAGGTGGATAGCATTCTTCATCATAAGTCTTTGGGAACTGTCTTGGATCATTGTATTACTGAGAATAACTAAGTCACCCACAGTTGATAATCATACAACATTGCTGTTACTGTGTACAGTGTTAATCATACAACATTACTGTTACCGTGTACAGTGTTGTTCTAATTCTGCTTATATCACTTTGCATCAGTTCATGTAAGTCTTTAGCATTTATTAAACCGTAGATCTCTCATCATTTCTTATAGCACTGTAGTATTCCATCACCTTCATATATTATAACTTGTTCAGCCATAAATATTTTTGTACATATGGTTACTTTTCCTTTTTCTTTGAACTCTTTGGGATATACACCTAGTGGTGGCATTTCTGGGTCAAAGAGTATGGCACAGTTTTATAGTCCTTTTCCAAATTATTTTGCAGAATGGTTGGATCAGTTTACAGCTCCATCAGTAGTATAGTAATGTCCCTATTGTTCCACATCCCCTCCAACATTTTTCATTTACAGGCCTCTTTAAAGGGACATTGTGTTTTATTTTTTTTTTAAGTTCATAAAGCAACTCAGACTAACAAGTAATTGCACTCTTTAAAAAATTATTATTATTTTTGGCTTTTTTGGAGGAGAGAAGGCATTTGGGGTTAAGTGACTTGCCCAAGGTCACATGGCTAGTAAGTGTTAATTGTCTGAGGCCAGATTTTAACTCAGGTCCTCTTGACTGCAGGACTGGTGCTCTATTCACTGTGCCACCTAGGTAATTGCACTCTTGAGAGCCTCAGATGATATTCTTTAACCTAGGATTGAATGAGTGCTTTTCTATACAACTTATGGTTGCCATTTAAAAAAATTACTTTTCTTTTCAGTTCTCCTTCTCCCCCCAGGTTTCTCCTACCCATTGAGAAGGCAAGAAAAACAAAACCCATCATAAATATATATAGACATGTAAAACACGTTTCCACATTAGCCCTGTCAGCCCCTCAAAAAAGAAGGGGTGAGAAAATGAAAAGAAACTATTCTACAGTATTCACTCTTAAGTCCATCAAAAAGTATGTTTTATCATGAGTCTTTTGGAAATGTGGTCATTGGATCAGTTACTGTCTTTCATAGTTGATTATTGTAATATTGTAGTTAACTGTATACATTATCCTCCTCACTCCACTTTGTATCAATTCATGCAAGTCTTCCTAGGTTCTCTGAAACCATCTCCATCATTTATTATAGCACAGTAGTATTCTATTACATTCATATATCATAAATTATTCAGCCATTCTCCAGTTGATGGGGAGGCCCTCAGTTTTGGTTCTTTGCTGCTACAAAAAGAACTGCTGTAAATATTTTTGCACATGTGGGTCCTTTTCTTCTTTCTTTGATCTCTGGGGAATTGACCTAGTATCAGTATTGCTAGGTTAAAGGATATGCACTTGGGAGGACCTCATTCCAGATTGCCTTTCAGAATGATTGACTAATTCACAGTCTTAACAAGAGTGCATCAATTTCCCTGTTTTCCTTAGCATGTCATTTTCTTTTTTTTGTCAGCTAATCTAAAAGGTAGTTTAATTTGCGTTTTGCTAATTATTAGTGATTTAAAGCATTTTTACTTATGGCTATTGATAGCTTTTATTTCTTTCTCTGAAAACTACCTATTCATATCCTTTGACCACTTATCAATTGGAGAATGGATCTTATTCTTACAAATTTGACTTAGTTCCCTATATATTTTAGAAATGAAGCCTTCCTTTGTCAGAGAAATTTACTGCAAAGATTCCCTTGCCCCTTCCCCCCAGTTTCCTGGTTTTCTTCTAATTTTAGTTGTATTGGTTTTATTTATGCAAAACCTTTTTAATTTTATGTAGTCAGTTACTAGTTTTACCTCTTGGGGAGCCTTTCTATCTTTTGTTTAGTCATGAACTTTTCTTCCTTTATGGTCATCGTTAATGTTGTCAGGAACCCTGTTTGTACTGTTCTCTTCCCCTTTATCAAAAAGGCCCCAAAATTGCTGCCACTTGGATTTTCATTCTGATTTCTAAAAACTCATTGAGAACTCCCTGGGGCCTACTCTGAACTCCTTCTGAACCCTAGACCCAGTTCTCTGGAATTTGGAGGAAAAGATGCTTCAGGGACCCATACTGCCCTCTTAACAAATATTGAATGTATACTTCATCACCTTAGGACCCTAGAGATTCTTCGGGGTCATTGGATTCTTACCCTGTCCCATGGTTAGCAAACTCTTATATCTGGTATTCTGTAGAGGTGACCTTACCTTCTGCTTTACTCAGAAAATCATGGTCATCAATTGAGGACTATCTTATCAGCTCCCCATATCAAAACTTCTCCATATTTAACTGTCTTAAATTGGAGTATCTGAGGAAGAAGTGGTGTTTATTTTCTCCTTGTTTAGGCCACCTGTTCTCTTTGTGCCTTCAATTCTGTCCCTTCCTGTATTCTCAAAAGAGATTAGGTCGTTCTCCCCTGAGTGATTCATTTCTCACAGTGACATTCTAGCCTCTCTTCCCTCTAGACTCCTGTGTTTATGCAGCCTCCTACTCTACTGAGAAAATTGAGACCACCCTCATTTTACACTTAAACACTTCTCTATGTGGTGTCAAACTTGAATAGAAATAAGGCTACCAATCTGTCCAGAAGGATCCATGCAGGCCACATATTGACTTAGGTTTTAACATGTAACATTACCTATGCTTAATTGTATTTTTAAAAATTTTGTTAAATCTTTTCCACTTATATTTTATAACTGTTTTGGGCAGGCACTAGGGAGTGTTAAAGGATGCATGGTTGATACTTCTCTTCTACATGATTCCTCATCCTCTTTTCTCATTTCTTTGATGAAGTCATTCCTTTGTCCTGGCTAACCACTCTTGAGTTTTGGGGTTTTTTTGTGTTTTTTTTTGTCCTACTCCCTTATATCCCTTCTGTCTTCTCTAGACCTTGCCTTTTAAATCTTCCTCTCATCTTTAATCATATATACCAGTCTGGCACCACTGCTTATAAATAAACCTCTCTTCCTTACCAAAAACGTTCACTTGTCTATTGCCCTACAGCTTCCCTTCCTCCTTCCCAATGCCAGAGTCTTAGAGCTATCTGTATTTGCTGCCTTTTTTCCCCTATCATTGGGTCACTTTAATTAGTTAATCAGCAAGTATTTTACTGAGTGCTACATGCCAGACTGTGCTAGGTGCTTGGTCTACAAGTAAAAAGAATGAAACAATCCTTATTCATGATAAGTTTCCATTCCATCAGAGGAGATGATAAGTATACATAAAAATTATACAGTCAGTATGTATTTAATAAACACTAAGTTGTTAAAATATAAGGTAGTTTTGGAGGAAGCATACTAACATTTGGAATAATCAGGAGACTAATTAGAAACTTCAAGCAGAAGATGGTATGTGAGCTACATTTTTTTTTTGGAGGGGGGAGGGCAGGGCATTTGGGGTTAAGTGACTTGCCTAAGGTCACAGGGCTAGTAAGTATTAATTGTCTGAGATCACATTTGAACTCAGGTCCTTCTGACTTCAAGGCTGGTGCTCTATTCACTGTGCCACCTAGCTGCCTGAATATGAACTGCATTTTAAAGGAATTGAGAGAATTGATTTGTAGGCAAAGGGGAAAGTACTTTACAGGGATGGAGGATGGCAAATGCAAAAACATGGGGACCTGAGACAGGGAGTATGATGTGTGAAGATTAGTGAGAGAAGGCCAATTTGGCTGGATTGCAGAGTGTGAGAGGGGGCAGTAACAACCAAAGAAGCTAGAAAGATAGGTTTGCCAAGTTGTTTAGGTTTTTAAAAGCTAAAGAGAGGAGCTTATATTTGATCCTAGAGGCAATAGGAAACCACCAGATTGAATAGGGAAATGACATGGTTAGATCTCTGTTTAAAGAAAATTACTTTGGCAACAGTGTATAAGGACTGGAGTAATAGGAGACTTGAGGCAGGGAGACCAATTGGAAGCTGTTGGAATCTTCTAGGAAAGAGGTAATGAGGGCCTAACCTGAGGTGGCACCTATTTGAGTGGAGATGAAGGGTTGATGAAGGTAGAAACACTAAGATTTGGCAAATGATAGGATATATGGAGTGAGTGAGAATGGGGAATCTAGGATAATACAGACGTTATAAATTTGAGACCCTGGAAAGATGAAGGTGCCTTTGATAGAAATAAGGACATTTGGAAGGAGAGAGGATTTAGGGGGAAAAGATAAAGAGTTCAGTTTTCAAAAGAATGCTCGGTTTAAGATGTCTGCTGGATATCCATCTTAAATGTCCAGTAAGCAATTGGTGATCTGGGATTGAAGATCAGGGGAGAGACTGGGGTCAGATATATGAATCTGGGAGTCATCTTCATGGAGATTACAGTTAAATCCATTAGAACCAATATAGTTACCAAGTAGAGGATGGAGAAGAGAATAAGACTCAGGACCAGACTTTAGGGAACACCCACAATTAGGAGTGTGATGTGGATGCTGAGCCAGCAAAGAAGATGGAGAAGGAGTAGGTAAGGTAGGTAGAATTCAAACTAGAAGAAAATTGTGTCCTGGAGAGGAGACAGTATTAAGGGAGAGTGGGTCAAATGTAAGTGTCAAATGTTGCATTTAGGTCAAGAAGTGTTAGGACTGAGAAAAGACCATCATATTTGGCACGTAAGTAAGACTGCATTGGTACCTTTGGAATTTCATTTGATTGATGAAGTTCAGAAGCCAGATTACAAAGTGTTGAGTGGTGAGAGGAGAGGAAGTGGTGGCACCTAAAATAGATAAGATGTCTTTCTTCCACAGTTTAGCTGAGAATAAGAGGAGAGATATAGGACAATACCTTTAGGGCAGTGGTTCTCAACCTGTGGGTTGTGACCCCTTTGGGGCAGGGGTGGGGTTGAAAGACCCTTTCACAGGGGTCACAGGGGTTGCCTGAGATCATCGGAAAACATATTTCTGATGGTCTTAGGAACCAAGACGCCGCTCCTCTATCGTCTCCAGGTGGGTCCTCCCACATGCAGATACACCCACATAAAAGTATTAAAGGGTCCCAGCATTAGGAAGGTTGAGAACCACTGCTTTAGGGGATTGCAAAGATTTTGGCATTTTTGTTTGTTTGTCTGTTCTTTGGTTTGTTTTTGTATTTTAGAGAAGACTTGGTCCCGTTTCCAAGCAATGGGAAAGGAACCAGTTATAATAGGGAGATCTTTCTGAAGCTTGGATGCTCTTGATTACTTCAGTCAGTTAAATACAGCAAACATTTATTAAACATTTGTATATGCAAGATAGAGGGGACTGCCAAATATAGTGAATAAAGAGCTAGTATTTAAATCAGGAAGACCTAAATTCAAATCTAGCCTCTTGTTGAAGGCAACACTAGTAGTTAGAATGACTAATTACTGTAAATGAGTTTCAGGTGCCCATTATTGGAGGGTTTCTAAACAGGGAACCCTTGATAGGAATGAAATAAGATGACTAGACATTCTTATATTGCCCTCCCTCTTCCATTCCCTCTCCTCCCAAACCCCTAAACCAAACCAAACAAAAACCTAGACGTATGAAAGTCACTGCCCTCAAAGAACCAGCCTGTATTATATAGGGAGATAGAACATGTACACAGATAAATAAATATAAAATAATTTGAGGATGGGAATACTAATTGCCAACACCAGAAAAGTTTTTCATAGATTTGTAAAGCTCCACAGGAGCTAGATGTTGAGCCTTGACATAAGTGAACAATGCCCAGAGGCAGAGGTGAGGACATAGGACAAACAGCCTGTGCATTGGGTTGGGAATTACAGAATTCTGAGTTCTGGGAACAGTTGGTAGGCCAGTTTGAATGGAATGTAGACTGTTCAGAGGGGAGTAATATGAACAGTCTTGAAAGGTAGGTTAAAACCAGATTGTACAAAGCTTTGAATGTCAAGATGAGGAGTTTGTATTTTATTCTAGAAGCAGTAGGGAACCACTGAGGATTTTTGAGCAGAGGAGAGAGACATGGTCAGACCTGTGCTTTAGGAAGATTGTTTTTGCAGCTTTGTCAATGGAGAGTCGGAGAGACTGGAAGCAGGGGTACCAATTAGGAAGCTATTGCAATAGTCCAGGTAAAGAGATGATGAGGCCAAATTAGAGTGGTGATTGAGTAAAGATAAAGGAATAGATGCAAGAGATATTTTGGAGGTAGAATCAATACAGCCTAGTTTAGATATAGCGGAGAGGGGGAATGAGAGACAAGGAGATAAGAAAAATGGAGGGAATGAGAGAGAGAGGAGGGAAACAGGAGAGAGGAAGAAGGAATGAGAAAGGGAACAGAGAGAGAATGAATTAAGAAGGATCCTAAAGTTACGAATTTGGATGACTAGAAGGATGAAAGAAAAAGAGAAGTACTGTCAAGAGAAACAGGAAAGTTTGAAGGTGAGCCAAGATTAGGGGAAAGAATAATAATGAGTTCCATTTTGGGCATGGTGTTTGTAATACCAGCATTACATCTAGGTGATGATATCTAGCGGGAAGTAGGTGATTTCAGACTGGAGATTAGCCTTGGATATATAGATTTGAAAGTCATCTGCATAGAGAGGATAATTAAATCCATGAAAGCTGATGATGTCATCAAGAGAGAGGATATAAATAGAGAAACTGTCCCTATCCTTAGGGATAGGCTCTCAGTTGGAGAGGAATGTATAATGATTCTATGAAGGACTAATCAGACAGGTGCGTGTGTGTGTGTGTGTGTGTGTGTGTGCGTGTAGTGTCATAGAAACCAATGCAGGAGGAGGAAGAGTTGATGGATAATGTCAAAAGTTTCAGTTAGGTCAAGAAGTATAAGTACTGATAAAAGGACATTGGATTTAGTAGTTTGTAATTATTGGTAGCTTTGGAGGGAGAGAGTAGTTTCTGGGGTGGTAGAGTTAGAAGTCAGATTGAAAGGGGTTGAGAATTGAGTAGGCAGTGAGTGAAATAGAGGATAAGCCTGACTTTTCTAGGAGTTTGTGTAAAAGAGAGATATGGAATAATAACTTCAGAGAATGGCAAGGTCATTGAAGTTCTTAAGTATGGCAAGAGATGTAGTCATGTTGGTCAGTAGGGAAGAAGGGACCAAACTAGCATATAAACAGGAAAGAGGTAGCAAAGGAGAGGAGGAAAAGGATGATCAAGGGGGTAAATTTATAAAAAAGAGGAGATGGAATTAAAAGCAGAAATAGAAGGGCTGTTTTTACTGGAGATTGAAGAGTAGAGAACAGTGAAAGGAATTTCAGAATACTAAATGTACCCCATTTATGGGTAATGGTGAGACACAGGCCCTGTTCCTGTGGATCACTGAGTTAGGCTGAAGAGGAAAGCCGTGGGAATTGAGGAGCTTAATGAACCAGGCCAGGATGTTCAAGATGGTATGGGGTAGTGGAAAGAATGCTGAACTTAAGAGTCAGCAAGATCTATGTGATCATTTAACCTCTGAACAGATTTGCTGTGTGACTGTGGGCAAGTCCCTCGACCTCTCAGCTTTGGTTTCCTCATGTAGAAAAAGGGAATCGAAATGAACATCTCTCACAAGGTTGATCATAAGGATTTTCGAACTCTAAAACTGTATAATGTTAGGTAGGTGGTACAGTGTAGGGAGTGCTGGCCTGGAATCAGGAAGATCTGATTTCACATCCTGCCTCAGACACTTACTGTTCTGTGACCCTGGGCAAGTCACTTCACCCTGTTTGCCTTAGTTACTTCATCTGTAAAATGAACTGGAGAAGGAAATGGCAAACCACTCCAGTAGCTTTGCTAAGAAAACTCAAAATGAGGTCTTGAAGAGTCAGAAAAGACTAAAGTGACTGAACAACAATAGCAAGTGCTTATTATTTGAAAAGACAACATCAGTGTGTGTGTTGAAATACCCACGTCTGAGAAGTTATATAGAGGATAACTTTGAGCCAGATGATTAACTCCTTGAGAGATACTAGATAGATTTTCTTCTTTTGACTTATGTGAAACTGCATTTTCTCTGTTGGTTCTCCTTCTGATTATTCTTTCTGTCTTTTTGAAGAGGGGAATAAAAGGGAACAAGCAGTTTATTAAGCACCTGTTTCATGTCAGGCATTGTGTTAAAAACCTCACAAATATTATCTCTATTGATTTTTATAAGAACTTTGGAAGGTAGGTGCTATTATTATTTCCTTTTTATAGTTGAAGAAACTGAGGCATATAGGAATTAAAGTGACTTGCCTAGGGTGACACAGTAAGTGTCTGATGCTGTATTTAAATTCAGATCTTCCTGACTCTAGGCTCAACTAGCTGATCTATTTTGATCTATTATCATCTTGTCCCATCTTGTCCCACCTCCTAAATATGGTTATCCCTTCAGGCTCTGATTTTAGACCCTTTATCCTTTTCTTTCTGCATTCCTTTTTGGTGAGGTCATTTGTTCCCAGAATTTTATTTTTCTCTTCACAGATAATTCCCAGATCCATATACTCAGATCTAATCTTGTTTCTGTTTATCAGTTGCACAGTTCAAGCCACATGTCATGTACATCAAATTCAACGTGCTCTAAATTAAACTGCATCTTCTTCTAGCCTCACTTCTCCTGAACTTGCCTGTTTTTGAGGACACCCCCATTCTTTACTTATTTAGGGTTGTAACTAACCTTGCTGTCATTCTTATCTCTTTTCTCTTCCTTACATCTCACATCCAATCATTTACTAAGTCTTTTAAATTCTACCTACACCATGTCTCTCACATCTCTCTCTCTCTCTCTCTCTCTCTCTCTCTCTCTCTCTCTCTCTCTCTTTCTTTCTCTCTCTTTCTCTGGTTTTCCTTCTTTAATTCACTCTCTTTTCTGTCCTCTACATAGAAGTTAAATTATATTTTCAAGGCACATCTCTAGTCTTCTCACTATTTGTTCCATTGCTGGACAGAGTCTCTAGGAAGAAGGGTTTGATGGACAATGTCAGAAGCTTCAGTTAGGTCAAGAAGTGTGAGTACAGAGAAAAGGACATTGGCCCAGGCAAATCCTATCACCCTCCCTCCCCCAAAGTGCCACTTGTACTCTTAAATAAATGAGCTCTTAAGGTCAGTTATTTCCTTGATTCTCTTGTTTTATTTGTTAAGTATGAATATATACTTATATAGACCACACTATGAACATGATCCTAGATGCCACTGTTATAGGAATAGTTGTGATTAAGTATGTGATTATGGGACCTTAGGGGGTCATCTAATCTGACTGGTACTATAGCAGCAACATCTATAACATCCCTAACCAGTAGTTAGTCACATAGCCACTGTTGTTACTGTTTTTTGCAGTATTTGTATCAGCAAGCTCCCTAGCATACTGGGATACTATCCAGGATGGCTGCTAGCACAAGGTTCTTAGATCTGCTTTTCTAAAGGAAAGCAGTTAAAAATGGGTTAACAGTCTTGCTTTAATCAGTCAAACATATATCATTTACCTGGTTCAGGGGATAAAGCCAGTTACAAGCAGAAATTACAAGCAGACAAAGAAACAGATCAGCAGACAGGCTTCCACCTGTCTGACCCACATCCATACCTTGTCAGTTACCAGACATCAGAGTTTTCAAGGAGGGGGGGGGGCTCAACGGCTTCCCAGGGTCTTATCTGGCCAAATCACACAACTCTCCAAAGTGAGCCCCAAAGCAAAACCTCACATCAGGGCATATATAGCCTTCTCCTGGATCAGAGAATGTCTCAACCCTCTTGACCCACTGCCCAATCGCAAAATAATAAGGCAGAGGTGTTCCAGAAGAACAAGCCTCAGGCCACAGGCTCCATGTGACCACATTCAGCCTATTAGGGGGCAGAGTATACTTTCAAATCAGGGAAGGTTCTCAGAGCCACTTAAGGCATTCAAAGGGCCTAGGGGAAGGGAAGATCGTCAGATTCCCATTACAGTTTGGAATAGTAAAAACCAAACATTTTAGTATACAAAGAACAAAAAGTTCATGTATATGAACCCACAAATTTCTGTTAGGTACATGCTAATAGGACCTTTTTCTGTCGCATTCTTTCCATCTGTTAGCTCTCACTGAGACCTAGTTCTGCTCTAAAGACTCTCCATCTTCAGTTTTTGTTTTCCATCACTAACTTACTGCCCTCCAACCCCTGTTTATTGAAATACGCCTTGATCTTCATTGTCTTTCCCAGATCTTTACCACATTTACTCAGTCACTTTGCCTTTTCTGAAATCCACACAATTAACAATTTCCTCTCTCATACAAAATTAGGATAGCTGTAGTGTATCAGCTCCCAAGTCAGTTTCTTTCTTTTCTTAAGGAGTTCATGCTCCTGGCTTCTAGCTCATCATTTTCTTCTTTTCTTTTGCTATAGACGAATGGTTCTCAACCTGTGCATTGCAACCTCTTTGGGGGGTCAAATGACCCGGTCACAGGGGTCACCCAAGACCATGGGAAAACACATATTTCTGATGGTCTTAGGAACCCAGACATAGCTCCTCTATCCATCTCCAGGCGGGTCCGCCCACATGCAGACACACCCACATAAAGGGTGGATATTAAAGGGTTGCCGCATTAGGAAGGTTGAGAACCACTGCTGTAGACTCTAATACCATACAAATACTACCTCAAGCTTGCTAACCTCTCATCTCTACAACCTCCTTAAATTTTACATAGCCCATTTTTCACTTCCCCTCAGTCATACATAGGGATAGTCACTCAACTAGGTCTTGCCATTACCCATAAGTGTTCACTTACCTAATTAGGAACTCAGACATTCTACTATCTGACTATATCCTTCTATCATCCTGTCTCTTCCTGTGCTTCAGCTCTCCCGTACCTCTTCTTTACTTTCGTTGAGATCTGTTTCTTCTATTTCTCAGTACTTAGTCTCTGATGAAAGGAAACTATCTGTAAAGCATGTAGCAAGATGCCTAGAATAGAGTAGGTACTTAATTTAAAAAAACTTGTTTTTTTCCCTTCTTTATTACTTTCTTAAGCCATTACTCCTTCACTGCCTTCATTTTCCTCACTCTTCCAATCGTCACCAAAATACTTATCCATTTCAATTCTGTATTTTCCTCTCTTCTTGAATCCTTTGTCCCTTTGTACTGTTGCCACTTTATCAAAACTCATCCCTGGATTGTCCCCACCATCTTAATTAAGCTGGAGGGAATCCCATGTCCATATTAACTTGGGTACATTATAGATTTTGTGTTATTCTACCTCATTTGGGCCTACACTGAACTAGGTCAGTACTTTCATTTTTTCTTTATTCCCTGTGTCATTTCTAATAGAAACTGTTCCATACATTCACTTCTTTTATCTAGGAACTTTACCTCTTATTTTAGTGAAAAGATTTAGGTCATTTGATATGAAATTCCTTTTTCCCCCATTCTCTTCGTCTCAAAACTCCTTGACATTTCATACTTTCTCCGTCTCCCTCAGTATATGATAAAAGCACCCTTTTAAAAAGGCTCTTTCTTCATCTTGACATCCATCTTTTCTATATGTTTGCTTGTTCATCTCTTCCTGTCTTCTCCCATCAAATTACATTCTTAACCATCCTTCTTTTTTTAATCTTTAACTTTCCCTTATCAACTGGTTCCTTTTCTGATACCTTCAGATATGCCCAAATTTCTTCCATCTTTAGGGGGAAAAAAAAAATCACCAAACCATATCTTCCCTCAAGTTGTCATCCTACATATTTTCCTCCCTTTCTCAGGCATCCTAGTTGAAAAAGTAGCCTATTACTGCTAACTCTTCTTCTTCTTTCTGTCACTCAGAATGTATTTCATGCAGAGTATGTTGCAGAATACTAGTCAGGTTGATTTACCTGTTCCAAAAAAGACTTATTAGAAGGTTGGCAAGTGAGTAGTGAGGAGAGAAGTATTGGATGGGGAAGGACAGACCTCCTCAGGGAAGGTTCTTTACCCAAGCCCCATGGTACTTTGAGGTGATGTGAATGATGGTACTTGCCATATTGAGCTCATGAGTATTTTATTATAGTGCCTTGGGTGCCACTGGTCAGTCTACAAAAGGCAGGTAGGTGGCATGATGGGTAGAGTGTAGCGCCTGCAATCAGGAAGACCTGAGTTCAGTTATAGCCTGAGACATTTACTAATTCTGTGACTCTAAACAAGTTACTTAATCTCTGCCTTAGTTTCCTCAGCTGTAAAAGAGGGATAATAAAAGAACCTACCTCCTAGGTTTGTTGTAAGGTATGTAGCATGTCTAGCACATAGTAGGAACTATGTAAATGTTTATTCCTTCTCCTTCTTCCATATTTTCCTTATGTACTTTTAAAAAATAAGGTACAGAGGAGGGATGAGACCATTTGAAATGGGAGAGAATAGAGGGAACATTTTTAATTCTTTTTTTTCTCTCACACATTCTGTTGAGTCTGCAGTAGTAATTCTCACTGCAACTACCTAGTTCAGATTCTTCTTGGCTATTTTAATAACTCATTTTAAAAAATTTTAATAGCCTTCTAAATTACTTTCTGACTTCTATCCTTTGCCCTAGTAATATTCCTTATACATTGCTATGATTAAGACACCTCCTATTCATAAATCCTGTTTTATTGCCCATTACATATGTAATACATTATAAATTTGGCTTGGTATCTTAGGCCTTCCACAGCCTCGATCCAGTCTCCTTTCAGGTCTTTATTTCAAGCCATATTCTTTAGTTACTCTTCATTCCAACCCAAATGTACTACTATTTTTTGTCTCCATTTTTATCTTTCTCATTCCCATTCTCTTAACCTTTTCTAGTACTGTTCCTCATACTTAGAGTGAGCCATTCATTTGTCTTTTAAAGTCTTACTCTTTTCTTGGCCTCTACTTAAATACCAGTTTGGTTATATTTCTGCTTTCTTTACTTACTTGTAAATGAATTATTTTTGTAAATAAAATTTTTCCCCTCTTTATATAGTAAACTCCCCATCAGGGTCTCCATCACATATCTATCTTTGTTTCTTTCTCTCCTAGCACAGTACTTTGCATATAGTTGACACTTAAAAATACTTTTAAAAGTAACCTGTTGAATAATTTGAACTGACCAGTTAATTCTTTTTTTTGTAGATTAGGATTATGTTGTTCTGGTCTCAATTAAGAATATTGCCATAACTAGGTAAATACTTTTCCTTCTGCAGTCATAGTTCAATGTGTCCTTGTTGGGGGAAATGAAATTTTATTGCCTTTTTTGTAATGAAGATTTTCCCAGTGTTAGAAAGGAGGGAATTATATCAATTATTGAGATTTTAGCAATTCATAGTTGGATTATTCTTTGGGTAAAGGAGAAGCATTCAAATCATCTTACTCCATGGGACTGTCCTTAGGAATTTTGTCTTAATAGATGCAACAAAGTTGAGTGCTTGATCTGAATTTTATGCTTTCGTTTTAAAAAAATATTATTTTTTCCTAATTCTATATAGGAATAGTTTTTAGCATTTATTTAAAAAAATTTTGAGTTTCAGAATCTTTCCCTCCCTCATTCTCTCCCCCCTCCCTGAGAAAGTAATCAATTTGATGTAGGTTATACATGTGCAATCATGCCAAAACATATTTCCATATTAGTCATGTTATGAAAGAAAACAGAGAAAAACCATCAGAAATAAAGTGAAAATTATTATGCTTTGATCTGCATTCACACTCCATTAAATTCTTTCTCTGGAAATGGATAGCATTTTGCATCGTGAGTCCTTTGGAATTGTCTTGAATCATATTGCTGAGAATAGCTGAGTCGTCATTCATAGTTGATCATCTTAATGATATGTATGCTTTCATTTTTAAAGGTCATCTTTAATCACATATTGTTCTATGTTGAAATGTATTTGTCTGCTTTAAGGACTTTTTAAAAAGAATTGTTCATTTAACCCTTTGATTGATTCCTCTTTCCTTTCAATTTTAGAATTCCATAAGACACAACCTATCTCTGAACAAGTGTTTTCTTAAAGTGCCTCGATCCAAGGATGACCCCGGAAAGGTAGGAGATTTCCTTTTATTAATTTAAAAGGTTAGGTCCTTAACATTTTTAATGCTTACTCAGTAGAAATGATATATGTCATAACAGAAAGGTTAAGACATTCATTGAAGAAATGAAAAAGATTGTGTAATCTATGTATCAGCAACCTTGCAAAATGCCCATGGGGCAAAAAAGCAAAATTATTGAGCAGAATTACCAAAAGTCAGTGATACCTCACAGGCTATCTTCCTTTTATGTGTAAGAGAAAATCCTAAGAGGCTGAAGGAAGACTACTTTCTGAAAGGCAAAGGGAGTGGCATGTTGCAGAATAGGAGTGATTCAGTACAGTGACTGGCCCTTGTACTATTGTTTTTTTTCTTTTTTTTTTTTTTTTTGTCTTGTATTGTTGACCTGAGAGATAATCTGTTTTGTTGTCCTTATAAAATAGAATTTGGTTATGTTTTTTTCTATGTTAAATGCCAAAATTTCCTTGTCAAGAAACAGAAGGCTAAAATTTACAGCTTCTACTGTAATTGGATTCTGTATAGTTCTGTTCCGTCTTTTTGACTGCCTTTCTTTCTCTACCCTAAATTCTTTTGAGTTTTATCTTGGGTAAAAGATAATTTTCTTTAAACTATAACGTGAAACAGTATGATTTTTGAACTTGGAATCTGGAGTTACCTGCTCTTTCTAAAAACAGGATCCTGATGCTTGTTTTTTGGTTGACTTTTACAAATGTTAGATTCCCAGGTTAGTCTGTGGAACAGTAATTGAATTTTAGTATTCCGGTTTAAATATTTGGGATTCCATGTGTTATATATCAAATGAAGACTTCCCTACCGGAGTTCGTACTTACTAAGTTTAAAGGGGAGATAGCACCTATGTCTTGTAAAGTGTTGGTCTAATAGCTCTCATTATCTCTTGCCCAAATTATTTGAAAAACCTACTGGCTGGGGTAGCTAAATGGAATAATGGATAGAGCACCAGCCCTGGAGTCAGAAGGACCTGAGTTCAAATAATTCATCCTTAGATACTTGATGCTTAATATCTGTGTGACCCTGGGCAAATCACTTAACCTTGACTGCTTGGGGTGGTGGGAGTGGGGGCAGATAAAAACCTACCAGTTGATTCCCCTGCCAGTAGTCTTATCTCTCTCTGATCTGTCTTCTGCAAAACTGTTTAAGGGATTTTGCTGAAATTCAGACAAGTATGACTATGTCACTATTCCAAACATTCCATAGTGGCTGTAGGATCAAATGTGAACTTTTTTTTTTTGGACATTTAACACATTTCCTCATAACACCTTCCACCCTGTTCCTCAACCTCATCCAGCTTTGTTGCCATTCCTGTATTCTATCCTCAGCCAAGCAACTCTCACAAAAGGCACTCTGTTTCTCATTTTCAAATACTTTTGCATTGACACTGAGCACCCTTCCTGCCCTGCCCTAGTGGTCTTCTTCACAAAATTGCTTTGTATTGACTTTGTGTATAGTTTTCATAACCCTTACATTTGTATGTATTATCTCCCTGATGAAATAAATGTAGGCCTCATGAAGGCAAAGACTGCTTTCTTTACCCAGCTTCAGGTCCAGTCCAGTCACATTCTATAGATGAGACAAGTGACACCTAGCAAAAGAAAATTATCCATCTGAAATCTTATAACAAAATTAATGGCAATGTTAAGAACAAGATCTATTTCTAAACTCACTCAGTCACTACTGCTGGTTCTCACTGGTCTCATCTCAATTCCCAGGATGGCTCTGAGGGTAATGCAAGTGTACTGTTGGGCAATTTGACTGTTCTTGACTACCACACTAGTGACGTTAGTGATTTGGCCCAATAGTGGTGAGGCTCTTATTCAGTCTGTTTCTGGTGGCTTAGAACAGTTACAGATGGGAGAGGTGGTAGGAGGAATGCAGCCTATGCATGGATGGGTTTTTTTTTTTAGTTTCATTTGAAATAATATACAAAAATATAGTGTACAAAATTTAGGGGCAACATCATGAAGACATGTAATGAACTGAAATCAGTTTAACAGCTATGATTCCTAACCAGAAACACCACTTGTTAAGTAACATGAAAAGCCATGATTGTAGCTCAGAGCAAAAGCAGCCATATTGCCAATGGATTTGCTCTAATTTTAAACCGTTGGAGGAAAAAGTAAAGTGCAAGTGTTGCACTGCCCATAAGTACAAAAGCTGCTCCCACCACGAACATATCTGCTGACAAAAATAAGGTACTTAAGATATATCATTGAGGAGGTAGAACAGAGTTCAAAAATATAATGGTGACAGTGTGTTAATAGTGCCTCATGGTATATATACCAGTGCTATTAACTAACTTTGCCTTGGCCTGGGCTAGTTTTTCCATCAGAAATGAGGGCTGACAATCCTGCTGCTGTGGATGTTTGTTTATAGAATTCAGGTTAGATATTGTTAAAGTGCTTGTAGGTGCAAATCATGGTACTGATGCTGGGGATACAACTAGAACATGAAACCATACTTTGCCTTCAAGGAACTTGCACCTTCCTTTAAAGAACCAAGAGTCCATCAGGAATTTGAAGTCTGTTCATATGAAACAGTCTCATACAGGTAGCTGTTATTTATTGGTTCATTTTGTTTTAACACCCCGATATTGTTTAAAAAAAAAAAACCAAAACCTTTTTTGCCCAGGTTTTAAGGTTTTAAAGAAGACCCAAGATCCTCTTTGTCAAAAGTTCCCCATACCTATTCATTGTGTAGTATTATTGTATTGTTGTCTCTTCTTTCTTGCCTATGTCTCCAAAATTTGTGTATCTGTGGCCCTCTACTCCTCTTCCTTTTTCCATTCAGCTTTTATTTCTGTTGTTCCCTTCTTTCAGTTTATTGCCTTTTAAAAAAATTCTGAAAGTTCCTAATCTGGCAATGTTCTGATTCTTCCATTTCCTTTCTTCTCTAAATAGGAGTTTGATTTTTCTCTTGCCTCTTTCCTTGCTTCTAAGTATGCCATCTGTGTAAATAGCAATATCCTAGTATAATTCTAAGACTAGTTTCTAGTAGTCTCTTCTTTCCTTCTCCTTCATATTTCTTTTTTGGAGGGGGGTGGAGGGGAGAAAGGCAAGGCAATTGGGGGTTAAGTGATTTGCCCAAGATCACATAGCTAATCAGGTGTCAAGTGTCTGAGGCCGGATTTGAACTCAGGTCCTCCTGACTCCAGGGCCAGTGCTCTTCCCTGCACCATCTGGTTGTCTCCCATATTTTTTATATTGTATTTGTAATTTTTCATGGGAATATGGCATTTCATAGTTTAGCCATTCTGCGCATTTAGGTTTTGTTTCTTTTTTTCCTAATTGAAATAATGTAACTATAAATATTTTTGTATTAATCATACTTTTAAAAACATTTATCCTTGGGATATTTTCCCAGTATTGGGATTATTTGGTCACAGGGCATACTTAATTTTGTAATTTTTGTTGTGCATTGTGAGATTATTCTCCAAAATGGATTCTATCAGTTTGTAGTAACACCAGCATCATATATGTAACCTTTTGCTTTTTACTGCATTAATTTTTCATGTTTAAAGGAGCTTTTAAAAATTAGAGTCAAGGTTAGACCTTAAAGTTATCAATATAGAGACATGAAATGTAGCCATCAGTTCAGGAATAAGGAAATAATTTGGGAAAGCAAACAGTTGTATATGGGATACCCTTACTTTTTAAAGACAGGCTTGATAGGTTTCTACCCAGTTTTTCTTGGTTGATTGCCTCTCTGAACAGTACTCTCCTTATCTATAAAATGAGGATGTTCTCTAAATTTTTCTAGATCAATATCTATGATTCTCTTACCTTTAGGGATGCTGAGAAAATGACTTTACCCTTAGCTGTCCTAGTCACCTCCCCATATTAATATATATCACTATTCTGGCTTCAGAATTCTGTAGTTCTGCTTCCTTGAGGTAATTTCAAGGAAAACATCTGTGTCTTGATGATAGCAACAGTGGCAGTAAGCATTTATTTAGTGCTTAGTATGTGCCAGTTATTGTCCTAAGTACTGGGGATACAAAGAAAGGCAAAAACTTGGTCCTTCCCCTCAAGGACTTCAAATTCTAATGGGAAAATACCATGTAAACAACTGTATGTATATATAATCAGTGTAAATTGGATGGCACTAGCAATGCATGGGACTGGGAAAGATGCCTTGTGGAAGGTGGGATTAGAATTAGTTTTGTGTTATGTATCTCAGGGTTATCAGATCCTGATACCCCAGTATCTCAGAGAGTCCGAGGGACCTGCAAGCTTTCAGTGTTTCACACAGTGCTCTGAGCCAGAGCAAAGTCTGATTGCTGCCCCCTCTGGTTTGATCTCTGCAAAAATTCTTTACCTGGGTTTAGGTCTGAGAAACAATAGATTGTTTCTGGACTCTGCCCCTCTCAGCCAGCTAGAGGAAGCTCTGTTAATTCAGAGTGAATGAATTTTAAGCTTCCCTATTTGGTGTGGGATTCCTGCCTTGGTTATTCCTCTGAAAACTAGTCTAGATGTTGAAGGTAAGGCCCTACTTGGAGCTTGATGTTTGAGCCAGACAGTTACTGCTTGCTTCTGAATTTCCTCATTTCTTGGTACATTGCACAGGGTCTTTCTACCCAAGAATGTCACCACTGCCACCATTAGGTATAGATCTAGAAAGCTGTCAGTTCACACCTACACCCATCATAGTGCACTGGTATGGGTCTGGTGGCGCCCCATTATGAGACTGGGAACCTCCTCTTGCCCTTTGCATGGCCTTTCCCTGGGCATTTGAGTACTCCCTGTATGGTGTGCTTTTGGCAGATACTGTCTGCAGTGCCTGAGGACCTCCCTGTCTGTCTTCCTATGCCAGCCTGGACTGGACAAAGGGCTCACAGACCTTTTCTAGATTTCCCATCAGGAAGATTCAGTCTGGTGCATTTTCTAGAACTTTTGGAGGAATTTGTGGTTGGGTAGTTTACCATACTACTTCCTACCACTCTTCAGTCTTGGCCTCCTCATCCCCATGCCACCATATAACATTTAAACATGTAAGTTTACACGTACTATTTAGAGGAGGGCAGAGAGCACTAACAAATGGCAAGATTAGAGAAAGGCTTCTTATAGGAGGTGGCATCTGAGCTTAGTCTTGAAAGAGTCTAGGGATTCCAAGAGGTGGGGGGGGGGGGAGTGTCAGGGAAAATGTTCATTCCAGGTATGGGAGAAATCATGAAGGAAAGGGAGACTGAATGCTTAGTTCTAAGAGTAGCAAGTAGGCTGATTTGTCTGGAACATAAGAACGTATGAAGTAAAGTAATGTGAAATAAACCCAGAAATGTAGACTGGAGCCAGATTGTGAAAAGCTTTAAATGTCAAGCGGAGGAGTTTATTTATTATTCTAGAGGTAATTAGGAACCAGTGAAGGTTCTTTAAAAGTTAAATGCAACCTAACTTGATAAATAAATGCCGATTAGCTTAAACAGAATTTTAGAATATTGTATTTGTAACCCAGTTATAATGTGCTGGCCTTTATTTACAGGAGTGATACTACTGATTGACCATCAATTGATTGTTTTTCTGTTACTGGTGAATACAGTATCTTGCCTAGTCTCACTTGTGATCAGTAAGTATGCATTGATGTGGTGTTAGGCTAATGTGGGGAACTGTGCCTCTCAGTCAGCCAATTAACATTTATTAAGTTCCTGCTATGTGCCAGGCACTAAGTGCTGGGGATTCTAAAAATCAAACAAAATCCAAACAGTCTCTATCCTGAAGGAGTTTATAATCTGATGGAGGAAGATTATACACAAAAGGAACCTGAAAGGAGTGGGATAGGGAGGTAGCCAGGGAAGGTATCTGTTTGTGGGGGCAGGGTGGAAAAGGGAGAGAAATCTCTAAGCAGTGCAGCCAAGTGAGATTTCCAGGGAAGTTCTGAGCTGAGCTCCCTTCTTAAATGGTGGTTATTGAATTCATGGCTCCACCCTCCAGTCATGTGGAGATTTTTCCAAATAATTAACTCCCTGGGTCCTGTTGGAGAAATTAGAGAAGTTTCAAAGTAATACAGCCAGGGGCTTTAGGGACAAAAGGTCTATTGACCTGTCTGGGGTCAGTCTCATGATCTTGGTTTCATTAATACCATGTTCTAATTGAGTTAGTTAGCCTTTTTCAGTAAACATTTGATAAAATACCCATCTTCAGGTTTCAAGTAAAATCCCATATTTTGGGATTTTAAGTTCTACTAAGTGTCTTTCTTCTGAGAATAACTCCAGTTTGTCATGTATATAACTTGAGTGCACACCAAGTTGCTTATAGCTTAGATTGTGTTCTCCTTTATGGAAGGGACAGGTTTTTTTTTGCCCTTCTTTGTATTCCAAGTGTGTGGCACATAGTTAAATGCTTAATAAATGATTGTTGTTGACTTGACTTTATGGAAGGCACTTTTAGTTATGACAGACCCAAGTATAGTTTACCCTTTATCAATTGCTCTTTCCCCTTTTTTTCCCCACACTTGGAAATCCTTCAAATCTACTCTAGCCTACCTTTTTATTATGACAGTAATTTTTGAAGTTTTCAGATTGAAAGTTCCCCTTATTTGCTTCTGATTACTTTTGCTTCAATCACCAAGCAAAGAGAATTTAACTTCCCCCCCCCCTTTTTTTAAAGGCTGTAATCCCAGAGAAGCAGTCTTATGTCATAGTACTATTCTATAGTCTTTCCCTGTAGTCATCATGAGTGTGAGGAGTTTTGGAAAGGTACATACTACCCTAATGTGCTTATTTCTTGTGAAATGGCATTACCACATTTTGCTACTCCTACAGTACATCTTACAACGTTTTACATCTTAAAAAAATTTTTAAGCATGTAATGTATTGCTTTTGTGGTAGTTACTTGCTTTACATGGTTAGCATTGAATTCATGAGTTTTTGACACGTTCTTTAATTCTTCATCATAAAACTATACTTTTTAGCACATTGGATATTAGGCATATTTTTGGTGAATAGTATGACTTTCCAGCATAGCCTTGATTATAATTCATTGTTTTCATTGGGCTTTAAATTAGGTACATTTCCAGACCACTGAATCATGTTTATCTCTATATGGTGGATAAATTTCTTAATCTTTTATGACATGTGGCATGGTGAAGGACTGATATAAATTTTCATTTAGGAATTCTTCTAATTTTGGAGCACTTTTTTTCAGCACATTAATATAATTATCAGAGATCATCCTTTCTTCAGTGTGAACAAGATTTCCAGGCCCACTAGTTTAAAAAAAATTCTATAATTTTGGTTTTTTTGGAGAGGAGGATATTTTACAGTTTGATAAAATTCCCCAGATCTAGATGAGATTCTAGTTCTTACCTAGACTTCTGACAACCACTTTGATATGTAGATTTGAATGGGAAAAAAGAGTTTCATGTATTAATATTACCCTTTCTCAGTCATCTGCACTCCAGTTGCTTAGTCTTTAGCATCATGTGCAAATTTCCTAAATTTTTCTGATTTGAAGAAATAAAATTGTTTATTTTTCGCATTTACCTTTTCCCTCTGTATTTCCTAGAAAATCTGTCCTTGGTTTAATTTTTTAAACCACTATTTATCATTTCTTGTAGGACATTCTGTATTATTGTCTTTGGTCTTAGTAGTTCTGCTTTCAGTGACTTGGAGCTTAGCAGGCAAAAGAATTGTAGTGTTGTAAATGTCTACATCTATCCATTTAAATCTAGAGCATGCAGTGCTTATCTGCTAGTTTTTGTAAATATTGCTCAGGTTGTTAGCCTAATTCCCAAAGGCTTATTCTACTTGTGAAATTTGATTGGTATTAGATATATTAAATACTTCATAACTTTAGGGAGTATTAAATTTGTGAAAATTTAAAATATCTATTTGTTGGTGGCATTTTCAGTGTTTAAAAAATCGTTTAGAAAGACCAAACTATCACATTCAATTGTTCAGTGTTCACCTTAGTCTTATTGTAAATTCAGTCATTTGTTCATGTAGTACTTTTATCTTTGTATACCAGAAATGATATTCTTACTCCCTAATATCATTAATTTCCCTAAAACAGAAAGACATCAAATTTTGGGGAGGGGGAGATAAATTTATGTAACAGAATACTGCAGATCTCTTTTTCTGAATTTATTTATTTTTAGTTTTAACATTCATTTCCACAAGATTTTGAGTTACAAATGTTCTCCCCATCTCTCCTCTACACTCCACCCCAAGATGCAGGCACACTGAATACTCCTTCCCCCAATCCGCCCTCTCTTATGTGCCCCCATCCTCCCTTTACTTTCTTGTAGGGCAAGATGGATTTCTATATCACATAACCTGTATAGCTTCCTGGTTGCATGTAAAAACAACTTTTTTAAAACATTTGTTTTTAAAACTTTTGAGTTCCAAATTCTCTCTCTTCTCCCCTACTCTCCCACCCTCACTGGGAAGACAAGCAATTCAATATAGGTTATACATGTGTAGTTAAGCAAAACATTTCCATGGTAGTCATATTGTGAAAGACTATATTTACCTCCATCCTATTCCATCCCCATTTATTCTGATTTCTCCTTTGACCCTGTCCCTTTTCGAAAGTGTTTGCTTCCAAGTACCCTCTCCCCCAGTCTGCCCTCCCTTCTGTCATCCCCCCCTTTTATCCCATTCCTCCCTACTTTTCCTGTAGGGTAAGAGACTCAATTGAGTGTGTATGTTATTTCCCCCTTAAATCAAATCCAATGAGAGTAAAGTTGAATTCATTCCCTTTCACCTCCTTGCTCTGCCCCTCCATTGTAACAGTTTTCTCTTGCCTCTTTTATGTGAGATAATTTACCCTATTCTATCTCTCCCTTTCTCCTTCTCCCAATATATTCTTCTCACCTCTGAAATTTTATTTATAGATACCATCCCTTCATATTCAGCTTACCCTCTGCCCTGTGCCTATGTATATAGTTACACACACACACACACACACACACACACACACACACACACCTGCCTATAGATACATATGTATGCATATATACATATGTATTCCCTTCATCTATCCTCATACCTGTCCTTCCATGTAGGAATGTAAGTAGTTCAACTTTAATAAGTTCCTTATGCTTTCTCTTTCCTGTTTACCTTTTCATGCTTCTCTTGATTCTTGTATTTGAAAATCAAAATTTTGTTTAGCTCTGGTCTTTTCATCAAGAATGCTTGAAAGTCCTCTACTTCATTGAATGTCCATATTTTCCCCAGAAATATTGTACTTAGTTTTGCTGGGTAGGTGATTCTTGGTTTTTAATCCTTCTTCCTTTTACTTCCAGAATATCGTATTACAAGCCCTTCGATTGCTTCGTGTAGAAACTGCTAGATCTTGTGTTGTCCTTATTGTATTTCCGCAGTACTCAAATTTTTTCTTTCTGACTGCTTGTAATATTTTCTCCTTGACCTGGGAAATCTGGAGTTTGACTATAGTATTTCCAGGAGTTTTCTTTTGGGGATATTTTTCAAGAGACAATAGGTGAGTTCTTTCAGTTTCTATTTTGCCCTAGATGTCTGGGTTCTTTTTTAGATCATGGTTTTTAGGTAGTACAGCAATTTTAAAATTCTCTCTCCTGGATCTATTTTCCAGGTCAGTGTTTTTTTCAGTGAGATATTTCATACTGCCTTCTATTTTTTTCATTTTTTTTTGGATCTGTTTTATAATATCTTGATTTCTCATAAAGTCATTACCTTCCATTTGCTCCAGTCTAATTTTAAAGTAATTATTTTCTTCAGTGAGTTTTTGAAATTTCTTTTCCATCTGGCCAATTTGGCTTTTTAAGGCATTCTTTTCATTATTAGGTTTTTGGACCTCTTTTATCATTTGAGTTAGTCTATTTTTTAAGATGTTCTTTTCTTCAGTATTTTTTGGGGGTCTTCTTTAGCAGGCTGTTGACTCATTTTTCATGATGTTTTTGCATCATTCTCATTTCTCTTTCCAATTTTTTCTCTGCTTCTATTACTTGATTTTCAAATTCCTTTTTGAGCTCCTCCATGCCCCCTGTGACCAGTTCATATTTTTCTTGGAAGCTTTTGATGCAGGAGTTTTGACTTTGTTGTTTTCTTCTGGTTCTTTGTTTTGATTATCTTTGTCACTAAAAAACCTGTTCTATAGTTTGATTTTGCTTCCTCTGTTTGTTCATCTTGCCAGCTAGTTATTTGACTTTTGAACTCTTTGCCACAGTAGAACTCTTCCAGAGTAGAGATTACTATGTCCCAAATTTCTGGGGTTTTGCACAGCTTTTGTCAGAGTTTTTTCTAGGCACCTGCCTCAGAACTGTGAATAGGACTACTTCTTCACAGCCTCAATGAGCTCTGCCGTATCAGTACTCCTCACCCCAGGACCACCACCCAAGACTGTGACCCAGATCCAAGCAGGGTAAAGCAAGAGAATCTTGACTCAGAGCCAGCAAAGTGAGTCCTGCAGTTACTCTCTGGACAGTTGCTTGGTCACCGCGTTATCTGTGGGTCTGGAGCTGCAAATGCTGCCACATCCACTTTAGATGAAGACATAATCATATTGAAACCAAATTCATTTGCAACAAGTTCTTTTCATCATAGATAAGGGTGGCCACCAGGAAAAAGATAGACACATAGTCCTTCATCAGGACCATAATACAAAGCATTTCTAGCTTGGAAAAATAATCCTTGTGAACTCTCCACTGGCATAGCCCCTGAGAACAAAAGGGAGTTTCCTTTTCCTTACTGAGAACTTGCCAAGTCAGAGAATTTTCAGGTCTGACTAAAGTGAGTGTAGAACAGTAAGGATTTCTTACCTTTATACGTTAATTGATAACATAAAGGGCTTTACTCGAAATAACCCTATAAGGGGTAGAAGACAAATATTATTAATATTATTTTATGGTGATGAACTTGAAGTTCAGAATTGTTAGATGATTTCTTAAGGGCCACAACTGATGAGAGCAGGACTCAAATCCATGCCTTCTTATGCCTCTGGTGTCCCTGTCGCCCCTTCTCTCTTTTTCTCCATCTCTCTCTCTGGTGCCTTCATATAAATTCTTATTTTGTGATAACTACAGCAACTTGTTTCTATTTTCTGTTGTTTCTATTTCTTTAAAGTTGAAGGTGATATTCTGAAGAAGTTAGAACTTCAGGTTGAGGCAACTGTGGCTAGTAGAAAGAATGCTTTGCATAAGACTTGGAGTAGAATCATTGTTTTGCTGCTTGGTAACCAGTGTGATGTCTGGCAAGGTCATTTACTTTCTCTGGACCTTGGTTTCCTCATCTGTAAAATGAGAGAATTATACTAAATCTATAAGGTCCCTTCCAGCCATAAATTTTATGATTTTGTGCCATTTAATAAGTAATTTATATGTGATACCTGTGATAAAAATTATCTGTAGGTCCATTGATTAGGTACTATTGCAAATAATTAACATGCAGAGATCATATTTGCAGATTTTATTTATGCTCATTCATCTGAAAAGTCAGCTTAGAGTATAAGCTTCAGCAGTCTCATAGAATGTGACTACACAAACAGTATAGAAAAGTGGAATTTTACCTTTTCAGAATGGGAAGATAAGGGTATAGTTGGCTGAGAACAGGTAATAGAAAGGGAAAGATTTGTTTATCTGCCATTTGGTCAAAGCAGGAGCTATGGCTTCTTTCCCAGCCTTGATTTTGCAGATGTTGTGATCTTCAAGGGGGAAACAGTGTCTGGAAGCTCACAATAGAGACTTGGGGCCAGTATCTTCTTCTTAAAACGATGGCATGAAGTCACATCACAGTGACATCAGAAGACGTGAGCCAGAAATTCTCTTGCCACACAACTAATATGTTACTTAGTGTACAGTGGATACGATTATATTAGTGATGGTTCAGTTTTGCAGGGAGGTGAGCATACTTGAGGGGGGAAATACTGGAATATAGAGTGACAGGGATTATATTTTGACAGTTCTACTTAGTCAAGCAGGCAAGAAATTTATTAGGCAAGAAATTGCCTCTAGCTGTTTAACTCTTGTTGGAGTGGTTGGTATCCTATATGACTTAGTTATTTTAGGCTCACCTTCTAAGTTCGGCCCTCTAGGTATAAAATAATTTGTTATTCAGTTGCCATTTCTTCCCAATTTTTAGCATCTATACTATTCTGCTGTACTTAGATTCATAATACTGCAGTACCATTCCTCATTAGTGCCTATGAGAGGTGGCTGCTTTAATGAGAAGCAACATGGTATGGTAGTAAGAGCACTAGACCTGCAATCAAGAAGATCTACATTCAAATACTGATTTCATTTCAACTGGCATTTATCAAATGCCTACACTGTGAAAAGCACTGGGGATACAAGACTGCTTCCATCATCCCTCCTGCCCCCTTCCTAAACTAACAAAAAAGCACCTGCCTTCTAGGAGCTTACATTCTGCTAGGGGTAACAGAACATAGATAAACAAGTAAGTATAAGATAATTTGAGGAGGAAGAGAATACTAACAGCTAGGGGAATCACTAAGAGATACAAATACTGGGTGCCAATGTACAGACTATTTACTTGTTTCCGCATCTGTAAAATGGGAATGACATTTGTATATTTGTAAAATCTACTTAACAGAATTCTTATGAGGAAAGTACTTAATCTTGTAGGTATATAAATTTGAGTTAATAGTAGTAGATGTGTAATGTGGTTTTAATTTAGGCAATTGCTACATCAAATTAGACCTGTTGATGTTCACTATCAAAATATTTAATAATGGCTGTAGGCAAAGGACTACCTAATTTGTAACTATCATTACAGTTTTCTCACTATAGTCTACTATGTTAAATATACTTCCAGAGAATAGCAATGGTGAGAATAGTTCAAAAATAATTTCTGCTTGATGTTGAAATATTTTCTGTCTTATACTGGCATCAGAATACTTCTCAATTACGTTTATTTGATTAACATGTTGGGTTTCTTCTCTATACATTGTTGTGGGAGGAGAATTGCTGCTTAGAACTTTACTAAGAGGGGCGGAGCCAAGATGGCAGCATAGAAGCAGCAAAGCACCGCAGCTCCCACACAAACACACTAAAAAACTCATAAAATGGGACTCTAAACAGATTTTCAAGCTCCAAAACTCTCCAAAAGACAGAAAGCACATCTATTGCTACAGGCAGCTCAACAGGTAGGACTCTTCTTAGCAGTCTGGGAGCCGGGGCCGAAACCCTGGCCGGGACAGGCCCTGGGGCATCGGGCAGGAAGCTGCCTCTATAGGAGAGCAGATAGGCTGCACTGGAGGCACAGTTGCCACATTTATCAGGTGAGAAGAAAAAAAGGCTAAGAGAAAGGTCAGTGGATTTTGCTAACTCGGGAGGAGAAGAGCGGGTCTGACCAAACTGCTCCCAGGGCAAGGAAGCAGTGGGAGGCAGCTGTAGCAGCAGGAATGGAGCAGCAGCGGCCTCCACTGGGCTGCTTCAGAGCCCTCGGCCTGCAGATAGCAGAGGGGCTGGGGGGATCCATGAGGGCCAAGGGCTCTTGCGTTGAGCGGCCTGGATCTGGATCATGGTCTTGAGTGGTGGTCCTGGGGTGCGCTTTCAGTGAGCCAAAGCTGGCGGGGGGGCTGCAGCATCCCACTAATAGCTCCGGCAGCTGTGAGGGCCCCAGC
>CM053596.1:54660672-54684987 GCA_028646575.1 Pseudocheirus occidentalis
GGTCGCGTCAGCCCCCCTGCTATCTGCAGGCCGAGGGCTCTGAAGCAGCCACTGCGGCTCTCAGACAGTCCTGCTGGTACAGCCACCTCCCGCTGCCTCCTTGCCCTGGGAGCAGTTTGGCCGGACCCGCTCTTCTCCTCCCCAGTTAGCAAAATCCACTGACCTTTCTCTTAGCCTTTTTTTCTTCTGGCCTGATAAATGTGGTAACTGTGCCTCCAGTGCAGCTGATCTGCTCTCCTGTAGCCGTGGTTCCCCGCCCGATGCCCCAGGGCCTGAGCCGGGGGAGGTTTCTGCCAGGGGTTGCAGACTGCTGCGAAGAGCCCCGCCTGCTGCGCTGCCTGTAGCTGCCTGTCTTGTGGAGAGTTTTGGAGCTTGAAAATCTGTTTAGCGTCCCATTTTATGAGTTTTTTAGTGTGTTTGTGTGGGAGCTGTGGTCCTTTGCTGCTTCTATGCCGCCATCTTGGCTCCGCCCCCATGAATTAAGTTTTGTAAATTTTAAATTGGATCATGGGTAATGGTAGGGGGAGAACTCAAATGACATTCAAGACCCAAAGCATCACTATGCTTCTTGGAAGTAATGTCTCTCTTGTGAGTCATTGTTTCTTTCACCCCTTTTCCCTTTGTAGTTCTTAGAAGTTCTTTTTTTTCCAGTTCTGACTGATAATGATTGAAAATTCTTGATACCTGTTTGAGCATGAGTTCTCGTGTTTATTGTATTTGTAGCACAGTTTCTCTTTATTTGATACAACATACATGTTTTCCTTGTGGGAGTGTTTTTAACATGAAGTGGAAATCAGTAAGAAAACAGGAATCAGTATGCAAAATTTTACTTTCCACACTTTTCAAAAGTTTCCCCCTTTTTGTCTATTGAGGAAAGACTATATTTGGTAGCTCTACTTTTAGTTTTCTTCCCTAGGAAAAAAAATGATTTTAAAAATTAATAAATACTTCATCATCATCAAAAAGTTGACCTAAGTGATAAAATTCTTTTCACCCAAAATAACTTATGGAAAGCCTGTTTGTTAAAAGAGCAGTTGTGATTTTTGTTGGTGGAGGGAGTGCCTTCACCGATAGAATCATTATTGCATGTATTTGTTGTGTGCTTTCTGATTTTATCTTATAAGTGCTCTCTAACCAATCTATACATATACTTGACTCTCAGGTCAAATTTTCTAAAACCTCATTTTCCCCTCAATTTTGTGTATGTGTGCACTTTTCAAAAAAAAGTGCACATAAGTTTTCATCTTTTTTTCTTTGTTGTATTTTGCAAACAAGCTAATACTCTAAATCTGTCACTTTTGGATATCATGTGTCTGCTTAACAAAGATTTAACATTTGTTAGCTACAGTAGTTTCAGTGATCTAGGCTTTTTGTTCTATCAACTTGTTCTAAAAAATTCTAAAAAATCATAATAGAGTTATTGCTTTGAGTTTTATCTGTTAGAAGCAATAGTTGGTTTAAACTGCTATAATTGGAACTGTTGCAGTTGCTCAGAGAATCTTTTAATCTTTATCTTTTTTTTCTGCTTTTCTGGTTTGCGCTGGCCATCCAGTGATTATCCATTTTTTACTCTGATAGCTATACCTTATTAAAGTACTACCTTTATAACCAATTACTATTAGAATATAGTCAGTTTTCATTTTGTAAAAATTTCATTTGTTATCATATCTGACATCTTCTCAAACTCCTTTTGAAGAACATTCTCACCACGCTTTTCATTTCTTGATCCTAGATTTTATTTTCTGAAGTAGTGTTTAAAAAAAAAAAAGGAGCCTTATTCTGTGTTTCAGGTACAGATATTCGAAGGCAAATTTATTGATTAAATTATTCTAATTCTAAAGATCTCGCCTTTGAAAACCCAAAGGAACAGTTATCCATCAAAATCTCTCACCAAAGCCAGATCTACGCACAGTTTGTAGTAACAATTTATAGTAGTCCCATTGTTACAAAGTTTAGCTAATAATTGTGATACATCACTCAGAACAGTAGTTACCACGTTTGGTCTACCTCGACACCCTCTGAGGATTCTCATTTTCTCTTATTCAAAGATGAATTCAAGATACTTCTATTACTTGAATTAATCTAAGATTTCTTCCCAAGCTAATGAAGCAACTCCCTTCAGAATTTGGTTTGATCTTTGATAAGAATAGTATAAAAAGATTTCTTCTGAAACATTATTTTGGGATTGATTGTTAAAGAAAAACTGATAAGGGTTTCTCATTTTCATTAGGTCAGGCCTCTGAAGGACTGTTCCAGTACTACAGTGTGTAGGGGGTGGATAGCAGGAACTGTTGCCATTTCCCCTGCTTCCTCTTGAAGTTAACGAATTTTAAAAGATATTTCGACTTAATTCAGAGTTGTTCATTAAGTTCTCATAGAATTTTTCTATTTCTTTTTTCTACTATCTTCATAGTGCTCATCTCTTTAGTGCTCATCTCTTTACTTTTATGTCCATTATGAACCCTGCTAGGCATAGTCAAAAATCGTCTATTCAAAGCCTTTCACAACCTATACCCTCCCACATGCCTTTCTAGTCTTCTTACATCATAACTTTCCCATGTACTCTTCAATACAGTGACATTCATCTCCTTGTAGTTGCTTAAACAAGACATTCCCTGTTTTGCCTCCAGGCCTTTTCACTGGTTGTGCACTTTGCCTGGAATGTTCTCCCTCTTCATCTCTGCCTCTTGACTTGCCTAACTTCCTTCACGTTCTAGCCAAAATTTCACCTTTTATAGGAAGACTTTTCTAATCCTCTTTAATTCTAATGCCTTCCTTTTGTTGATTATTTCTTATTTATCCTGAATATAGCTTGTTCGTATATATTTTTTTGCATCTAATCTCCCCCACTGGATTGCAGGCTCCTTGAAGGCAAGGACTGTCTTTTGCCTTTTTTTGAGGGGGGTGGTATTCCAGAAGTTTAGCACAATGCCTGGCACATAGTACATGTTAATACATGCTTACTGATTGACTGATCCACCAAGTGTCCCCTAAAATTGTCCCTTGTTACTTTTGAGAGCATTATGAAACCAAGTTCCTTTTGTGTTCTCCAGAGAGAACCTGTGCATCTGTTGATGTTTTTACAAGGGTCTCTCTTTACTTATTGGCAGTATCAGTAATTTGTTCTCAGTATAGCTTAAAATTGGAGGAGAAAATCTGAAAGAACAAAAATTACAAATGGTATTTTTACCATTTGTGATGGTGGAAGGTTCATATCCCTTACTATTTCAGCTCTTTGAAAATTTTATAATAAAAGTCTATACATGCATTGCATTAAAGATCTCTTCAGTAAAAATAAGATAAAAAAATATAGATTTTTGCAGATGATTTTCAGCACTCAACCACATCTTTACAATTGGGAGATTATTTAGTGAATAAAGTTTAAGATCTTTCTGTGATTACCGTTTCAGTGTGACTCAGTTTAATAAACATTAAATACCTGCTGTTTCCCAAGGCAGTCTGGATAAAAAAATAAAAGCAGAACTGTTAATGCCTTCAAAGAACTTACATTCTAGTTGTGGGGGAGCTTAGTGGGGTGTGTGACATGTACAGAAATAAATACAAAGTATAACCTCCACCCACAAAGGGTGGAGGTTACATGCGAATAAATGGGGGAATCAAGAATAATGTACAGGTTGGTACCTGTGCTCTCTTTGGAAAGAACTCACAGATCCTGTGAGGTGGAGGTGAAAAGGCATGGGAGTATGGGGACCACTTTGGAGAGAGAGTGAAGGAAAGTAAGGTGAAGTGAAACTACGATAAAGTAAAACTATAGATGTCCAGTTTGTCCAGATGTTCCTGTTTGCAAGTGACATTTTAATTACATCAGATCCCAAAACACCATGAAATCCCCTCATTGAAATTCATAGTGATACAAAGAGATAGGACTAAATGTGCACATTGCAGAGAAAAAGTATATGAAAAAGAGGCATTGTGCAGATTATATGAGGCTTAATGTGATATTCTACTGGGTTGTTGTTGCTAAATCTTAATTAAGTACTGCAGATATGAGTTATGCTGATAATTTGATAGACTAAAGAGATTGGGCAGGCTTTTAAAGATTGGGCAGTGCTTTCAGTGATTGCAGAGTGTAAAAGCCTGTCTTTAATGTAAGTGATGATGAAAAAGCCTTTAAACCGCAGAATGTAGCAAGTTCAGAAAATGTCAAATCACAAAATATCTTGGGGGACAATGGAAAAGATGCATGATAGGTGTAAGATTATGAAGTATGTTATCAATGACAAAGAATGTGGGACTATCAGGTAGTGAGAATGAGAATCACACTGATGGACTGCTGGAGTGGCATGTTGCTACCCTGTTATAGTGTCTAGTACATGCAAGGTGCTTAATATGTCTGTTTATTGATTGAACAAAGAAGAATGATAATGGCTAGTTTGAAGCATCAAAAGAAATTAATTGTTTTGTATTATTGTTCCACTAGATAACCATACTGTCACTATGGACAATACCAGTAAGTCATTTTCATTAGTAGCACTGAGTATATACTTACTGTGTATAGAGTCTTGCTCTGTATTATCCTGTTAAGAAAGGAGAAAATAAGGTCCTTGCTTTTAAAATTAATTTAATCTCTGCCTTAGAGTTAATTGTAATTGTAGGGGAGGATAGATATATTCAAGTTAGTACCCATAACCAGGGATGTACAAGTCCTGAACCAGTTACCTTTATTAGATGATTTTATAATTCTGTGGTTCAAGGAATAACTTCCCTCCTTGATGAAAAATCTCTTGATAGCAGCTTGAAAGATTGTAACTGTAGATCACCGTATTTTGAGAGAGTAGTACCGAGTAGTTCCATACTTTTAAGTGCTGAATTCTCACAATACAAAGCTGGGGATTCCCTGTCCTCTCTATGGAGTTATGCAGAGACTCTGCTCTGGACCCTTAGAATACCGTCTTCTACCTCTGTCTCTTTACATAGTGGAGTAAGTTTGAGGCTTGACTGCTGGTTTTCCTTGCTTTCTGGTCCTTCAGGACCTTAACATAGTGATATCACATCTCACAAACTAAATTTTTCACCTACATGTGAGGTTATTGGATATGTTCATGTTGCTTTGGTTTAAATATTGCCTGATCAGATTGGAGGCCACATTCTAGGAAAGATAATGAGAAACTGAAGCATGTTAAGATGCAGATGGCCGTGACATGGGGGGGGGAGAGGGAGGGGAAGAGGGCAGGGACAAGAGATCAAGGTATAAAAGGATCAGTTGTAAGAACTGCAGTTCATTCCCACCCCCAACTCCCTCTCTGAATTCCAGATCTGCCCGCCTTTTCCACTATGGTCTCTGGAATGTCTACTCCATAATTCACAAACTTTCTTTCATATTAAAATGTTTTGTTTCTTCATCCATCTTCTGGTATTCAGTGAGACCTGATGCCTTCCACATGATCCTGCATCCCTGGCCACTCTTTCCAATAGTGATTGTATTTCCACTTACATTCCTTTACTCACTCATTATGGCACTACCTATCACTAGTTCCAATCTCTTTCTGGGCCAACAACACTCAGCATTCTTTCCTCCTTTTAGATTTAAGATATCCAAATTCATCATTCAGCTCCAATCCTGGAGGCTGTTATCTATTGACACCCTCTGTTTTCTCCTTCCTTCCTCAGTGAAGGAATTAATTACCGGACTCCCTAGTCTTTCTTTCCAACCCAAATCCCTGCCTCATAACAGGGAATTTCAGAATACATTGTTGCTCCCATAACTACATTAGCAATCACTTAATAAAGTGAATTTCTTTAATCTGCTTAGATCTTATGACCTATACCTCCAGTTCACCTCAGCTGCACACAAAGGTCATACCTTTGGTCTTGAATCCATATGTCCCACTTTTATCATTTCATCTTTCCCTGTGGCTTACAACCTTTAACCCTTTTCTTTGTCCTTATTATGACCTCTTATCTCTCAGTTCTTTCCTGTACCTTTATCCTTGTCCTTGTTACACCCCTTTTTTTCAGTATCTTGACCCCTGGGGAATCAGCTCCACTGGGTGTCATCTTGCATATCTCCTTTGCTTCTTGGCTAAACTTCTAAAGAAAGCTGTTTACACTTGGGTTCTCTACTTCTTTCAGTCTCTTCTAAGTCCTCCATAGTCTGGCTCATGACCTTATCTTTCATTAGAAACTGCTCTCTTATCTTTCCAAAGTTACCAGGGATATCTTAATTGCCAGATATATCCTTTTCTCAGTCCTTATCCTTTGTAATCTCTCTTAAGCTTTTGTCACTGCCAGTCACCTTCTCTTACTGGAAGCAATTTTCTAGGTTTTTGTGACCTTGAGCTTTCTTGGTTCCATAATTGCCTGTCTCATTTTTTGGACCTTCCTACACATTAAACCTACCAACCCAGGGTGTTCCCAAAGGCACTGTTTTGGATATTCATCTTTCTTCTCTGTACTATCTCATTTGGTGATTTCATCGACTTCCATGGGTTGAAGTATCATATCTATGCAGATAATTCTCAGATATGTGTGTCTCTCCCTAATCTCTCCTAAACTTCAGTCTTATCTCACTATTTGGACATCTCAGAGCTGATGTTAGGTATGCATCTCAAAACTCAAGATGGGATGATAATGGATGAGTTCAGTGATTTTCAAAGTATGATCTGGAGACCCCTGGAACTCCCTGAAGTGCTTTCAGGAGGCCCTTGAAGACAAAATTACTTTCATAGTACTAAGATGGTCTAATTTCCAATATGGCAGATATTGATAGGTATTACTCATATATATATATATATATATAAAAGCTCTTTGGGGAAGTCCTCAGTAATTTTTAAGAATGTCAGAGTGCCCTGAGTTCAAAAAGTTTGAGAACCTCTAAACTAGAGCAATAAATTTTTTATGTATATCTATTTCTCTGCCCTCCTTCAGGTCTTTCCTTTTTCCCCAGTCTCCCTTCTTTCCCACCCACCTTGTGCATCTCCTTCCGCTCCCCCTACCTTTTTCTCCATTAACTGATTATTAATATGTAAAATATTTTTTTAAAAACATTGTATTTATCCAATTAAGCTGTGTTCCTTATTCTTAATTTTAAATATAAACTAGAGTCACCATCTCAGTTTCTGCACATACAGCTGGAAACCATAATTATGTATCAGGTCAAAATGATTCACCAGAGTGATTATGATTGACTTCACTGGCCCCTTCATTACCTCTAAGATAAATTAAAAACTCCTTTCCTTAATTTTTCAGCCATATTGACCATCTTGCTATTCACAACATCCCTAATCCATCTCTTGCCTTTGTGCCTGTTCCTTTTCATTACATTTGATACATTTTAGGCACTTAATGAAGCACTTTTAAAGAAAATAATCCTACCAAGTCTTTCTTTTATGCTCAGCTCCTGTGCTACCTCTGATAGGGGAACCCTTTTCTCATCTCCGTGTTGTTAATGCTCTACTTATGTGTATGTGTAGCTTTTGACATACTGTGTCTCTTTTCCTAACCCCTCAGTAGAATTCAAACACCCTGACACCAAGAACACTATCTTCCTTCTTGCTTTTTTTTGTATTCCCAGTACCTAACAATAGTGATAGCTCATATTTATATAGTGCATTAAGATTAATAAAGCACTTTATACCATTTCATTGGATCCTTATAACAGTAAGCACCCCATGGGTGCACACTTCATTTTGCCATGTCTTGTATTTAACAGATGTTTGATAAATGCTTGTTGGATTGGATAGACTGAGTTACTTATGTTAACATTGTTGAGGAGAGGGAAAAAGGTCATAATGGTCCAAGTCCCAATTTTCTAAGAAAGTTTCAAAAAGGAAATTAATCTTGAACTGATTGGCAAAAGGCAATTGTTGTCTATAGAAAAAGTGAGATATTCCTGATAAGAAGAAAAGCACGTGTGATTATTTGGAAGAGTATTCTGAATCCTTAGCCTACATAGAGGGCACTGTATAGAATTTTTTGGAAGTAAAGAAATCTGTGATTATGATGCCAGTAATCTAAGAAGCAGGGGGAAGTAAGTTCAGAGATCTCTTCATTCTTTGATTCAGCCCACATTTCTTGAACCACCTACTCTGTATAATGTTGTATACTAGGTGCTGAGGTAGTTACAAAGATGAACAAGATCACTACTTTTAAGGAGTTAACAATCTAATTTATACATGCATGACTATTACACAAAATACATATGCTTAAGTACACAGTGCTAGAGTTCAGAGAAGAGAGGCGTTCTTTCCAGCTACAGAGGTCTGAAAAGTTTGTAGAAAAGGCGTCTGTCCTTTGAACTGCTCCTAAAAGCGTTAAATCACCTTCTGATAGGATTTCAGCTGGTGAAGATTAACAGGAAGAGAGGATAGGAAGAAAGGGCAGTCCAAGAGCAAGGAACAGTATAACTGCTTTGTAAATCAAACCCCTAGTGCTCTCTATGTGAAATGTTATTAGTATATTATTTCAGGGATAATGAGCAGACCAGTTTGCAAGAATACATGGAGTTTTGTAGGTATGGAACATTAGGCCATATGAAGGGTAATAGTATTAGAAATCTGGGGGGGGAAAAAGATCGGAACAAGATTATGGCTAGCTTTGAATGTGAGGCTAAAGAATTTTGATTTCTCATGCTTCTCTTTTATTTCCCTCTTCCCCCAAGTTAGTTATGAATTACATGAATAACCTGGAGTAAGCTAGCCTAGATTGAGAAATTAGACCAAATTAGGGAAAATTAAGGTATATTTAGGAGATTATCATAGCACCTTGTTGTCATCAAAGTCTTAACACAAAATCATAAAGCAAAGCAGAGTTTTATTCCTCTCTTACCTCCAGTTTCTTTTTTGCCAGCACCCAATATCCCACCCTACTCTGACCTTCTTTTCCTTCCTTGTTCCTCTTTAATGAGGAAACTTCTCATTCTTCATACTGATAGAAGTTGTTCTGCTTATGTCGTGACCAAAGCAATTAATTATTCTGAGAAGTAATCTATAGCAGTAGGAGATCGCTTGGTATAGTAGACAAATGATTGGATTAAAATCTTACAACCTGGGTTTTAGTTCCAGCTTCAGCAGTTAACTCTGATTTATAGCAAGTTCTTCAAGCCCTTCAACTTCTTTGGAGCAGTGAAGTTAGAATACTTGTACTGTCTTCCTCATGAAGTTATGGTAAAAACCAAATGAGAAATAACTTGTAAAACACTTGGTAAACCATAAAGCACTATGTGAAGGTCTGCTGCTGGGTTTATATTTATACCAAGGTCAGTCAAACCTTGGTCATTCCAGGTGACATGGCACCCTATATTTTCCTCATCATTTTATCCTATACTACAGAGGTGTTTCTGTTTTGGAATTGTTAATACTTCAGTTCCAAAAGATTAATGATCTTGTTGATATATGTATTCCAGGTTCCAATGCAGATCATTGACCCTCCTTGTCTTAGTGGATCACATTTCATGAATTTCTCTGATTTCCACTATTGACTAATTGTGATGATCACCCTGTGCAAACATAGCAAGGGCTGGTACTCAGACAATAGGTGTATCACTAGTCCTTCCAAGGACTTTCTCATTCTTTCATAGGAACTGCCAGAGGTAGTAGTCTGCTAAATCTTAAAAAACCCAGATTGCTTCCATCCTAATGAGGGGCCCTGAAAGAGTATTTTAGTGGAAAGGCAAAGTTTGTGTATATGACCCAATATACCAAGTAGACTTAGCTTTCTTTCTCTTTGGACCTTCTTTTGGAAAAGCCTTCCAGATTCTTGTTCCATATTAATATGTAGCTTTTCTTTTTTTTTTCTTTCTTTTTCTTTCTTTGGTAACTGAAAAATCTACCTGGCATTTGTATTTGGAAACTGGATAACTTGTACTACCCTAATTTATATTTCACCTACTCTATCACCTGTGTAAAAGAGCTACCACAAAACTTCATAAAATAAAATCATATCTTAATAATGCTGTTGTTATTCATTTGTTTCAATCACGTCCAAGTCTTTATGATCCCATTTGGAGTTTTCTTGGCACAAATACTGGAATAGTTGCCATTTCCTCCTCCAACTCATTTTACAGATGAGGAAACTGAGGCAAACAGGTTAAATGACTTGTCCAGGTTCACACAGCTAATAAGAATAAGGTTGGGTTTGAACTCAGGATGATGCCTCTTCCTGATTCCAGGCCAAGTACTCTATCTACTGTACCACATAGCTGCCCTCTTAGTAATACTAATACCCTTTTATATGTTAGTATAATTCTATTTTCCCTTTATGTTTGTTAGTATGAGGATCCTTTACCATAAGTTATCCCATTTTCCTGTTGATCTGGTTCTTAAAGAGGACATGATTTGAAGATCAAAGTTTCACTTCGAGCTTGTTACTTGGAAACTATGTGGCCTTAGGCAAGTTACTTAATCCCTTTGGTCCTGAATTTCTTCTTCTATAAAATGAAGTGGCTGACCTCTGTTACCTCTAGGATTCTTTACAGTTCTGAAATCTTTTGGCCTTAAAGTAATTGTATCTGCACAGCACCTTTTTCTATAGTTGGTTTTCAATAATAAGTGTATTTGATCCCAACAGCAACCCTCTACATAAAGCTGCTTAATAAATGTTTGCTATATTGAACCAGATGTAACAGAACGAATGCCGCCCCAGCTGGTAGAAAACCCAACTTTTCTGATGTCTTTCTGTAGTACATCCAGAATATGACTATTTGAGGCCCAGGGGAAAAAACACACACACGCATGCACACTTGCAAGCATACAAGCGTGTGTGTGCTTGTGCAGCATTCAAGATGATATACAAAGTATATAAAAATCATCTGTTTTTAATATCAACACATACCACAACCTATTTTCAGGTTAATAGATAGCGGGTAGGTGATAGCTAAGTTAAAAGATGTTAAGATAGTCCTCAGCGAACTAGACTGTAGCAGGATAATAACATTATAAAGGCCAAATTAAGTTCCAGTGAATAGTTAAAGCTCTTTCTTACCAGTGGTAGAAAGAATATATACAACATTGGGAACTGGAGGACTTAGTGAAATCCTCTAAAGCTGTATTAACTTTGTTTTAGGCAAGCTGCTAATTATTTGTTTTGTTCTTGCATTTTAGGCCTCAACTCCATATAGCATAGATTCAGATTCTTTGGGAATGGAGTGTATTATTTCGGGAAGTGCCTCTCCAACTCTGGCAATCAACACTGTGACTAACAAAGTAATTTCTTTTTTTTTTTTTTAATGTCAAGATATTATTGCATAGTTCATTTCGCTCACCTTTATCAGACTTTTTTAAATGTTCTGTGTGGCTGAATTTGACAACAGCACAAACTTGTATCTTAAACCTGGCGCTACAATAGGGATATTAAGAATTGTTTGGTTTGTGAACTGGTTCTTCCATAGAAGGACTACCCTGATGGGTAAAAGTGACTGTGGGTTCTTGAAAGTTTTGCCAGCAGAATACCAGTTTTGTTGTCCTTGCAAGGTAAACAGTCATAATCAAGTATCGTCTCAGTGATTAATTGAATGCCTATCAACTGAGGACCAACCAGTTAATAATAGAGAAATTTGTCACTAAATTTGATCATAAATTGATGAATTTTCTGGCCATCGCAATTCTTGAAGACTCTTATTAAGTTATAAGAGAACTTGATGAAGTGTTAGTGGAGGAGATACCTTCACTTATGAAATAAAATTCTTGAATTACAGAAGTGGACTTCATGTAGTTTATTATGAATTTTGGTATTTTTTTTGTCCTCTGCTAATTGGTTTTTTTTTTCCTTGAATGTTACTTGGGAAGGGGGGGCAACCCCATAACTGATAATTTTGTGGGCTTATAGTTTGCTTCCCTTTTAATACTATGGAGAAGACTGTTTAGTAAGGGTAAAGAGAGGGAAGGGAGAAATGCGTGGATAACTCCTAGGCATGGGACTGGTACCCATTTAAACCTCCTTCTTTTCTCTTTCCTTACTTATAAATTATTTGTAAGGCATAGAGATTTCCATGATACTCATATTTGTATTTCCCAAAAACATATGTTTTCACCCATATCTTTTTATGGCAAAAAGAAAAGAAAAATTAAGATATATTCATCTACTTATTTCAAGTAATGCTTTGTGTAACAAAAATATTAAAGGTCTATTGTTGTGAAAAGGGTGCTGGATTTGGAGTTAGAAGATCTTGGTCAAGTTCTAGCTCCGCAATTCATTAGTTTTTTGACTTGTTGATAAATTTGTCCACAAACCTAAGTTTTCTAATCTCCTAAATATGGATAATAATAACTGTTCACCTCATGGGATTGTTCTGAATAGTGATTTGTGAACTTTAAAATAATATGTAAATAGCTATTATTACTTCCTTAAGCAGCATCTTAGAAGGGGCTCTGATCAGTTTCCATATATATGGGCATACCCACATAACCCATACACACACACACACACACACACACACACACACATCACTACATGGTGATCATAGTGGGTGTCTGCTAGTGGCTAACCCAGTTGCCTGTTGTATTTTCATTGTGATGCAAGGCCAGAAGTTTCAGTCGAAGACTTTTAGATATACTCTAAAATGCAGGGTGTGTGTGTGTGTGTGTGTGTGTGTGTGTGTGTGTGTGTGTGTGTGTCCATCTGTCTGTGTGTCTGTGTCCGTCCATCCACAGGATCCCTTTGCCTGTACTCAAAGCCCTAATTTAAAATCCAGAACAGATTCATGGTTGCTGCTTTTCACTTTGCCTGACATTTGAATTCCACATGCCTGGAGTGGAGTAGCTCTCTTTAGCCAGCTTGAGTGTACTGGCTTGTATTCTCGGTGGGCATTTCAGTTGCTGTGGTCAGCATATTGAATATGGGCACCACTGTGGCGGGGGGAAAAATGGGTAAGTTCTTAATTCATTCAGTCAGTTAATTAGCAAGCAGTTGTTACACGTTTGCTGTGTTCCAGGAACTCTTGTTAGGTACAAGACCAAGAAAAACAATCCTTGTACTCAAGGAGCACTAATGTGGATATGAACATGGCTAGGTATATGCGGAACACATGCAAAATAGATACAGAGTAACTCGGGGGGAAGGAAGACTTCATGCAGAAGGTAGCATTTGAATTGATTTAATATTTCTTGTAATGAGGTTGAGAATAGGACAGCCATTGGCAATAGTCTGTAACATAAGAAACTCAGAGGATTTATATTGAAGAGAGCCCTTGTGAATGTAATGAATGTGGGAAAGCCAGCTTTTTAGTACAGTTCAGTTTCTGCCAGACATCAGACAGCCCCTATTTGAATCAGTGTGTGTATGTGTGTGTTTAAAACATCTGTGATTTTTGTGAGAGAAAAAGGTATTTTCTGTATACGCTGGATGTTACGATCAGCAGCAACAGTGTTGTGCAAATTTGTGGGAAGTATGTGCTGGTTTGAGGACTTGGAGAACAGCTTCTAACTTCTAGCAGTAAATTCATTCAAACAAGGATTATATACATATATACTTACATTTATAGTTCCATACCAGTGGTAAGGTGCTATATATAGAAATGATGATGATAATATCAGCTTAGGTTTGTATAATACTTCACTGTTTATAGAGAGTTTTGCATTATTTTATTTTGTTCCTCACAACAACCCTATAAATTAGGTAGTACAGTGAATATCTGCATTTTACAGATGTGATAATAGAGAGGCCCAGAGAAATAGTGACTTGTCCAAAGTCACATAGCTAGTAAGTGGCAGGGCCAGAGTTTGAACCCCATCTTTGCTCACCCCAAATCTACCATTCTTTCCACAATTCTATGCCTTCTCTCCTGTTAGTGGCAGTGAGACCTAAATATTGCCTAGAAATCATGCCATAATAGGGGGTCACATTCTTGACTAAAGGCTATTAAAAAAAAAAAAGAAATGGCAACATTGTTCATATCTAAACTGCTGTTGAAGTATATAAATCAATAGGGACAGCACAGCAACAAAATAATTTTATTTAATAAGATATTACATAATTTCAGGGCCTTATTTGCAAACTTTATAAGTCTTCATCTTGAACTGTATCTAGTGAGTATTAGTGAAACCATCAGGATAATAAAATTTAAGAGATTTCTTTGGAGAGATTTTAATAACTATCTTTGAAGAGATTTTTTGAAAGTCTTTTGATCACTTTTTGGTCTTGCGAGAATGTAAATTAGAGATAAAAATTTTGCTTTTGTTTTCTTTAAGGTTCCCTTTGATAGTAAGCAAAAATATTTTAGAGACCAAATTGTTGATTCCTCTGCTGGTTTTTGAAAGCAGTCACATAACTACTACTTTAGTTGTACCTCAGTAAACTAAACCTTTACTAACTCTTGAATTCATTTTAATAAATAATATGTTGCTTAATATGTTCATTTTAAAATATCAAGCTTCATAACTGATTTGTGTATTGACAAAGCACAAAATTGCCAAATTTGATTCAGAATCCACAAAATAAAATTGCATTCCATTTGTGTTAGTGGACTGCAAACTGAGAGCCTTATTTCAAAAGAACCTCAGAAGTCATCTAGTTAAACTCCCATCTAAACAGTTATCCCCTCTAATAGCATCTCCCAAAGGGTTAATTTTTTCTGTGGCCTTTTTTGGTTTGAGACTTTTACATTTGTGCCTTTGCTGTTATTCACTAATTCTACTGTACTCTTATTGTCTACCTAGTGACATTTCTAAAATATTTCTTCTTCTCTTAAGTTCCTAACTGTACCCCTACGTGTCAGACTTAAATGATGCCTTCGAATTCACCATTTTGTCTCCTCAAAACATCTCAGCATTGTCATTCTTTTCTCCTTCTGTCAGAGGAAAGGTTATCTCTACTCCTTCCTAAGGCTACTGATGCCCTCGATCCCATTCTACTTTGTCTCCTTTTTTAAGCAGTTATCTCTTTTTTATGCATCCTCAGTCTTGTCTTTTCTTCTGGAAAATTTCCTGCAGATCTTCTCAACTTTCTCGGATGCATAAAAAGCTTTATGCTCTTCCACACTATTCTACCGTTAGCTGCTCCACACTATTTGAATACCATTCCATCTTATTCATTTTTTTGTGTGTCAAACTTCTTTTAAAAATTATCTACACAGTATATGATATGGAAGCACTTACCTGCTACCGACTTTACCCTCAACCTTAGGGCCAGCTTTTGTTACTGAGACTTCTGTCTTTTTGTCTGTCTATCTCATTAAAGAACACCTTTATACAAGACTTGTAGATCTATATTTCGAACCCTAGTCTCTTCTGTTGGACATTTCAAACTTGATACCCAGAGGTTTAAACTCAAGTGTAAAATAGAGCTCATTAAGTATGTCCCCCAACGTTAACTTCTCTTCTAAACTTTCTTAATCCTTTTGAAGGATACGACAGTCTTTTCACTCAGCCAGATTTGCAATTAGGAACTATTCTCAAAATCTTCTCTCTGCCTCACCCCATATATCCTCTCATTTGCCAAGTCATGACATGTTGACTGCTGCAGTATATCTCATCCACTTCCTTTGTATTCTCATGGTCATATTCTTGTTTTAGACTCTCGTCACCTCTCATGTGGACTATTGCAGTCGTATTCTACCTTGTCTTTCTGCCTCTTCAGTCTACTTTTCACATAGGCACTAAAATAATTTTTGGTAAAGCATAGATGACAGTTTCACTAGCCTAGTCAACAAACTTCTGTGTCTTCCTATAAACTCTAATGTTAAATACGGACTGTTCTGTTTGGAACTTAAATTCCTTCACAGCCTGACCCCAACTTACCCTTCCAGCCTTAATATGCAGTCTTTTCTTTACTATACACTATGATTCAGTAAAGTGGTTTTCTTGCTATTCCTATTTAGGATGCAACCGTCTATCTCCACAAATGAAATGAGAAACAGTGATGGTTTTCTATAATATTTCCCACATTATTTTATGAATATATTCTCTCCACCCTCAAATCCATTCTCAAGGATATATCATCCTTGAAGGCAGTAATGAACCTTCTGTTTATTTTATGTTATACCCAACATTGTGACTGGTACAGTGTTCTTTGTACCATAGATATTGGGAAAGAGAGCATAAATAAGGCATGGCATACAGATATAAAATAGAAAAATTGTGGTGAAAGAGTTGAGTGGCTAGCAAAATTGAGATAACATTTGTAATGCATTAATTGCATGCTTTGTCATAGCATTTTAGTTATTTAGAGAAACTCTGGATCATGAAATTTGTCCTAATGCTTAGAAGTATTTAGCTATCATTTATTTTTTTAAAAATTGGAACTTAACAGTCATCAGCAAACAGAAACATTTCCACATGGAAAAGAACAAAAAACACATGTGAAAATGTAACTTGTTACAGTTTATTCTTAGACGTATGTGTTAAATGTAACAGTATAGTAACAAATTCCTATTTGTATCCCATTTTGAGCTTCTTTTAGTTTTCTTTTTTCCTTTTATTGATGCACTTTTTTTTGCATCTCTATCATTACCAATTGACCTGTTGCTCTTCTCTGCCCCCATGAGAAGCTCTCTCATTAAAAAAAAAAGTGTAGTCACATAGAAAAAAAATCAAAGCATTGGTCATATGTGAAAATTTATTTTGTTCCGTACTTCAGGTACACAATCTGCTCTGCACAGAATTCAGACTAGCTATCTTTCAAGTTTTCTTTATTTACTTCCTAATTTTTTCTTGTAGTTTTCTTCCTTGTATATTTTTTAAGCACCAGCACTAGAAACTTTCTAGCACTTAAAAGGGCTCCCAGCTTCAGTGGAATCTGAGGTAATAGGGCTTCAACCTTTAGGCAAGTATATGTAAGACCTAGGTACCCTATGCAAAGTATCTCTTATGGGTATTTTGTTAGGATTGGAGTATGACATCATTCCATTTAAGTAGATGATCTCCATTCTTTTTTTTTTTTAAAAAGAAATAATTTCGTTATCTCCTTGCCATCCTCCCCTTCATGATGCAGTTCTGCATTTGACAGTCCTGGTGAGCTTAGATCTGCTGACATTAAATACTTGTCTTGAACTGTTTGTGATTTTCATATAAACTACTGTTTTCCTACATCACAAATTTCCTATTATTACTAATTCTTTGGCTTTCATATTTTCATTGCAAAGTCTCCACTAAGTAAGGGGAAGGGACCTTACTTAGCAAGAACAATGGCAGGGGTTGGGGGTTTCCTACCTCCAGCTTGCTGTGCCCTTGTCCTGGAGTCATTGTTACTTTTTTGGTTTATAACTGAATAATGTGACTAAATTTTATAGTACTTTGTAAAAGTTTTATCGATGGCTTTTAAAAAATGTTATAGTCATTTCCTCTCACTTCAGCCTCCTCTCTCCCCAAGTAACAAAGAAAAACAGTTTAACAACTACATCTGACAAATAGTGTCATTCTTTCCCTTCCCATGATGAAGGGAAGATATGTTTCCTCACCTGTTCTGGGGCAAAGATCACTTGTTACATTACACAGTGTTCAGTTAGTGTTCTTGTTTATGTTATAATAATTAATTTATATTAATCTTATAGATCTAGAACTGGAAAGGGACCATAGAAGGCAGTAAGTTCAATACCCTCAATTTATGGGTGAGGAAACTGAGACCCAAGGAGATTAAATGACGTGCCTGACATCAGATACCTAATATCCTAATACCGTGGTTTTAAAATATCTCTTTTATGTTCTCCTCATTACCTCGTTACAGATGATAAGCATCAGAGGCAGGATTTGAATCAAGGTCATCTGATGCCAGATCTCTACTATGCTTCTTTAACATTTTTCCATTTCTGGCCATATTTATATAAATTCTTCATATTTATCATTTGTTATAGAGTAAAATCTGTTCTGTTGTATTTGTATACCTCAGTTTGTTGAGCTGTTTTCCCATCTAGGAGCATCCATTTTGTTTCTACTTTTTTGCTACCAAAAAGTAATGCAATAAATATTTTGATTTTTGTGAAACTTTTTTGGGGAATATATGCCCAGTGGTGTGATCTCTGGGCCAAAGGGTATGAACAGTTGGGTGATATTTCCTCACATAATTCCAAATTGTTTTCCGGAATAGTTGGAATAATTCTTAATTCTGCCTCTAGTGTACTTTATTCCCTTAACCTTACCAGCAATGATTCTTTCTGGTTTTTTATCATCTTTACCAGTTTTCTGGGTATGAAATGAACCCTGAATTTAAAAAAAATTCTTATTTATTATTAGTGATCAGAGCTATCTTTCATATATGGTTGCTAATAGTTGTTGATTCATCAAGAATTACTCTTAGTCTTAAATATTTTTATATTAATTACCTATATTTCTTGGATAGGAATGTGATTTTGGTAAAAGATAAACAATGATAATTTTTCCCCCAGCTGCTTATTTCCTTTATCCTAGACATATTGGTTTTGGTAACCCCAAAGTTTTAAGTAGTCAAGATTGTTTATTTTCTCCTTTGTGGTCTCCATCCCTTATTTGGTTAAGATTTTTTCTCCTCCTAACCATGGTTGTAAAATGTATCTCATTATGTACTCCTCGTTTTAAAAAAAAGTTGGGTTTTTTTTAATGTTTAGATTACATATGATCCTTTTGGAACTTTTTGTGTAAAATGTTGGTTAAAACCTGTTTCCTTCCAAACTTCGTTCCAGTTTTCCCAACAGTTCTTTTAAAATAGGGTGTCCTTTCCCAAGTAGTATATGTTGTTGAGTTTACTGAACACTAGACTATTGAATTTGATGTCTTATTATTGCTTATTGATTCAGTTCTTTGATCTACTTTTCTGAGGGTTTTTTTTCCTTACCCATTTCATATAGTTTTGAAGTAAATCATGGAATCATTCAAATTGAAGGGAGACTTACAGGTTATTTAGTTTAACCTATCACCTTTCCATCCTCTATTTGAGTAATACCAGTAATAGGGAACTTGCTCTTTTTCAGGTAGTGCATTCCATTTCAGGATAGCTCTATTTGTTAGAATTTGTAAGCTAAAATTTGTTTTGGTGTGTCTACTCCTTAATCTTAATTCTGTCTCCTTTAGCTACACAGAATAAATTTAGTTCATTTGCAGAAGACTGTCTTTCAAATATTTGACTGTGATGATCAGGTCCCTCTTTTTTTATTATCTCTATATGTCCTTTCACCACCAGCCAGTCCTTATGGTATCATGTAAGTTCTCTATTATCTAGTTTGTTACTGATTCAGTTTCTGGTTTATATTGTTGTTTTTAGGCAGCAGGGGTTGTGACTTCCCAAGGGTCACACAGTTATTAAGTGTCAGAGACCAGATTTGAGTTGTGAATGTGATCTGATCAGTACTAACAGAAAGGATGAAAGGACTAGCAGTTCTATTCTTGATATTATGGTATCCTTCCCTTACTATGTATGCTCTTAGCACATCTTTGGGTTACATTAACTTTTGGGGCATCATCTTCACAATGCTGGGTCCCTGATAGTTAATTAAAACTAATAAGCCTTTTTCAATAGAACTACTATTAAAATAGTCTGTCACATAGTGGGCTCATGTAGTTGATATCTTGAACTAAAGCAGGACTTTACACTTATTCCTAATCATTTTTATTTCGTTAGTTTTAGCCTTTCACTCTATTCTTTTGAGATATTTTTCAGTCTTTGGCTTATCTTGAGGAACTATCTGTACTCCAGAACATAGATGGTCACCTTGACTGTTCCAGAAGCTCTGGGGTCAGGTGTGATTTTTTTTTTTCCCATTGGCTGACCAACTATTCCTAACCTACTCAAAGAAGCTTGGTGTGTAAACCAGAATGCCAGTATATTAATAGAGAACGAAGGTCATATTTTCCCAGAAAATTGCACTTGTGTTCCCAGAATTAGGTATCCTGTTCCTCTCTGGATGCCAACAGGAATGCCAGTAGATGTTCAGTAAATGTTGACTAATTCATCTAATAAACCTTGTACCTTGGGATATTGCTGTCATTTATTTGGGAAACATGGGAAACTTTTTTAATATGTATAAGAAGTTGATTGGCAAGTGTAAAATTATAGGTGGAAGACTTGGAATTAGGGAAGGAACCTAACAGGAAAGTTTATTTGAAGTTTTTTCTTGGTGATAAATGGTCTGCCTTGCTGTGTTGGATCATCTTAGAAAGTTGTTATTGTTGGATTGTTATTCATTTGTGTCCAGTTTTTTGCGACCCCGTTAGTGGTTTTCTTGGCAAAGGTATTGGAGTGATTTGCCATTTTCTTTTCCAGCCTGTTTTGCAGATGAGGAAACTGAGGCAAACAAGGTTAAGTAACTTGGCCAGGGTCACACAGCTAGTAAGTATAGTGAGACCAAATTTGAACTCAGGTCTTCCTGACACCAGACCTGGTGCTCTTTCCACTTTGATAGTAGTATATGCAGTGCTGCAAGAGAGGGAGTTTGGTAATAGACTGATTTCTTAGCTTGCATTTGTCTAGTTTAACTTCAGTTGATCCTCTGGTGCCTGTTTGCATCAGAGCCAAAACCTGTTCTTTAGCAGAGTGAGCTGTAAATATGTGTTTGTTGGTTTTTTTTAAATATCTTTGTAACACAGAGCTATTTTTGAGAGCTTGCCTTATTAAATAATTAACATTGATTTTGGTCATTGTGCATGTAGATACTCTATCTTAAGAGTACGTTGGTATATGTAAAGTAGTATATGCAATTTTAGCCGATCTTTGTCCAAATATTTGTTTTTTGCATTCTAGGTAACATTATATAATCCTGATCAGGATGGCAGTGACAGTCCACGCAGTAGCCTTAACAACAGTCTCTCGGACCAGAGTTTGGCATCTGTTAATTTGAACAGCGTTGGAAGTGTGCACAGCTATACACCAGTAAGCTTATTGAAATGCTTTTTATATTTTAATTCACAATTAGAGCTTAGAACTAAACTTAGTGGAAAATGCAGACTAACTGTAAAGAGGGGCAGCTTTAAACATAGAGGTACACAATTAGCAGGTTCTAAATAGGCTTTGGAAATCTACTTCCTACCTAGATGGTGATCCCAAATGCATACTTAGAAGGTTATTTGTAACTTGATTTTTAAAATGGTTGTGTTCAAGTAACTCAGAGCATATTGCCCTGAATGTAGATCATTTTCAAGTCCTGACTGAGCACTCTTGTTCTTAGTTTCAGCTTCAACAACTTTAAAAGTAATGGAACTTGTAATAAATCAGAATTGTAATTTTAAACCTAAATATTTTTTCTGTTGATTTTTGATACTCTATAATGTTAAACTTCATTTAAGCATCTAACAGTTTGTACTTCTTAATTCAGACTATTTTAAAAATACTAGCTAGTATTCTTCATTTCTTTGTGATAAAGGATCATTATTTTAAATTTTAAGAATTCAAGGCATTGATCCCTTCCATTTGCCTTTTACTTCCTTTGGTTTCCCTTTAGGTCTCTACCTGGTTACCTTGTTTTTACTCCCTCCTTTTTTTTGTTTTTTCATTAAGAGTTTCTTCCTGTCTCCCAGAAGTTGAAAAAAGGAGGCAAATAAAGGTTCATTGTGATTTAAGGCAGTGGTTATACTAGAAATAGCTGTCACAAAAATTTCCACGTTGTCCAGTAGTGCAACAGTTTTCATTACTGCTCTCCAAGAAGCAGTATTTTTATAGTTTTCACCTTCTCTAGAGTGTAGTACCATATATCCTGTAAGTACTTGAGCAGTTGGATTTGAATGAAGCCATAAATTAGATGCGAAGGCAGAAGTCTGCTACTGCAAATCCTACCTCGTATAAAATATTTCTTAAATTTTAGCGAAGGTAGAGTAATAGCAGTGGAAAAAATAGAAACAATGCCATTTATTGAGTAGATGAAAGGACTTTTGTATGGTTGGCTGCTGTAATTTATAGGACAGGACCCAGTAATATTTAAAAAGCACTACATCAGGGTTCCAGTCTCTTTTGGCATGTGGAAGTGGGAGGTACTTGTTATTGAATGTGTGCTGATTCTTGGGTTAGTGGTGATCAGTGACATCCAGCTTGTGCCTCATCTTGGGCACCTAAGCCAGAAATAAATAGAATGATTCCAATGATAAGAACATCATGACAGCCAACTCAGGGAGTGTGTTCTTAGCATGTGAACTATTGTTTGTAGCTTGGGTTTTTTTTAAACAATTAAACTCAAATGTAGCGCCTAGAATCAGTAGTATTTTCTTTTAACATTAGGTGACAAACCATCCAGAACCAGTCTCTCAGTCACTGACTCCTCAGCAGCAGCCACAGTACAGCATCCCAGAACGAGACAAACAGCTACTTTTCTCAGAATATAATTTTGAAGATCTTAGTGCCTCATTTCGAAGCCTTTATAAGTCAGTTTTTGAGCAGTCACTTAGCCAACAAGGTGAGTGGTTTTTGTTTTTGTTTGCTTTTTAAGAAATATTTTCACAGGGTATTTTGGCATTTTTTCCCACTCATCAGAGTTGTTGTTTGTCTGTAGTTAAGGAACAGGAGTTATTGCGATGTTGGAAGAACATCTCGTGTCTGTGTGTGTGCATGAGAGAGAGAGAGAGAGAGATTGATTGATTGATTGATTGATTGATTGATATGTTAGAGCTCAGCAGAGGTATAGCAATAAGAATCTGGTTGTATCCAGCTCAGAGCTCTGCCTGCATCACCACTGACACCAATAAGTATATAGTATCATTGTTGCCCAGTGTGCAGTAAAGTAAGCCAGCTTCTGGTCCTAACACGACTTTGCTAAAGAAACATAGTATGGAGTTCTAATGCCTGCTTTACCATTAGCACATTTTCCTTGGAGATTGTGCACATGCAGTATGATCACTGTCATGTCAGTTGAATTGTGCCTAGCATTTAGAGTCATGTGCAGATCCAGTATGACTTTTGCAGAATGGTATAAAATCAAATGGGAGAATTAATACTATTCTATAACCCTGTTGAAGTTACTTTACAACAGCGTTTCTCAATCTGTGGGTTATGTTCAATTTGTAATAATGAAAATACATCCTGCATATCAGATAGCTTCATAACAATAGCAAAATTACAGTTATGAAGTAGCAACAAAAATAATTTTATGGTTGGTCACCACGACATGAGGAACTGTATTAAAAGGGTCGTGGCATTAGGAAGGTTGAGAACCACTGCTTTACAGAGTATCTTTATATTTCAGCTTATCTCTTTATATTATTTACAGTTTTCTACACTCTTGTCAGTAGCAAAGATTGAGAGTTGATAATATGTTGATAAATGAAGTTGCATTGCTTCAGTGGCTGATTTCAAGGTTTAAAGTTCAGATTCCAGGCATAAATTTAAATTAGCTTGTATGTGTATATGAAAAGATGCCTTTTTGAGCTGCTATATTATATTTGGTGTTCCTTTGGGTTGGTTTGAGATGGTCTAAAACATACATATTCCTTAGGTTACCATGATTTAAGTAGGTTGCTCTTAAAATAACATCCGTGACAATACTTGAAGGATGTACAATGATTTCAGTGTGGTATAATGGAAAGAACACTGGATCAGAAATCATATGACGGCCATTTTAAGTCAGACTGTGCCTCTTAAGGAGCTGTGTGGGCCAAGATGGCGGCGTAGAAGCAGCAAGGTCCCGCAGCTCCCACACCGCCACCCTAAACACCCAGAAAATACGAGCCCAGACAAAGTCTAGGAAAGTCTAGGACTCTCTGACTCACAAAAACACAGAGAACACAGCTCTCGCTGAAGGCAGCTCGGCACCAGGGGCTCAGCGTGGCCGCCGGAGCTGAGGCTGGAACAGCCGAAGCCGAGACCACGGCCAGGCCTGGGACGGTGGGGAGGAGCTGAGCCGAGCCCCGCAGCCAGCCTGCAGTGGTTCTACAGCCTCCAGCACCCCCATATCTGCCAAGGCATGAGGAGCAGGACGGAGAGGCGCAGCTCGCACCTAGAACAGCCAGCCCCAAACCTCAGCAGCAGCCAGGCAAGACCCCAGGGCGGCCACTAGGAGCAGCGGAGCCTCCCAAGCCACAGCGTGAGTCTCCTTCAAAGAAAATCTAAAGCACCTGTCAGAGACATTTAGTGAAAGCTGAAACTCTGAAACTTAATTGGGGCGGGGTAAAGCTGTTTGGCCATTCTACCCTGGGGGCAAGGAAGCAGTGGGGGAGGGGAACTACTGGACCCAGCAGCAGTGGCCCCCACCAGGCTACTTCAGAGCCCCTGGCCTGCGGACTCCGCAGGGGGGCTGAATCGATTAATCGAGGCTAAGTGCTCTTGTGTTGAGTGGCCTGGATTCGGATCGTGGTCTTGGGTGGTGGTCCTGGGGTGCACTTTCAGCAAGCCAAAGTTGGGGGGACTTGCAACACCCCCCTAATAGCTCCGGCAGTTGGGAAAACCCCAGCGATTTGGAACAGAGCTTCCCCCCTTTGAAGCAGAGTTTCACAGACCTAAAAAAAAACCAACCAATTAATTGACTGGCCAACA
>CM053596.1:54685487-54706750 GCA_028646575.1 Pseudocheirus occidentalis
GGATAGGGAGACCCCTCCTGCCCTACCAGAAAATAGGAGAGCAGAGCAGGGGAGGGGCTTTACAGTGGGATTGCTGTTATGGGGTTGGGGCAGGAGCAAGATGGGGAGAAAATGTGTAATTCAAAAAATGTAATGAAAAGGAGCTGTGTGACCTGTGGTCCTTTCTCCTCCCTGTCTTTGAGCTTCCTTACTTATACAATAAGGAAGTTAGACTAGATCTCTGAGGTCTCTTAGTTCTGACACTCGCTGAACCTCTCTGGGCCTCTGTTTCTACATTTGTAAAATGGGGTTATCTAGCTCTTGAACTTTGATCACTTCTTTCTTTCTCCTCCTTTGTGAATCACTTTGATATTCACTTTTAATGTTAGCTTTCCAATTTGAAGAATCAGCTTTAACCTTTATCAAGTACCAACACATCTTTTGCCAAAACTGCCAGTTTTCATATTTTATTTTGCATTCAGATATTGGCAAACATTATGGCAAGTATGGCAACAATATCTTCATCAAATAGCTTGACTCCATAAGAAACTTAGGTCATTGCACAATATTTTTCCATTTAAATGAATACATTGTGTCTAGATCATTAAAGTAATGTTATCGTAGGCCACCTGCTGGGATGTGAAAATAGCCTTATTATATAGAACCAGATGTTATGGTGATGATGTTTGCTAAAGTGCTTCTTTCTGTAAACTAAATAGTTTGGTCTGACACCAGGTACTTTAGTCAGTTGTGTACATGTCAGTTGCATAAAGAGACAAAGCATAAGTTGATATGGCTTTGTTTGGCCTACTTTTACTTGGTCTTATGGACCTTACATGTTGTCATTGAAGAAGGGTTTCATGTAATGACATGGATTTTTGCCAGAGTAGGTGGTTAAGTTGGTAAGAAGAAGATGGCTTCTAACTTAAATAGTAATATGAAAATTTGAGAGGGAGCACATAAGCATATGTTATCATGAAAGAGGTAGGGAAAAAATGGAAAAGTTAGAAGATTAAAACTCTGAAGCATTTTGCTCAAAAATAGAATGTAACAAAGTAAATATAAGAAGCCAGGCTGACAGTTGTAAAATAACGTGAACACTAGTTGTTTTTAATTTCCAACTAATGTTTACCTAAGGAATATTCTTACCTTGGCTTATGGATGAAGCCTGTCTTGATGTACCTTTGTGTGGTATATAGCCTGTTGGTATCAGTAAATTTGAAACTTATGAAGTGTTGAAAAAGTGGCTTCTTTTAAAAGGCATTTATTTCAGAGAAAGTGAAAAAAGCTAAGAACATATTTTTTTTTGCAGAGAAGAAAATAAGAAGTTATGAAGTTAGAATGCATATTTTGAGTAAATAATACTGACTAACAGATGCTTGGTCCTCAGTGTGTTAAAGATTAACTCGAGAGGCAACTAAGTGGCACAGTGGGTAGAAGCCCTAGAGTTAGAAGGACCTGAATTCAAGCATGGCTTCAGACACTTAACTAGCTGTGTGACTTAACCCAAATTGCCCTCTTACTCTAAATACCCCTCCCCCCTCCAAAAAATATTAATGCAGCATAATAGCTGACTGCCTCCCAGGATATGTCAAAATGTTTTGCTTTTCCATTTGAAAAGTGTCTCTCCTCTCGAGGAGGGGGGAAGAAAAGGAGGTAGAAAATTAGGAACTCAAAATTTTTATAAAAAATTGTTTTTACCATGTGCTTGGGGAAAAATACATTAAAATTGTTTTTAAAGAAGAAAAATGTCTCTCTAAGAGTAAATTTTAACTCAGGGGCTGACCTAGTAGGCACAGTGAACTCCAATTCTTCTTTTCCTTACACCAAACACATACACATAGATTAATAGTCATATGTCCTCAGGGAACACCTGGTCAAGATGAACTGACCCAGGATAATCTCAGTACTTCTTAAACCTAAAATTCAATTAAAAGTATGCAAAATGAGGTTTGTAGTATAGTGAGATTTGTAGTGCATGGCCCTAAACCTTGTCCAATAATCATCTTATTGACATGGCACATAAATACTCATTCCAGTTTTTTAGAAATCTTGATTCCTCCCTATTGGTTATGGGAAGGAATTGTCTCTACTGCTCTTCTCCCTTATCCCTGTTAAAGCTAAATTCTTCTGTGCCTCCAGAAGGTCTTCCTGAAAATAGATGGTCAAGCCCATGTTCAAAGATCATATCATCCTTGGGTTAGGGGAGCGTGTGTCTGTGTCTGTATCTATGTCTGTGTGTGTCTCTGTGTTTGTCTGTGTCTGTGTCTGTTGAGTAAATGTTAAAGAAATATTCTTTACAAAATTCATGATCAAATTGTATTTTTTTTTTTTTACTATTTTTAGGTTTGATGAGCATCCCTTCTGAATCATCCCAACCTCCCCACACTTCATGTTCCTATCAGCACTCTCCCAGCAATACCGTGAGCTCTCACCAACACAGTGGCCAAAGCAGCTTATCGAACAGCCACAGCAGTGGTCTTGGTGCTACTGCCAATAATTCCGTGGCACAAGTTTCTTTGTCTCACCCCCAGATGCACACACAACCATCTCCACATCCTCCCCATCGACCGCATGGTTTATCACAGCATCCACAACGTCCTCAGCATCCAGCACCGCACCCACAACAACACAGCCAGCTGCAGTCTCCACACCCCCAGCATCCGTCTCCACATCAACACATACAGCACCATCCGAATCATCAGCATCAGTCGTTAGCACATCAGACACATCCACCCCCACAGCAGGTATCCTGTAATTCTGGTAAGTTCTCATCTTCTAACTTGTGTTTAGTTAATTATATATCAGAAGCAATTCCTAGTTATTTATAGTTCTGTATATTTGAGGATGGGGGTGAGTGGGTTGTTCTGAGATATTTAAAACCATGAAAGATGGGTAACCACACATGTAATGGAAATCATGTGACATTTATAACCAAAACTTTGTTCTTGGGAAAAGATCATAGCATTATAGCTTTACAACTAAAAAGAACCTTAGAGGTCATCTGTTTAACCTCTCTCCCCCTTTTTTTGTTTTGCTCTTTAGAATTCTACAGTTTAATGCATTCAGAACTAGAGCCGCTATTTGAAATTCATTTTGATTTATATTTAGATTGGGTGTTCAGTAACCATTTGTAGGTTTTTGTGTCAAAACTTTTGGATTGTCCTGATGCTCTTAATAAATGTCCTCTTATGTGTGTTTGGAAGGTATATGGAGCCACAAAGAAAATAGACTTTGTGACCAGTGATCTGGTGGGGTCTTTGATACCCTTGTTTTAAACCAGAGGCTGGCAATCTTACAAGGTGCAAATAGTGATTGCTTTTTCCATCTCCTTTTCTTCCCCTTAAAATGATTGTAGTTATCTTTTGTTTTTAAATTTTCTGTTTTTATTCTGAAGTTAAACACTAAAAAAATGTTCCTATCATGTAGTAGAACACAAAGAAGGTTCTATATGAAACTGTGAGTCTCCATTCAATAACTTTGCTAGATTTGAAAAACATAATAAATTCTACGCATTAAACTCAAAACTTTCCTGTTTGTCTGTGCTTCCCTCTAAGCTTCCTTCTCTGTTATCTTCTGCTCATTTTAAAAAACATGTCTGTTTTTTTTGTTATCACTGTTCCTCTTCTGCCACCTCCCAATTTGCTGAGAGAAACAAAGGGAGTGGTGCTTCTAACAAGTAGAAGCAAATGAAACAAATGCATCTCTGTGCCTTGTGCCCATCACTTCTCTGTTAAGAGGAGGGTGATGTGTCGTTGTTGGTTCTCAGTAGACATGGTTATTCAATTGAGGTAATATTTATAAAGAACTTTGCAGACCTTAAAGTGCTGTTGTAAATTGTAGGTGATGGGGATGATTGCAGTTACAACTTTGATCGGTATCCTTAAGTCTTTCAAAAGTGGTTTTTCTTTACACTGTTGTTATCCTTGTATCAGTTTTTCGCCTACTTTTGTTCACTTTACTCTGCATCAGGATAGATAAAAGCCTTTATTTGTTAAGTGCTTACCTATGTGCTAGGGATACAGATACAAGCGAAAAGAAAGACAGTTCCTCCTCTTGAGGAGCTGTTATTCCAGCGATGGAGAATATCACATAAAAAGGGATCTGCAGAGAGGTTGGAGGAGAGTGGCCATATGTAGAGGCAAAGTAGAAAAGTTTGGAGAGTCAGGGTAGATCCAGGAAATAAGTGAGAATTGCTTGGCTGAGCATTTTATCAAATGGAATTTCTAGGGAAGGACTTACTAGTCAGAGGAGGGGGCTTCAGAGTTAAGGAGTCTCAGAAATCATCTCTTTTCATCGTTTCTAATGACCCAGTAATATTCCATTACATTCTTAAACCACAATTTTTTCATCTATTTTCTAGTTGTCTAAGAGGTACCTCTTTAGAGTTCTAGTTCTTTTCTCCCTTTTAGTTTCGCCCTTTAGGATCAGGAAGGTTGTGGGGTTGTGGGTTTTTGTTTTTTGCTTGAGATTAATTCCTCACTGGCATTACTTTTCTTCTTGTCCACTGCCTTCCCCCATTGTTTTCCAGTTAAATTTTATGTATTTCTATGGTAAACTGTTGGGGGGGGGGGAGGGTCGCATGCACAAAACTTCTGTTCCTTTCATATGAATGAGGTTCATTTGATGTCCACTTAACCCTTCCTACAAGTTCATATTTTCTTCTCACATACCCTAATTATGAGAAGTAGCAAATTCTACATCCTCCTTCCTCCTTTCAGTAGGATCCATCCAACCCCAGGATCTGTTACTCACTTCTTTAGTACCCTTTGAAGACATTAAGATTCTGAAGGGACACATTTATTCTCCCTCAGTTAGTGAACATTACACCATTACAAAATGCGTTCTATTTGCTCAGATAAAATTTTCTTTCTAGGTTTCTCTTATAAAAGATTAATTTTTTCTCCGTTTAGGACTATACTCAGCTTTGCAGGATAAGTTATTCTTGTTTATAATCCTTAATCTTTTTCCTTTTGGAATATTGTATTCTAAGATTGCCTCTGGTTTTTAGTAAAATCTGCCAGGTCCAAAAACTAGGTAGAGACCCAACATTTCACATCGTATGCCAACATAAGCTCCAAATAGATAGATAACTTAGACAAATAGTGTGATCTTATAACCAAATTAGAGGAGCAAGGGAAAAAAAATTGTCTTTTAGGTATGTGGATAGAGGACAAGTTCATGACCAAACAAGGTGTAGTAAGCATCACAGAAGATAAAAAGAGCAATTTTGATCTTGTAAATCTTTAAAAACTTTGTGCCCATGTACATGTTTGCCTGCACACACACACACAAACACACACACACACAAACACACAGTGCAGAAAGGGAAATAGGTAGCTGGGATGGGGGAGGTGAATCACTGCAGCAAGTTTATCTGATTGTGGTTTTATTTCCAAAATACACAAGAAACTGATTTGAATATATGCATGAATAAGAACCTTTTACCAATTTTTAAATGGTCAAAGCATATATACAGGCAGTTCTCAAGGGAAAAAATAAAAAATATCAGTTGAAAAAAGTTCCTAGTCACTAAAGAAATGCAGATTAAAGCAACTCCAAGGTTCTTCCTCATATTCATCAGATTGGTAAAGTTGACGAGGAAAATAAATCTTGGAGGAGTTGTTGAAAAGTAATCATAATTATGCACTGTTTGTGGAACTGTCAAATGATACAGCAAGTCTAGAAAGCTAAAAGTTAGTAAACTGTGCATGCCCTTTGACCCAAAGAAGTCAAAGAAAAAGGTAAAGGACCTTTGTGATTTAAAAAATAATAATGCAGTGACTGTTTTATGATGGCAAAGAATCGGAAAATAAGGGAGTGTCCAGCAGTTGAGGAGTGGCTGAATAAATTATGGTATATGAATGTAAATTAATATTACTGTGCTATAAGAACTGATAAAGGGCTGGTCCCAGAAAAAACTGGGAAGACTTGTATGAACTGATAGAGCAAAATGAAAACCAGGATAACAATCTATACAGTAACAACAGCATTATAAAGACAAACAACTTTGAAAGTCATAAGAATTCTGATCAGTGCAGTGGCCAACCACAGTTTGAAAGGATCACTGATAAAGCATGCTACCCACCAGAGAGGCGATGAACATGCTGAATGAGAAATGACTTTTTGGACATGGCACATGCAGGAATTTGTTTTACTCAACTATGCATTTGTTACGAGGTTTTCACTTTTTTCCCACCAATGAGGGTCCCCCATCTATCCTCTTCTCTCTGTCCATTCTCCCTCTCAGAACAAAAAAATGTTTTGTTTATGACTTTTACCTCCTTTAATCTACCCTCCTTTCTGTCATTCTTCCCAAACACAGCTTCCATGCCCTTCCCCTCCTGCTTTCCTGTAGGAGTAAGATAGATTTCTATACCCAGCTGAATGTATATGTTATTATTATTTCTTCTTCTTCTTCTTCTTCTTCTTCTTCTTCTTCTTCTTCTTCTCCTTCTCCTTCTCCTTCTCCTTCTCCTTCTCCTTCTCCTTCTCCTTCGTCTTCTCCTTCCTTCCTTCCTTCCTTCCTTCCTTTCTTCCTTCCTTCCTTTCTTTTTCGGAGGGCAGTTGGGGTTAAGTGACTTGCCCAAGGTCACATGACTAGTTTTTTTTGTGTTAAGTGTCGAGATCATATTTGAACTCAGGTCCTCCTGACTCCAGGGCCGGTGCTCTATTCAGTGCGCCATCCAGTTGCCCCTGTTATTTCTTCTTTAAACCAATTCTAACAAGAGTAAAGCTCACATGCAACTATGCACCTTTCCCTACTCCCCACCCCCTCCACTATAAAAGGCTCATTTGAACCTCTTTTATGTCAGATACACCACATTCTACCTCTCTTGTTTCACTTCTTCCAGTGCTTTCCTTTCTCACCCATTAATTTTATTTTTTTAGATAATCATGCCATCATGTTCAACTATACTCATGCCCTTTGTCTCTGTATACTCCTTCTAATCACTCTAATAACGAGAAAGGTTTTACAAGTTGAAAGTATTATTTTCCCATGGAGGAATGTAAACAGGTTAACCATGTTGAACCTCATATGTTTTTCTTTCCCATTTATTTTTTTATGCGTCTCTTGGGTCTTGTATTTAAAACTTAAATTTTCAGGGACAGCTAGGTGGTGCAGTGAATAGAGCACCAGCCCTGGAGTCAGGAGAACCCAAGTTCAAATTCGGCCTCAGACACTTGACACACTTACTAGCTATGTGACTTTGGGAGAGTCAATTGACCTCCAAACTCCCCCCTCCTCCCCCCAAAAGTTGAATTTTCTATTCAGCTCTGGTCTTTCAGAAATGCTTGAAAGTCCTCTGATTTCATTGAATGGCCCTATTTTCCCCTGGAGGATTATACTCCCTTTTGCAGGATAGGTGATTGGTGGGTTGTAATCCTAGCCCTTTTGTCATATAGAATATCATACTCCAAGCCTTCTAATCCTCTGATGTAGAAACTACTCAATCTTGTTTTATCCTGACTGTGAATCCATGACATTTGAATTGTTTCTTTTAGACTGCTTATAGTATTTTCTTCTTGACTTGGGAGCTCTGGAATTTGGCTAACTCCTGGGAGTTTTCATTTTGGGATCTCTTTCAGGAGGTGAATTCTGTCCATTTCTATTTTACCTTCTGGTTCTAAAATATCAAGACAATTTTCCATGATAATTTCTTGAAAGATGATGACAGGGCTCTTTTTTTTTGATCATGGTTTTCAGGTAGATCAGTAAATTATCTTAAATCATCTTAAATTATCTTTCGTGGATCCATTTTTCATGTCAGTTGTTTTTCCGGTGAGATATTTGACACTTTTTTCTATTTTCATTCTTTTGATTTTGTTTATTGCTTCTTGATGTCTTATAGAGTAATTAACTTCCACTTGTCCAGTTCTAATTTTTAAAAAATTATTTTCTTAAGTGATTTTTTACATCTTTTTCTGTTTGGCCAATTCTGCTTTTTAAGGAATTCTTCAGTGAATTTTTGTACATCTTTTTACCACTTAGCCATCTCTACTTTTTAAGGTGTTCTGTTCTTCATTGAATTTCTGTGCCTCCTTTACCAAGCTGATGACTCTTTTCATTATTCTCCTTGCATCACTCTCATTTCTTTTCCCAATTTTTCCTCTGCCTCTCTTACTTGATTTTTAAAACCCTTTTGTAGCTCTTCCATGGGTTGAGAACAATTCGTCTTTTTCTTTGCAGTTTTGACATTATTGTCTTCTGAGTGTGTGTTTTGATCTTCCCTGTCACTATAGTAACTTTCTATAGTCAGGAACTTTTTCTGCTGTTTGCTTGTTTTTCCAGCCTATTTCTTTTTAATTAACTCTATGCTAAAGTGAGGCTCTGCTTTTGGGTTGAGTGGAGCACTGACTCAAGCTTCAGATTTTTTTGTACAGCTGTTTTCAGAGATAATTCTGAGGACTTAAAAGTTTTCAGTTCTTCCAAAGTGGTACAATCTAGACTGAGAGAGGTGTGCTTACTACTTTCTTGGCCTGTGCTCTGCTCTGTGAGTGACCACAAACACTCCTTTTTTGTTTTGGAACTGTGACCAAGGTCCCTGTTCTTTGCTGCAAGCTCTGGTGTTAGTGTTCCAGACCTTGCCCTGGGACTGAGACCCAGGCCTGTTACCCAGATCCAAGTATGAGTAAAAAAACAGAGTCTTGTCCCCAGTGCCAGCAAAGGCGGGGACATCTGTAATTTCCTTTCTCCCCCTCTTTCTCTCCCCCCCCCCACCCCCCCAGCTGAGAGTCCATTGCTGGTGTGTGACTTGCACTGGATCAGACTGATCTCCACTTCCACCCCTGTGCAACAGACTTTTCTTGCTGAAGCTTTTAAGTTTGTCTTGAGCTGGAAAATTATTTTGCCCCCATCCTTTTGTGGGTTCTGGTGCTCCAGAATTTGTTTAGAGGCATTATTTAAAGTTTTTTAGAGGGATTTTGGGGAAAGCTCAAGTCCCTGCCTTCTCTCCACCTTCTTTTCAAAGTCGATTATTTCTGAAAGCATGTTTCTTATGTTTTCTTACATTTTTGGATTCCATTTCTTAATGTTTACCGCTTTCCAAATTTCTTATTTTCCTTCCATTTCTTTCCTCTAGAGAGATCACATTTTTAAGCTGTGTTTTGTTTATATTAGGTATATGAATGCTTAACAGTCCCTGTGGAAAATCTTTTTTTTTAAGTCTACTTGCAGTTGTTAGTCAGCGTGCATTTACTGTGTGCCATAAACTACAACCAAAAAGAAAGACAAACCTTCCCCTTAAGGAGCTTCCATTTTAATGGGAAGGCAACATATAAAAATAAACTGAAAAAGGAGAGGGTGAAGAAGGTAGTCAGCTTAGGGACATAATGGATAAATCTGGAGGCTTGCAGTCTGGTGGGAAGTGAAGAGATGGCTGGCTCCCTCCTTAGAGGTTCTATGCAGAGTGATCCAGTCAGAAGGAGGGCCCCTGGACCAGAACTTACATCTAAACTGTGAATTCAATTGCCAAAGTGATTTTTCAGGATGGAGGTTTCTGAGGCATAATTGAAGAGTTATGGAATTAAATTTGCAATGATTTTTGAGACTGATGTTTTCTTTGATTTGCTTATCTGTTAACTTTGGTTTCTGAATCGTAGCTTTCTGCCAGGGCCAGACTCTGCTTGCTGCTGTACTTTAGGTGGAATGTGTCTTGCTTGGTATCTCTCTCAGTTGTATTTGAGGTGCAGAATGCTAGATTTCAAGATAGCGTATTATATTTTAGAGTCCCAGGCTGTTCTGAAGTGAGTGCTGTTGCCCAGGACTCACCCAAGACAAGCGAGATTGTTAAGGGAGGCTTTGGGCCTTTCTCAGGACAGCCCTCTGCATTTGCTGCAGGTCTTTTTCTGGTCTTACTGGTGCTTGCTTTGTTAGAGGGGCCGTGCTCCCTTTCCTTTTGTCCTCAGGTTTCTTATGAACTTCTGGTGCTGTTCTGAGGTGGATTGTGTCACTTAATGTAGTTTCTCATTGGATTTCTTGATCATTATTTGTTTGGTGCAGAAGTCAAGGTTTCACTGGAATAGGCTTGGAAGTGATGAGTGGCCTGCCTCTCATTCGGGTTTCTGTCTCGGCAGGAAGCCTATCTTTTGTTCTTTTATCACCTACATTTCTCAGTATTTTCCCTTCCTTCCCCTTCCCAGAGAAGAAGGGGAAAAAATGTTTCACCAAAATTGTCCAGCATTCTCTTCAGTACTCATAGTCCTCTATCTCTACAGAGAATAGAGGGAGGCACATTCTTATACTTCTTCTTTGGGGTTTAACTTGGTCATTATAATTTCCCATCATTGTTTGGATCTCTTGTTATTATTTCCATTTAACTTGTTGTAGTCATCATGTATATTGTTTTTCTGCATATTGCCTACTGACTTAACTTTTGCTTCTTATTTTTTATAGTACATAACTATTTCATTGCCTTCTTGTAGCCTAGCTTACTTTGTCCTTTCCCAGTGTTCGGGCCTCTGCTTTGTTTCCATATTTCTGCTACACTGTGCATACCCCTTGACCCCAAAAAAGTGCTGCTATGAAGATTTGAGTGTTGATGGTACTTTTCTTTTTTACATTGACCTCCTTGAGGCATATTACCACCACCATCGACAGGATCTCTGGGATAAAGGTTGTGGGCATTTTAGTTACAATGCTGCAGTGACCAAAGGAAGGCTAATGATATTTTGGATAAGGCACATCCGTCTTCAGGGTCAGCTTGACTGGGATTGCAGAGATGCGGGGTAGGTATGGGGTGTAGAGGTGTCCCCTCCGTATTCCCAGCCCTTCGTTTTTCCTACTGCTAGGAACCTGAGGTTTATTAGGCAGAATGTTAAAGTGGAAAGAGTACTGAAGAGTGCTGAACTTGGAGTCACAGGACTTGAGTTCAGATCCTCCTCTCCCACTTAACCTGTGTGACTTTGAATAAGTCATTTGACTTCTCTCATGTTCAGTTTCCTCACTTGTAAAATAAAGGGGTTTGACTAGGTAACCTCTTAGGTCCCTTCAAGCCCTGGATCTTAGATTTTCTCCCTTTACCAAAAGCTCTTCCTGGCTTTCTCATGGCATACCTGGCTTTTGCGGGTGAGGGTAGCAAGTTACCAGCAGACACTATCTCTTATTAAATAGGAATATGCCAGGTTTTGAAGTTTATTTATGTTTTTCTTCATGTGGTCTTTTAATCTTTAGGAAAAGTAGCCTTGTTTTCTTTTTGTTTTGAATTCAGAAAGCATCAACAAACATGAACATTTTCATATCACAGAAAGAGAAACTAGGGATCATATATGAAGAATGGATCTTGATTATGTGCAGCTTGAATTTTATAAAATTAATCCATTTCAAAGTTAGGCAGCTGGGTAAAGGTAACTGAGGGAGCCGTGGTGTGCTGAGCGCTGATCTAGAGTCAGGAAGACCTGAATTCAGATGTGACCACGGCATGTCACCACCCTCTGTCAGTTTTGTCAGTTTGCTCATTTATGAAAGCATTAGTATAATAATAGCACTGGCCCTCAGCGTTGTTGTGGGGACCAAATGAATTAATATTTGTAAACACTTTGCAAACTTTAAAGCACTATATAAATCCTAGCTGTGGCTATTAATTAAAGTAGCCTGTGTTTATGTCTCTTTCTGAACCTTGTTTCTCTTCTGTGCATTATGTTTTTTAGCCAGTGCTTCAGTGACCTTTTCTTTTTTTTTGCATTATTGGGGCATCATCATTATAGTGTCTCTCCCCCCATCGAAGGGGGGAAAATGTTTGTAATTAATCAGTATAGTCAAGCAAAACAAGTCTATACATTACCCAGGTCAGAAAATGTATGTTGTTTATATGCAAGTCTTCCCACCTGGTCTGCCAGGTGATGGATGATGGGTGTTGTTTTATTGTTACCCCTCTACAGCTGTGGTCAGTTATGGCTTTGATCACTTCCTAGGTTTTTAAGCCTTCAAAGACAATGACCTTTGCTTCAGAAAATAAGAAGCAATATGTTGCTTTGGATAGAGGACTGAAATTGGAGTCAGAAACTTCTCTGAGACTTGGTTTTCTTTTCTGCAAAATGGAAATATACTGCCTTTTATCACAGTAGTGTTCTTGGGTTCAAAAGAGATCATTTACGTAAAGTGTTTCCTTAATGTGTGATATAAATGTCATTTTATAAACAAAAGGTTTTCCCTCCATTAGGAAATAAAACCTTTTCTCCTTTTTCATTTAAATAAATCCACTTTCAGTTTTAATTTGACCTACAGAAAATTTTTTTTAAAACACCACCACCAAAACCACAGACTTTTTGTCTGAATGAAATGATATAGTCACAAGTATCTGTTCTAGAATTTCTTGTACTTTTCCAGTTTTGCTGTGGAATTAACAGCCAACATAGTTTGGATTTAAATGACTAGACAGATTATTAATAATTTTTTTTTCCTAAAAAGGGTTCCTTTTAAATTATTCAATAGGATACTCATACATGGTCTTTATAGGTCAGAAAGATGTGGATCTCATTTTTAGACCCTACGTTTTAAAATAGTGATTTAATCTATTTTTCAAAATAATTTTGCAGCAATTAAAGACAGCCTTGATTTTGTTGACCAAAGGTTAATTGGTATATATTTGTGCTATCATTAAGAAGTGAAGTATCCCTATCTACCTCACAAGATTGTTTTGAATTAAGTGCTTTATAAACCTTAAAGTACTACAGAAATAGTAATGGCTATTATTCCAATAGAATGATCTAGAACTTTGGGAACATTTTTTGCCATACAATAGTAATTGCCACCAAAAGCAGTGTTTGTATACACACTGATTTTTCTTCAACAGTATAGTTTTTGTTTATAAAATGTCTGGATTTTTAAATACTAATGGGATCCCAGGACTTCCAGAGCCATACTGCACATAGCAGTATGGCATCTGTGTCTTTGCCAGTTCTGAATTTTAAATATTTTATCTCAGATTTACAGCATTATGAATTACCTTTTCAGGTGTTTCTACTGATTGGTATGCAACACTGGATATGCTGAAAGAAAGCTGTCGGATCGCTAGCAGTGTTAATTGGTCAGATGTGGATCTTTCACAGTTCCAAGGTTAGTTGTGGCTATATTTTAACATAACCAAAGACATGTTGTCCTGACATTTTTGGTATATTTCATTTTCTTCAACTATTAGAAATTCACATACTATCATATAACATTCTTCTGTGTTTGAAAATTAACACTTTGTAAGGGCTGTATAAAATTGGTGTGGGCTCGCAGCCTGAAAATCATTAGGCCATATGAAAATCATTAGGCCATATCAAGTGGATCAGACGATCAAGGACAGACTTTTAACAAATCTGAGGAATGGGGCAAATGCTATACTTTAGGCTTCAAGATTGCTTCAAGTATTCACTGCATTTGCCCTAGGAAAGGCCAGTTGAAAGTTTCTGGGTGAAAAAGCTTTTAGCCATTTGCTAGATTCCCCCCCTCTTCACCCTCCTCCCCCAGTTGTCTGTAAGGCTTTGTTAAATATTTCTTTTACTTTTCTCTCCACAGGTTTGATGGAGAGTATGAGACAGGCTGATCTCAAGAACTGGTCTTTAGATCAGGTCCAGTTTGCAGATCTCTGTTCTTCTCTTAATCAGTTCTTTACCCAAACTGGTCTTATCCATTCACAGAGTAATGTTCAGCAAAGTGTTTGTCACAATGCCATGCACTCAACAAAACCTTCCCAACACATTGGAACAGGTATAGCGTTTCTATTTAACAATTTCCTTGCTTTTATTTTTTCTTCATTTTATATTGAAATTGTAGTGTCTAATATCTGGTGTTCAGATTTTAAATTAGTTAGACCCTCTGTTCAAATTATTAAATACAAAATATATCTTCATCTTAGTTACTCTTGTTTGTAGTGCTTTGTAATGTTGGTAAGAATTTATCACAAACCTTTCTGTAAAGACTTTTATAAATGCTTTTTGTCTTCTAATGTTTTTCCCTTAGCATGTTACTATTTTTATATTAATTAAAAACTGTCAGCAAGTATTTAAGTACCTAGAGGTGTGATATACTAGAGTTGTTGTTGTTGTTTGGTTTTAACTTAAAATTGTGAAATTCTTTTCACTTTAATATGTTTGGAATTATTAACTTGGAATAAAAGTGGCAATCATATTTTGTTATGGGGTCATGGAAAGAAAGCTGGATTTAATGTCTTATATGAACAGAACCTGTTCAAATACCAGCTTAATTGTTTACCTACCTTTCGTGACATGCAGTTGACATTTCTGGACCTGTGTTGTTCATCTGTTGGACTCATTGAACTTGAGGGTTCCTTCTTAACTCCAAGTCTGTGAACCTGTGATGTATAAAAAGGGAGGGGGAAATTGCAGTCATTTACTTGGAAGTGAGAGGCAATAAAAATCTAAAACTGACTAAAACTATTTTGCTCCTGACACTAAAATATATTTTTCTGAACCTGATTAGCAAAATCCAAGTGATATCTGTTTTCCTTTAAAACTTAGTTCTTCCTAATAGCCTCATTTTCTGCTCTTCATACTTCACCATTTGCCACAACTGTAGAAGTTTGAATGTGTGTGTTCTTTGCTTCTGAATCTCAATTTCTTGCATTCCCTAACACTACAGTCACTTCTAATTTGTTCACTTGTCCCTGTTACTGAAAATAAGTAATCTAATTTTTGTAATAAGCTTTTGACAACTATTTTATTCTGTTTCACTTTTCTTATTCTTTTCTCTAGGGACTTCCAGTTTGTTAACATTTCTCTTTCTTGAAAAAGTTTTCATGAGTATTGCTTTTAGTATAGTGTAGTCACCCTGAAATTGTGCCTCTTCCATTCAGAGTACTTGTTCCTCACTGAGAATCCTGCTCATAGCCTGTATTAGCTCTTTCATTCTTATGATACCTTCCCTTGAAACCAGCTACTTTTTCTTACTACTGAATGAATGTTTTGCAGTTCTTCACCTAGATTTTTATAAAGGAGAAATGAAAATTAATTTAAACACTAAGCATAAACACCAACCTCCTTTCCATTTTGTCCTCTTTATTCTTCTTTCCTGGCCAGCTTTTTTTTTTTTAATGTCTTCTTTGTCTTTAAAAAGAATGAAAAACACATTTCCTCATCCTATCTTGCATACCATCTCCACTTTCTTTAAAGAAATTGTTTGCAAAAAATGTTTGCCTTCTGCACCAGTTGGCTGCCCATGCTTTGGCTCAAGGGATGTTGGGAATAGGAGCCCTGGGATTGCATGGGAGAAGTTGGATGGGCACAAGGGAAAGAGGATTAGAAGTCATGATTGACAATTCCTGGGGAGAGAACAGGTGAAGGGATTTATTTTTAAACTAGCCCAGCAAAAGTGTGATCACATGTTAACTTGGTAGCCTTTTCTAGACTTCATTTCTCTGACTACAATGGCTCATTTTCATGAGATTCTTAAAGTGGGAACTCCCTTGATTGTCATGCCATGGTAGTTTTACTTTTTTCATCATTATCCTTCATGATGAATGCATTTGAATCATCTTTGACCAGCTTCTCTTCTCATTATCTTTGGGTCTTCCCCACAGTTCTGTCAGGTCACTCTTCCTTTTGTATCTTTCAGTTATGTATGTGTTGCCACATCTCCAGATCTCTCTGCTTAGTGCCACCTGTCACCTACAGGTTCTCCTCAGTCTTGCACCCCAGTGTGTCATAGTAGACAGGAAGCTGGAAACTTGGGATCAAGCCTTGGCCCTACTGTTTCTTAACATCATGGATAATCCACTTCATCTTGCATAGCCTCATTTTCTTATTTCTCCATAAAATAAGGAGGTTACAGTAGAGGATCTGTAAGGTTTTTATCAGCTCAAGCATTCTGGGATTTCTTTATTGCTGTTAGAAGGAAATCAAGACCATCCAAGTGTAACAATGTACCCAATGATATTTTTACCACTATCACATCACTGGTTGACAGTTCAACTATAGGTTCTCCAAAATTTAATCAAGCACTGCAAAACTGTAAGTGTGATTGCTAGGTATTATTACTAATTTCTAAAGGTGATTTATCTCCCTCCCTCCTGTTTTAAGTTAATGATAATAATAGCACTTTATATAGCACCTTACGATTTGCAAAACACTTCATAGCTATCTTAATTTATTCTCATAATAACCCTGAGAGGTGCTAATATTACACATATTTTCCACATGAGGAAACTGAGGGTGAGAGAAGTTAAGTGATTTGCCCAGGGTCACATAGCTATTTATGTATCTGTAGTTGGATTTGAACCTAAGTCTTCCTGACTTCTTAAATCCAGTGCTCTATCCATTGTGCCACCTAGGTGCCTCATTTCCTCCTGTTTCAGCTAGTTGCCTTCTGTGCCTAAATGTTTTTCCTTCTCTTCTTAATCTAAACATTTTGGACTGTGCTCTCATTTTACGCCTTGGATTCTGCCAAGACTCTCTGCACCAAAGAATAGGAAATATATGGAGAAATACATAATGAGGAGCTCCCTGTGAAGATGAGCACCTTTTCTGAAGCTAGTGTGAGAAAGTTGCCTAGGTGATGTGACTGGCCCATGGTTACCCAGCTAAGAAGTAATGTGAAAATTTCCTAATGTAGAAGATAAGATTGAAGGAACATGCCAGACTTTTGTGTAATTAAAGGTATTTATGTAGTGTTGACTCTTCCACAAGTATTTATTTACCAAGTTTCTTTACCCTTGATTTCTTCATTAAGGCAGTTGATTTATAGCAGTTAAACTTTCCTATAAAAATGGTGATGGTTTGTGTCAGTGGCTGTTTCTACTATGCCACACTCATAGGTAAAGAAACTGAAGTAATGAAAGGTGTATTGACTTTCCTGAGGTCATAGCCAGGATTAGAAACCAGTTCTTCTGATTTGTAGCTTGGTCTTCCTTCCACTGACAATAATAAGCCCATTTTGTCTTTTTAAAAAAATTTAATATTTTAAGCTTTCCTGCTAGTGATATAAGTGACCTCTCCTTGCCTTTTTTTTTTTTTTTGCATTTTATCACCTTTTTGACATCATCTACTTTCCCCTTATTCTTTGATGATGAAGTGGCCCTTCTTAATGAGACTGACTTCACCTATCCCCTCCTGTGTTCTGATATATCAGCTCTGACAGTCACCTCTCTCTCCATATACCAGTTTCATCTCTACTCCCAAGAAAAATACCCAAGTTGCTCTCATGCTTTTATAAAACAAAAACTAGACTTTATTTTTCCCTCAAACCATCTCTCCTCCCTTTCCCAGCCAAACTCCTAGGAAAAAGTTGGCCATCCTTATCTTACTGTGTCCTTTTCTCCCCTTAACCTTTTACACCCTGGCTTCTAGCCTCATTACTCAAATGAATGTGCTCTCTCCAAGGTTACCAGTGATCTCTTTATTGCTACATCTCAATGGCCTATTCTCAGCCCTCCTGCTTCTTAACCTATCCTGCAGCAGCCTTTGAAACTGTTAACTTTTTTTTTTGTGGATACTTTTTCTTCTTTGAGTATTTCTAACACTGCTTTCTCTTGGTTTTCCTGCCTATCTGACTACTTTTTTTAGTCTTATTTGTTAGATCATCATTCATGCTATAATCCCTAATTATGAGTATACCCCAAGATTATTCTAGGTCCTCTTTTCTTTCAGTACTCTCTCTCCTGTTGACCACATCAGCTCCTATAGATTCAGTTACTACCTCGATGTATATGACGCCCAAGTCTATGTGTCTGTCTGTCTGTTTAGCTAGCTAGCTATTGCTTTGGTTTCTTTCCTAAACTCCAGTTCCAGATCACCAGCTGCCTATTAGATATCTCCTGCTGGAACACCCATACTCATCTCAATATGTTCAAAGCAGAACTCATCTCTCTTCCTAAGCTTGCCACACTTCCGAACATCCCTTTTCCTATAAGACCACCACTGTCCTTCAGGTTTCCCAGGTTCTAAAGCTGTGTCATACGTGACTCCTCACTTTTCCTCATGCCTCATGTCTAGTCATTTGCCAAATTTTGTCATTTCTCTTTCTACATCTTCTTTTCCACTTGTACAGCTGCCACCCTAGTTCAGGCCCTAATTCAGGCCCTCATCACCTTCCACTTAGACTGTTGCAATAGCTTCTTACTTAGTCATTCAGTTTCAAGTCTCTTGTCATTCCATTTAATCATTTATACATCTGCCAACTTAATTTTTCCTAAAGCACAGGTTTGACCATGTCAATTACCTACTAATAAACCCCAGTAGCTCCTTGTCACCTGTAGGATAAAATACAGACTCTTCTCTTAGACATTAAAAGCTCTTTATTGACCCCATACTTACCTTTCTGGCCTTATAATGCATTTTTCCCTCCACATACTACAATGTAGCCATCCCAACCTTTTTTGTGACTTTTTACTGGCCATCCCTCATACTTAGACTCCATTCCCTCACCTCTTCCTCTGAGAATTTCTATTTTCTTTCATGACCCAGTTTAAGGGTTGCTTCTATATGAAGTCTTTCTAATCTGACTAACTGCTACTGCCTTCTCTCTCTTACTTTATCTTGTATATTTTATATATCTACGTGTCTCTCCAAATAGAATGTAAGCTCCTTGAGGGCAAGGACTTTTTATTCCCAGTATCTAATATAGTCCTTGTAAGTGCTCTTAATAAATGCTTGATTGGTTATTGGATTGAAGTGAAGGAAACCTTAGAAAGATATAAATAGTATTGATCTATACTGACATATACTGACATTTTAGTGCTGTTTTTAAACTTTACATTTTCCTATATTCGCTCTTTATTATCCACAGGAAACTTGTACATAGACTCCAGGCAAAACCTCCCTCCTTCAGTGATGCCACCCCCTGGTTATCCTCATATCCCACAGTCACTTAGCACTCCAGGATCAACAATTGCAGGTAATTCAACTAACATCCCTCTTTTGGGGTGGGCAGTTGTGTTGGTAGGTATGATGTACATAATCTATATTCTGAATCTCCTTATAGCAACATGCTAGGATCTACATGCTTTTAGGAAGCCCAGGAGTAGATAAGGACTCTCTCAGGGTCTCAAGTTGCCATAACTCTGTTGAGGTATACACTTTCATCAGGCTGCTGGACTTAATTTTGCTATCTATTACCTGGAACATTATATGCTGGACATTGACACGTTAATATGTGTGTGGGGATGGTAAGAGAGGTAGAATTGGTGGTGGCTAGCTATGATGATAGTGACTAGAAAAACTCATTAAATCATACCAAAGGATAATTGGTTAAAGTAACCAGAGATTAGAAGAGATGTCTTAGAGGAAATATGATTACTGTCTTTGATTATCTGATAGGCTAGCTTATGGGAAAGATTAGTCTTGTTTTGCTTGGCTCAGAGGGAATTTTCAGAGATGCAGGTTTTAAGCTTGACATGAGGAAGAAATTTCAGCAGCTTTGTGAAATGGGCTGTGTTTGGAGGTAAAGAGTATCCCATCTCTAGGGGTCTTCATGCAGAGGTTGGGAGGCCACTTGTTGGATCTATGTGGAGGGAATCATTCCTGCCTAGTAGTATGTTGGATTAGGTGACCCTAAGGTACCTTCCATGTTTTGAAATTCTTTTATTGTAATAGTGCAATTTGAGCCATAGAGGTGCAAGTATTTGAGGGGCTACTTCTCTCCAGTGCTTATTTATATTATGGAATGTTTAAAGTTGAGGGGCAGAGCCAAGATGGCGGCGTAGAAGCAGCAAAGTTCTGCAGCTCCCACACAGCCACCTTAAATGCCCAGAAAATACGACTAAACAAATTTTAGGGCTCCAAAACCCACAAAAATACAGAAAACACATCTCTAGCTGAAGGCAGTTCAGCAGGAGGGGCTCATCACAACAGGCTGGGAGCCCAAAACTGCAGCCTGGTCCCAGGGTGGTAGGGAAAAGCTGCAGCAGGAGTCTACAGGAGAGTGGATTGGCAACACCTGGGGCAATCTCCACACCTATCAAGCCAGGAAAAATAAGGCTAACAAAAAGGTCAGTGGAATTCTGTCACTAAAGGCTAAAAAGTGAATCTGAATGAATTTAAGAGTGACAGAGCCCATTGTGAGACTGAGCATGGCAGATTCCCAGCCCAGGAAAGTGTCTACTTAGGTTGGGTAAGGAGAAGGCTGAGCACAAAGGAGCCGCACCAACGTGGAGCTGAGAGGAGAGTACAGCAGACGGAGAAGAAGCCCCAGCCAGCCAGCAGACTCACCCAGCATGGCCGTCTCAACACAGGACAGAGGATCATCGAACAGGGCAGCTCGGCAGGAGGGGCTCATCACAGCAGGATGGGAGCCAACTCCAACCCAGCCCAGAAACTGAAACCACAGCCAGGCCCCAGGGCAGTCTGGAGGAGCCAAGCCACAGCTTGAGTCTACCAGAGAGCAGATCTGCAGCACCTGGAGCAATCTTGGAGTAATATCCACATTTAATCAGGCCAGGAAAAATAAGGCTTAGAGAAAGGTCAGTGGAATTCAAGCTTTCAAGCTAAATTTGGGGGAGGAAAAGCAGATCAGCCCGTCTGCCCCCAGGGCAAGGAAGCAGCAGGGAAGCGGCAGGATCTGCTGCAACCAGCAACTGCCTTCACTGGGCTGCTTCAGAGCCCCTGGCCTGCCAGTTGCATTGGGGCTGAGAGGATTGATCAGGGCCAAGGGCTCTTGTGTTGAGTGGCCTGGATCTGGATCATGGTCTTGGTGGTCCTGGGGTGCACTTTAAGCAAGCCAAAGCTAGTAGGGGCTGCAGCACCCCCCTAATAGCTCCAGGAGCTGTGAAAACCCCAGCGATTTGGGACAGAGCTTTTCTCCCTGGTAGCAGAGTTCCACAGAGATTTAAAAAAAATAAATCAAGCAATTAATTGACTGGCCAACATGAGGAAAAGGAAGCAAAATAAGAACAGCAATAAAACTCTAGAATCCTTTTTTTTTTGCGGATAAAAAAGATCAAAACATGGATCAGGAGGAAGACAACACAGTCAGAACTCCCACACCAAATGCATCCAATAAACATGAAGATTTCCTACAAGCTATAGATCAATTGAAAAAGGACTTTGAAAAACAAATAAGAGAAGTGGAGGAAAAATTGGGAAGAGAAATGAGAATATGAGAAAATCATGAAAAGAGAGTCAACAACCTGACTGAAGAAAACATCACTTTAAAAAATAGATAAACTCAAATGACAAAAGAGGCCCAGAAAGTCAATGAGTAGAAGAATGCCTTAAAAAGGCAAATTTGCCAGATAGAAAAAGAATCTCAAAAATATTCTGAAGAGAATAATTCCTTCAGGATTAGATTGGAGCAAGTGGAAGCTAATAACTTTATGAGAAACCAAGATACTATTAAACAGTTACAA
>CM053596.1:54707250-54737433 GCA_028646575.1 Pseudocheirus occidentalis
CCAGGTTCCAGAATCCCCAGTTAAAGGAGAAAATATTATAGGCTACCAAGAGAAAACAATTTGAATACTGTGGAAACACAATTAGGATAACCCAGGATCTGGCAGCTTCTACACTGAGGATCGAAGGGCCTGGAATATGATATTCCGGAGAGCAAGAGAGCTGGGATTAAAACCAAGAATGACCTACCCAGCAAAATTGAGTATAATGTTCCAGGGGAAAATATGGTCATTCAACGAGGTGGAGGACTTTCAAGCATTCTTACTGATAAATCCAGAACTGAACAGAAAATTTGACAATCAAACACAAGAAGCATGAGAAGGTAAACATGGAAAAGAAATCATAAGGAACTTATCAAAGTTGAACTATTTACATGCCAATATGGAAAAAACGATAATAGTAGCTTATGAAACTTTTCTTAGTATGAGGATTGGTGAAAGGAATACAAATGTATATATATGTATACCTACTCATATGTCTATATAGGAGGGTATATATGCATATGAATACATATCTGAGTATGGGTATATATGTGTACATAGAGGGTTCAGGATCAGTTGAATAGGAAGGGATGACACTTTAAAAGGTGAAATTCTGAGGTGGGAGAGGACTAGAATGAGAAGAGACGGAGACAAAATGGGGTTAATCATTGCATATAGAAGAGGCAAGGGATAACTGCTACAACTTTACTTTCATTTACTCTCATTGATTCTGGCTTAGGGAAGGAATGACATAAACTCTAAACTGGGTATGATGCCACACAGGAGAGTAGGGGGCATGGGGATTAGAGGCGGGATGACGGAGGGGAGGATAGGGTCTGGGGGAGGGTTGCTGGAAGCACACACTTCAGTAAAGGGACAGGGACAGTGTAGAGAAAAGAACAAGGGGGGCGGGATAGGAAAGAGGGACATATGATCAGACTGTCACAATATGTCCACTGTGAAGATGTCCTAGGCAATTACACATGCATAGCCTGTATTGAATTGCTTGTCCTTCCAGTGGGGGTGGGTGACAAGGGAGGAACCAAAAGAATCTAGAATTTAAAGCTCTGCAATACATGCAACTAGGAATTAAGATATACAGGGACTGGGATAGGGAGACCCTCCCTGCCCTACCAGAAAGTTAGAGGTGTGTGTTGGAAGAGGGCACAAAAGAGAGGACATCAGGGGAGGGGCTTTACAGTGGGATCGCTGTTTTGGGGTTGGGGGTAGGGGAAAGACAGGGAGAAAATTTGTAACTCAAAAATCTCATGGAAATGAATGATGTAAACAAGAAAACAAAAACATTTATACTTAAAAAAAAAGTTACTTAGCCTTCAAAGCTAAGTTGGGGGATGGAGGTGGGGATTGGAATAGACTTTTAATAGGAGAAAGGACTTTCAAGAATTTCTGATTAAAAGACCAGAGCTGATTAGGAACTTTGAAATACAAACAGGAGTCAATAAAAACTTAGATAAAGAAAGCAATTAGAAGGAGCTATATAATGATGAAAGACTAACATTGTATTGGGTTAAAAGAAACTAGTGTCCTCCCTTCAAAGGTTATTGAGGGAGATAAGAAAATAAAGATACTAGTGGTAAATTGAATCTGTTCTCACTAATGTTTATACGGGGAAATGGAAAGGAAAAGAAAAGGAAGAAAAAACTAGCAGAGATAGGACAAAGAAGAGAATAGAACTTGCTGCTTCTAAATTGGACAGCTAGATGCCACTATGGAAAGAGAACCAGTCCTGAAGAAAAGAAGACATCTCTTCTTAAATTCAAATATGGCCTCAGACACTTACTAGCTATGTGACCTTGGACAAGTTACTTCATTTTGACTTAGTTTCCTCATCTGTAAAAAGGGGGTAATAACAGCACCTACCTTGCTGGGTTTTGGGGAGGATCAAATGCTTATTGTAAAATGCTTATCATAGTCCTAGTATTCAGGATAAATGCTGTGCAAATGTTTATTCCCTTCCTCCATCCCTTCCCAGAAGAAATTACAAAGCAGACAATTTCAGAGAATTGTGAGTAGTATGAACTGATACAGAGTGAAGTGAGCAGAACCAGGAGAATAATTTATGCACAGACAGCAACACTGTAAAGATAAACAAATCTGAAAGTCTTAAGAACCAGGATCACTACATTGGCCATCTCGTATCTCCTGAGGACCTATGATGAAGCATGTTACCCCTAACAGAGAGATGATAGGCTCAAGGAGCAGGAATAGACATAAGTTTTTGGACTTGTTCATCACTTGGATTTGTTTTGAACAACTACTTTTTTGTTACAAGACAATATAAATTTTAATTTAATTTTTAACAATTAAATGAGATATTTGAATTAAATGACCAGTCTCGAAAGCCCCTTCCCATTCTAATATTTTGTGAATCATACTTAAAAGGCCATATTTTATAGCTATGATTTCCTGTGTGTTGTACTAGACATGAATACTAAAAAGCAAAGTCCGATATAATGCTTTTGAAATAGAGCCAGTAAAAGGCTTAAAAATGATGCTCATCTGTACAAGAATAAGTTGGGTAAAGTACATGTGAAATCAAGATGACAGCACTCTTAGCTATTGGAATGGAGGAGGGCAGTTGCCAGGAGGCAGCAGACCCACCTCTAGGTTTCTAGGACAAAATGAAGCATGATTTCAAACAGCATTAATGGCCCCAAATGGAAAAACAGCAACAGCTCAACCACAAGCTGACCAGCAATCAGTGATTCCTTTGAGTCAAGATATCACATACCAGACAAGACTGGGAAGCAGAGCCTTCATGAGAAATCAGCCATCGGCGGCAGCAGCTGCTGGCCGAATGAGTTGAGCTCCACATGTCACCATCGAACTACACAAGGAACAGAGAATTGCTGATCCCCCATCAGGCTGCTTGCTCACATTTGCACATGCAGGAAATAAGCACTCCATCACCTTTGAAAGCAAAGGAGAGCACCCCATTCACTTTTCAACAAAGTCTTATGTCAGCTCATGGGATGCTTTTATATACCAGCACCAAAAAAAAAAATTTTTTTTTTTTTAATTTGGAGACCATCCTAAGTGTCTCTAATTTCAGAAGCTCTACGGGTGGAAGCCAAGGCTGAGGTGTTGGTGGCAGCATTTGAACAATATCTACTCTTTCCAAACAGCAGAGAAATCTTTGTAAAAGTTGAGTTTGAGTGTCTATTCCATCCGAATTAGATTTTCAGAGAACGGGTCCCATTTATTTGAATCATGGCAATATGTATTCATTTGAGAAAAATGAAATAGGGTTACCAAAGGGTTAATTTGTGCCTGAACATTTTTAACACTTAATTTTTTTAAGTAAACATGTGTACTATTTATAAACAGTGACCAAATACCTAATGAGTTCCGTATCTGAACAACAACAATAAATTGCTTAGCCCTTTAAAAAAAAAAAAAAAAGAATGTTTAAAATTTAGAACAGGGGTGGGGGACCTGTGGCCTTCTAGGTCCTCAGGTGCAGTCTGTTAACTGAGTTCAAGTTTTATAGAACAGATCCTTTTATTTAGGGAATTTGTTATGTGAAGTTTAGATTCAGTCAAAGGGCCACACTTGAGGACCTAGAAGGCCATGTGTGGACTCGAGGCCACAGGTTCCCCACCCCTGGTTTAGAATATCAGCAGGACAGGGAACTACAGCCTGAGTAAAGGACAAAAGATAGCTTCTTTGAAGGGAGATTATTATCATTACTATTATATAGTTACATGATTCTCTCTAAGCAACAAGTTGTGGCCGATTAATAACCTCTTAACAGAACAATGTTCAGGAAAGAGGAAATTGAGAATTATTATTATTTTTTGGTGTTATCAAGGCTTTTGGCTGTATCAAATGGCATTCTCATCAATAAGATGGAGTGGGTAAGAGATGGTTTAAATGAGGACTTTCTGGCCTCTTAATTTTGCCTCACATGTTTCTCATTGTTCCTATAGTCATTGTGATTAGGGACTATAAGGTACACGGAAATTACTCTTGTTTGGTGGGCCAGAGTTAGAAGAATACACACACCCATGTTCCTGGTTTATAGCTACATTGGGCTTTTATACCAGGAGGAGTAGAGTGGGAATGGTTCACAAAGTTTACAGAATCATAGAATTTAGCATTGGACAAGAATTTAGAAACTGTCTACTAGAGTCCAGTCCTCATACAGATCAGAAAGCCAAAGCCCAGAGAGATTTAAGTGGCTGTCTCGAGGCCATACAAATGTTAAGTAGCAGATTTAAGATTCTATCCACAGAATTTTAGTCATACAGGAAGGGCTTAGTAGGAGTAACAGTCTTTTGGGTAAGGAGTCAGAGGTTTTCTCAGCCACCACTGACTTTCTGTGTACATGCATCTCCCTTTTCTGATAATCTAGAAAAGCCCTACCGTGCTCACATTTCAGATTTGTTTACCCAACTCTCTACTATACCACTAGAACTCAACTCACTGACTGATACCTTATGATTTCTGAAAGTAGAGTGATTTGTTTATTGCATTATTCCTGATCTCTGAAAAAATGGCCTAAATTTTCCATTTTTCTGTAGGACATCATGGAGCAATGAGCCAGCAGCATATGATGCCTTCTTCAGCCTTCCAGATGCGCCGCCCTCTGCCTCCAGATGACATTCAGGATGACTTTGATTGGGATTCCATTGTGTAGGATTTTGGAGGGCATAAGAACTCTGACCTTGTTTTCCATACAGTTAAAAAAAAAAAAAAAGGTGACCTGAATTCACTAATGACAAGGTGAAGATTATAATCACTATAAAGATGCTATCTAAATTTACTTTGAAGACAATCAAAAATATTTAGCAGGATAACTTATGGCTTTTATTTGACCCAAACCAGTACTCCATGTCCGTCTCCCTGCCAGCTGCCGTAGCTCATTACTGTCATGTGATTTGGACAGCTTTTAGCTTGTGGTGGTTTGATGTTGACCACAAGTGCCAGACTGATTTCTAGACAGAGCCTCTTTTGCTGCAAGCAGTTTATAGATACATATGTGTAAATATATGTACAAAAGTAAGAAAATTGAACTTTTTCTTAATTGGATTATAATGTCTTAAGAAAAGTTACTGTGAGTTTTTCTACCTTATTAGGCTCTTTTCTGTAAGATTTTCTTTTGTGTAGGTAATTAATAAGAAATTAACTTTTCTAAGCCTACTTTCCTTTAGTTTCCCCTTCACCGTTCTGTAGGCCAAATAGTACATGTGCATTTGACTTCTGCCCAGCAAGCAAAGGAATTCAGAATCCACAGTTTGAAAGCTTGTTACACAAGGCCAAAGTAGCAAGTTTTTTCTAAGTAGCTGAAGAAAAACAGACCAAAGTTATTTAAATTTTTTAAATTTTGTCATTTTATTAGCATATATTGTCAGTGGCCTTTTATGTTCATTTTAAAAATCCTCTGTAATGACTATCCAGTTCATTTGACCAGGTAGAAATTGAGCACAGCCTGATGTTTTAAGCAGTTAATGCTTATACTTTCACTTCCTAATGTATTTATTATAATAAAGTTTTATTTTAATATTTATTACTACTACCTTCTGTGAAAGTTCAGCTTCAGTTTGGCTCATTATGGAGAAATAGAAAAGTAAAACATGGTTACAGTCCTGAGTAATTATGGATGAACCAAAAGAACCAAAATTGTCTTCTCTGTAGTTACTCGTTCTGGGAATAGTCACTATTTCTCTGCTATGGGTGTATGAAACCTGATAGGTAGAGAAAGATCCTTCAGTAGTCAGTTCAGAATTCATTTGGGTAACTGAATTCCTTCTAGAACCTAGAAAGTTGAAGAAATTTAACTCTGTCGGTTTCTCTTAAAATCACACTGAAACTGAGAAAATCATAGATTTAATTTACTCTCTTATGTGACAAATTTGAAGTTAGCAGACCGTTAGATGATTCCTTGGAATTGGACATTTTCAGGTTTTTATTTTATTTCACAGTTAATACAAGTATTTTTATTTTTTTAGTTTTACAATAAAACTAGGGGAAACCAATTTTGAAAATTGAAACGTTTAGAATCTTCAGTGAGGGGGAAGGGAATTTGCCAAAATTTCTCTCTTTACAGTGGAATGAATACTGGTAGGTTCCATCTGGTCAAAGAATGAATGCCTGTCTACCAATTGTTCTGCAGATTTGCTCACAACTGAGTTGTTCCTGCCCACACCCACCCCCCCAAACCACTGCAGTTGAGAGGAATTGTCATTCTGTAGTTGGGCAACAGACTTTCTTAATTAGAAAAAAAAAATACATCTTTGTTCTTTTCATTGGAGAGACAGTGGAACATTATCTTACATGAAGCACAGGAAGACCAGTCATTGGGCTAGTGATGGAAAGGAGGGAGCATCTTAACCCAGTTACCTAGATCCTCTTTCCTAGTGGCAAAAAACCTAGAGGTCCCTTCTTAGAAAGTGCAGAGAGGAAATATTTGATAGTAATAACTCATAGAAGATAAGTTTAGATAGTTTGTTCAAGGCCAGATTAAATGTTTCACTGTTGGTAGCAGCTTCCAGTCTTTTAGATTGTTAAGGAGCAGTATGCACTTTAAAACCATTTTAGACATTTGAATGCAAATTTACAACAAGGGATTTAGTTAGAAATGTGTATTCTACCCAACCACTGACTGAAATTTTGCAAATTGTGTGAGGTTAATTTCCAATTTGGTAATAATTTGTTGATTCACAACTATTAATATGTTTATGTGGATGTAGAATTAGCAAGAATGGATCCTGAGGTGAAGTCTCATTACTATCTTTTAACTCCCTTTCTGCGATATTGGTTCAGAAATATGGACGAGTTTTTTTCAATAGGAAACCATCCCTTTGTGCCTGGACTTGGATCTTTATCCCAATATGCTCTGGGTGGTTGCTGCGTTTGATAGTTACAAATTGAGAAGTTATGCCTTGTGCTTAAATTGACCATACACTTTAGAAACATTAATGAATGCGCAAAACTCACAGTGGGGCAGCCTGTCCAGGAGAACAGTGCAACTGGCATTTGTGGCCTGATTTTTTGAATGTCAATGTGTCAATGTGCTTTCCTGTAAATATTGTCTCTCGTGTCCTTCTAGGGTGGGAGGGAATCAGCCTGGGGATTATTTCCAATGGAATAGAGTATTTTGATATTGTTCATTCAGAGGGTGATGTGTACATATCTATATTGTATATATGTGATGAAAATGCATTGGCTTTTTGTGCATCACAACCTTTTATCTGTGCTGCTGTTCTACAGTCAGTGTTTTAATGTTTCTACCGTTTTGTTATTGCACGGTTTACTACTTTGCCTCTATGATGAACGGCACGGATTCTTTGTAACAGTTTAGTGCTGTAGAACATATTCCAAGTGTCATTAGGATTGTTGCTGCCAGAACTGATATGCATGAATGGCACTTAAAATAAAGATATTATGTTAACTCCATTTTTTAAAAAAAATTGATTTTTATAAGTTTGCTGTAATTGAGGGAACAGATCTAAAAACATGTCTTCAGAATAGATACAGAAACACGTGAACAGTCTATTAAAACATGCCAGTACCTTGTAATCTGAATGTTTTTTAAGTGTTTGTCAGTGTCCCATGTTCTATTGTTCAGTTTCTTCTTGAAGGCTCACCTTCTGGGCCTTTACAGAAAGGAAAGAAGAGGCCCTTCTTAGAACTTTGCCATTCACCAAGAATAAAACTCAGATCAACAAACATTTCTGCAGGGCCCAATGTGTGCCTTTGCTGGGCATTAGTGATAGAGGAATAAAATGTAAGATCCACCCTTCTCACAGAGCTCAAGAGTCCAGTCAGGGATATAGGACATGGACCCATGAGTTGAAGAGCTTATTTTATTATTATGGTCATTCCATTCTATTTAATGAGCCACTCTGGCAAAAAAAAAACCAACAATCGTCTCTTGTGGCTAATAACCCTGTTGTAGTGGGCTCTTCCAAACTTCTCTAGACTGGTTCTCAAACTCTAAGATACACAACCTACATTCCAAGCCATTCTGGTTTGATAGTACCTTCCAGAACTGGAAGTGTTCCTCGGGTTACCTCCTCCATCCATGGAGACTCAAATAATAACACAAAATGAGAAATGTAAAAAGGTAGCACTTGATTAAGCACCAAGAAAGCAGTGAGTGTTCAGAGAGGGAGCAGTAGCTCTTAAAGGATGCCCAGGTTCTAGATGGTGAGAGTGTTCTAGCTGAGGAGAGTGGCTCTTCTCTAAAGCAAAGTTTACTTGTGTCTCAGAATTTACCAATTTGCAGTAATCATTATTTTTGCAAACTTAAGCATAGCAAGAAAGGATCCAAAGGAGTCTCAGGGGTGCAGACTTCCTACCTGCCTATGGCTTATAAACAAGAGTGGGTCTTCTCCATGGAAAATGGGAAGGGATCACATGACATAGAATGCTGGAAGCAGCTTGTTAAGCTTCAGCTAATCTAATTCCCTCATTTTAGAGATGGGAAAACTAGGTGATGGACCTTACCCAAGATCACAAATGAAATTCCTTGTTGGCAGAACTGAGACAAGAATTCATGCTTTCTGACTGGACTGCCAGTACAGTATCATTTCTAAAAACAGCAGTGAATTCATTTGTCTGTTCAACTACTATTTACTAAATGTCTAAATGTGTATATACAGGGTCCTATGCTTGGCAGTACAGGGGATGTAAAAATGAACAATTCCTCTTAAGTCTGATCAAGAACTAAAACATGGAAATACGTAACTAACAAGTAATAATGTGAGGAGGAGGAAAAAATTTGGGGTGGGGTGAGGGAGTGGCCTTGAATATGGACAAAAGGAGAAAAGCTGCTGAGGTCAAGACAGATTTTATAACAGCTGGCACTGGTTTCTTTCTATGGCTCACCTGTTAATGTCCAGGTAGGCTTTAAGACGACTAGAAAGGATTTAATGGAACAGAGAAGCATCATGGGACAATGGCTTTTTGAGCTCATTTGTATTCTACTGTGTGCTGAATAGCTTAAGCTGAAGCTACTGTTCTAGCTAGTTGTAAAGTCTGGATGGGACCTTGCCCTAGTGGAGTTTGGGCGTCTACTAAATTAGCCAGTAAAGGAAAGGGGCCCTATAAATATTTGTTGGAACTGAGCAAAATGTGAACAGGTTCTGGTCATGAGTAAGAGCCTGCGCGGTGGTCCCTCCTGCCCAGCAGAGGGCACCAAATCGCTAGGTGCTTTCTCCTGTAGAGCTTAGGCCAGTGGATGAGACCAGTTTCCTTGCTAACCATGCCTCTTAGCCCCTAAAGATCTGTGAATGGGGTGTCAAGCACTGCCCTGGGCCAGTCTCCTAGAAACCTCCCAAGAACTCCCAGGATATCATGTCATGGAAAGTTGGAGTCAAAGGATTAGATTTCAAATTCTCATTCTCTTTATTGACTCTGACCTTGGGCAAGATCCTTGATATCTTCTGGCCTCCTTGTTTCCCCATCTGTAAAATGGAGGAGTCCCTTCTAAGCTCTGACATTCTCTGATTCTGAGTCTGCCCTCTCTTCATTCAACACATAAATTTCATAAATGTCTACTACTATGTACAGAGCATTCTGCTATGTTAGGAGAGAGAAAATGTATTAGACAAAATCGCTGTAGAGGCTCCTCTGCCCCTAAGATTTTCAGTAGAAGCAGGATTTCTATCTTGAGGTCAATTTTTCCTTAATGGCTTCACACTGATCCCTTCTACACATTTTCCAGGAGAACTTAAGAAGAGAACCCAACAGAGACCCAACAGTCCAGAAAAGGCCACCAACCTTTAAGTCCACAAATCCCTATAGACAATATATACAAAAAGAACCACTCAGCCTACATTCCCTCCTGACTTCCCTATTTCTTTTGAGGGCACCATTATCTAGTCACCCAGGTTGGAAACCATGGATTCATATCTTGAATCTTTGCCTCTTTTTCACCTCCCCGCATCCAGTTAGTTGATAAATCTTGTCAATTCTCCCTCCACCTTGTCTCTTGCATTGGTCATCTTATCTTCAGTCCTAGCACCACCACCCTAATTCTGGCCCTCTTTACTTAACCTCTAAAGAATTGTAATGACATCAACTGGTCTCTGTCTCCAGCCAGTTTCTAATCGTTTCTAGACCCTCAGTAAACTTTAAGTTGGCTGCTGATAATTAAAATATGAGATCCTTATCCAGTGATTGACAAGGAAAAGCTGAATCGTCTCATTCTTGATATTCTCACTATAAATAAAACCAGAAGAAGGGAGTTCCAGCTAAATAGAAGGATAGTCCCCAGGAAATGAAAAGAGTTGGCAGAATTGTTTTTTTATCACATTCCCAAAGGCAGTCAGCATTTCACTGACCTGTATCAAGGATTCCACTGATCACATTGATCAGGAGATCACCTTGAATTGTGGAACTCAAAAGTATTTGTTTAAGAAAAAAAGTCTGAAATGAAAACAATTGTAGCTTGTGCATTAAAATCCATTGCAGAGGGAGAGAATTCCTGAGAAAAACTCAACCTCCACAATCAAACTAACGTATACTTTGATACTTACAGGTTTCAATGGAAAGATGGGAGCAGATAAGGATGATGAAAAATATCAGAAATGTTGGGTCAGGAAGAAGGAATGAGAGAGGGCAAAAACTTATAGGCTGCACGGAAGCCTCTCAATTCTATACCATGAATGCTCTGAAAAATGACTTGGTAGGCACAACACATACCCAGTAAGAATAATGATAATATGGCGCTACGTGCCAGGTACTGTGCTACATGCTTTATAATTCTCTTATTTGATCCTCACAACAATGCGTTTTACGGATGAGGAAACTGATGCCAAGGAGTCACTTGCACAGGATCACACAGCTAATAAGTGTCTGATGCTAGATTGGAACTCGGGTCTTTCTAACTCCAGGTCTGGCACTGTCTACCACACCACTTAGCTGAATAACATAATAAATGATGAAATAAATTACATTTTAGCAGACAGGAAAATGTTTGTTACTAGTCACCCTTTAGCCAGCTGTTTTTGTATAGTCTTAAAGCAATGATCTGAATTATGAAAAGCTAGACAAAAGAATTATAGAGAAAAAGATACGGCATGGAACCGAATTCCATCTTGATTTAAAGTTGTGGATAGTGAATATGGTCCCTAGACAAAACTGACACAAATTATAATTTTATGTATGTTTATGTGTGCGTGTTACATCAAGTGATGTAACATGGAGACTGAAATAGCCTACAAATTTTTCACGACTAAACACTTACAAGTAGAGAGACCACACTGATACAAAACATAAACTATTACAGAGAAATATGATGGAAGATTTGAAGCAGTATTACCTCATAAAATAGAAACAGAAGAAAAAGCATGAAGATATTTAAAAATGAAAATTGGAGGGTAGCAAATTGAAGGAAAGTAGAAGAAAAATATTTTTTTATATAACAACCTTTTCACCATTGAGGACAGTGAAGCCACCATACTTGGACTCTGACATCACAGTCCCAGATGTGCCTAAAGGGGAAATAGAAATGCCACTAAAGAGAGCATAAAAGCTGTATTAGACCAAGTATATACACAGAGGAGAGTAATAAACTCAGATTTAACGCTTGAAGGGTCCATAAAAGCCATCCAATCCAGTGATCCCACTTCAGAGATGAACTCATGCAAGAGAGGTTGACTTGCCTAGGGTCACAGGTAGTAAGTATCTGAGGTTTTATTGGAAGGTCTTCCTGCCTCATAATCTCCCAAGTCAAGTCAAGAAGTAATTGATTAAGGCGCAGCTAGATGGCACAACAAATAAAGCACCGCCCCTGGAGTCCAAATCTGGCCTGAGACACTTGACACTTACTAGCTTAGTGTAAACCTGGGCAAGTCACTTAACCTGAGTTGCTTTGCAAAAAGAATTGATTAACTACATGCCAGAAACTGTTCTAAGTACTTGGAATACCAATAAAAGAACAAAAAGTCCCTTCAAAGACCTTGCAGTCTAATGCAGGAAGATAGCACATAAGAGGAAAGGGGCTTGAGGTTGAGGAAGAATAAGAGGAAAGAAGGAGGTACCCACACAGAAGTATAGTAGAGAAGTCCAGAGCCTGGAGAAGACTGAAGAAGTGCATGTGCCTAGCCTGAGGACCCTTTAAAAATTTTTTTAATTTTTTAAAATGAAATTTCTAGGAGGAAATGGCCAATCTGAGGCCATTGAGGTATTAATTCACAAGCTATCTGAGGGAAGAGAAGGTACCAAAGGTGTGATAAAAAAAATCTCAAACTTTATTAATACCCAAAAAAACCCAACTGACTGATAAAACATCAAAACTTTTTGGCCTATATGTCTACTTTCCCATCCATATGAAAAATGTAGAGAAAATTCCACTGTGTTTATTGTCTTGATTATTTTAAAAAATCATTGAATGTGTTAGCAAAATGTCACATTAAAGTTCTCTTCTAATGAAGGGGTGTCCCGTATATCAAAGTTACTTTATATCCCTTGAAAGATAACAGAGATAACTTTTATTTGATCCCCTTATAATCATAAATTATATCAGGCAAAGCATAAAACAGGGAAGTGGATGTTCTCCAAATGTGAATTTCACCATAAAATGACAGTGGAGATTAGTCTACTAGTTTTATTAAGGACCTATTATGTGCTAAGTGCTGGAGATAACAAAGATGAAAAAAGAAACAGCCAGCCCTCAAGGGTCCCACAGTCTAAGGAGAAGGAGAATATGTGCATATATAGTGCAAACGACATATAAAGGGTCAATTGGGGGGAATTTCTAAGTATGGCACTAAGATTAAGTAGGAAGGGAAAGTCTTATTGCAGAAGGTAGCTGAAACTTAAAGCCTGGGAAGCTAGGAGGCTCATGAAGATGAGGAGAGGGATTGTTTTCAGCATGGGGGACAGCTAATGAAAATTCCCCAAGTCAGTCATGAACAGGGGACGAGGAGGCCAGTATTACTGAGTCACAGACTTAAGTGGAGGGGAGTAGGATGGGAGAAGACTGGAAAGGCAGTAAAGGGCCAGGTTATTATGAAGGGCTTTAAAAGCCAGAGATTTTATAATTTAGTCCTGGAGAACATAGAGAGTCACTAGAGTTTTTTTTCATGGGTGGGAGTGGGGCGTAATATGTCACATTTACATTTTAGGAAGATGGCTTTGATGGTTGAGTGGAAGATGCAAGTTTGGAGAAGGGGGAGGCTTGAGGCAGAGAGACTAAACTACAGTCCAAGCTAAAGTCCAAGAATGAGGTGAAGAAGAGCTGCACTTGGGTAGTGAGTGTCAGAAGGACAAAACCTGACAATTGATTGGTATGAGGGGATGAGAGAGAGAATTGAGGATGATGCCCAGGTTGCAATCCTGGGGGATTGGGAGGATGGTGGTACCCTTGAGAGTAATGGAATTTAGGAAGAGGAGATTTAGGGGGGAAGATGAGTTCCATTTTGGATGTGTTGAGTTTCAGATGTCAGTGGAATATCAAGGTGTCTAAAAGGCATTAGGAAATGTAAGATGAGGTCAGAAGAGGTTAGGGCTGCCTGGGCAAATAGATCTGAGAGTCATCTGCATAGAGACGTTAATTGAAACGTGGGAGTTGGTGAGATCAAATGAAATATCATAAAAGAGAAGACTCAGGACAGAGACTTGGGGACTCCCACTATTAGTGAGCCTGAGGTGAATGACAATCCACTGAAGGAGACAGAGGAGGAGAGGTCAGACAAGAAGAGAACTGGGGTAGTGTCATGGAGAGAAGAAGGTGTCAAGAAGAGAGTGATCAGTGGTGTCTAAGGCTGCAGAGAAGTCAAGAAGGAAGACTGTGAAAAGATCATTGGATTTGACAAGAAAGCATTGGTAACTTCTAAGGGAGCAGTTTCAGGAGAATGATGAGGTCAAAAGCCAGACTGCAAAGGGTTAAAAAGAAAGGAAATGGAGACACCTATTGTAAGTAACCTTTTAACAGCTATAAGTAGGAGAGAGAATGATAAGCCTGTAGGGATGGACACATTGTGAGGATTTTTTCCCTCAGGAAACGTGAGATCCAGGATAGGGTGTAAGTTGATTAAGGGACAGCTAGGTGGCACCAGCCCTGGAATCCAAATCTGGCCTGAGACACTTGACACTTAGTAGCTTAGTGTGAACCTGGGCAAGTCACTTAACCTGATTGCTTTGCAAAACAAAGTAATTGATTAACTTAACTACTAACTACTTAACTACATGCCAGAAACAGCATAGCCAGGGAAATGGCCAGATTCCAGCTCTGAGAACTGCACACACTTCAGCCTAGCCCTGGGCAAATAGGCAACCTCCAGGGGCCAGACCTCCAGGCAGACAGGTGGCAAATAGGTAAACACCAACACAGGGCCCCCATTGTGCTTCAGGATAGCCCTGGGAAAATGCAGAAACATCCCTCTTGCCTTAGCATGTGCCAGACACCACTACTAGAACCCTGACTCAGCATCAGGTAAGCTACCAGACCCCTATGACACTCCAGCATTTTCAGCTACCTCCTCAGTACAGCACCAAACACAAGCTTCCACAGTGGGAAGTGGGGAGACCTCAGGGCAACATCAGTGGAGCACCAGGTAAGTAGCCAGGGCCCTTAACCTCCAGCACAAGAAAACTGAGACAGTGCCCCTTCCACCCCTGGAGTAGAGCTCAAATTTAAAAGAAAGGAAAAGATGCACAAATAACAAAAAAGAATATGACCATAGAAAGTTATTGGGGTGACAGGGAAGATCAAGACAAACTCTGAAGAGGAAAGAATGACAAAACACCTACAGGCAAAACCCCAAAGAAAAATGGAAAGTGGTCTCAAGCCCAGAAAGAACTCATGGAAGAGCTCAGAAAGAAGCTCAAAAATCATATAAGAGAGGTAGAAGAAAAATAGGGAAAAGAAATGAGAGTGAGGAAAGAGAATTATGAAAAAAGAATCAACAGGTTGGGGGAAAATAGTACAATTGGTCAATTAGGAAAGAAAGTACAAAAGCTAACTGAGGAAAACAATGCCTTAAAAGTTAGAATTTGGGCAGATGGAAGCTAATGACTCTACTAGATATCAAGAAGTGAACAAACAAATTCAAAAGAATGAAAAAATAGAAGAAAATGTAAAATACCTCATGGAAAAAACAACTGACCTGAAAAATAGATCCAGAAGAGAGAATATCAGAATCACTGGACTTCCTGAAAGCTATAATCAAAAGGAGGACCTAGATAGCATCTTTCAAGAAATTATCAAGGAAAACTACCCTGATCTTCTGGAACCAGAGTGCAAAATAAGCGTTGAAAGAGTCCATTGATCACCCCAGGAAAGAGATCTCAAAATAAAAACTTCAAAGAACATTGTAGACGAATTTTAAAACTATTAGGTCGAAGAAAAAATACTGCAAGTAACCAGAAAGAAGCAATTCAAATATCAGGAAACCTCAATCAGGATTACACAGGATTTAGCAGCTGCAACATTAAAAGACTGGAGGTCATGGAACATGATATTCTGGAAGGCAAAGGAGCTAGGACTACAACAAAGAGTCACCCAGAAAAATGTAGCATAATACATCAAGGTTAAAAAAATAGTTATTCAGTGAAACAGAAGGATTTTAAGCTTTTATAAGAAGACCAGAATTAAACCAAAAATTTGATCTCCAATATCAAGACCCAAGAGAAGCACAAACAGGTAAAAAAAAAAAAAGGGGGGGGGGGAAAGAAAGCATAAGGGATTCAACAGAGCTAAACTATTTACATCTCTAACATGGGAAGAAGATACTGTAACTCTTAAAAATTGTATCACTAACAGTACAGAAAGAAGGAATGCACATAGTTAGACAATGTGGTATGTATAAGGTGAATGTGAGGGAATGACACAAAAAAATTAAGGAACGAGAAAGAGGAGAACACTGGGTGCCGAAGGAAGGAAGAGGTAGGATGGGGTAAATTATTTCACAGGAAGAGTCACAAGACATATTGCAGTGGAGGGGAAGATGGGAAGGTGGGCGATAGGCACCACTTGAACCTTATTCCCATCAGTATTGGCTCAGAGAGGGAAAAATATACACAATCAGTTGAATATAGTAATCTATCTTACCAAACAGGGAAGTAGTGCTTAAGTAAAGGGCAGGGGGTACTGATATACAGGAGGGCAGATTGGGGGAGGTGGTAGAGAGAAACAAAACACTGGTGAGGAAGGAAAGGGTGAAAGGAGAGAGAGGACGAACAGAAGGCAAAATAGGATAGAGAGGAATCAACAGTAATTATAACTGTAAACGTGAATGGGATGAATTCTCCCATAAAAACAGAAGCAAATTGTAGAATGGATCAAAAACCAGAATCCTACAAAATGTTGTTTATACGAAACACTTGAAGCACACACACACACACACACACACATTAAGGTAAGGGGCTGGAGCAGAATCTAAAAGCAAAAAATAGACCTAATTAAAAGAGATAAGGAAATTCTATCTTGCTAGAATATACTATAGACAACTGAGGCAATATCAATACTAAACATATATGTACCAAGTGGCATAGCATCCAAATTCTTAAAGGAAAAGTTGAGTTACCAAACGAGATAGGGAACATTTATAAAATGTAAAATAGATCATTTTGATTATATTAAGCTAAAAAAACCTTTTGTACAAGCAAATACAATGCAACCAAGATTAGAAGGAAAGCAGAAAGTTGGGATACAATCTTTGCAGCAAGCATCTCTGATAAAGGCCTCGTTTCTCAAATATAAAGAGAGCTGAGTAAAATTTATAAGAATACAAGCTATTCCCCAACTGATAAGTGGTCAAAAGATACGAACAGGCAGTTTTCATATGGAGAAATCCAAGTTATCTTCAGGCATATGGAGAAGTGCTGCAGATCACTTTTGATCAGAAAAATGCAAATTAAAACAACTCCACCTCACACCTATCAGATTGGCTAATATGACAAAAAAGGAAAATGATCAATGTTAGAGAAGATGTGGGAAAATTAAGACACTGATGCACTATTGGTGGAGTTGTGAACTGATCCAAACATTCTGGAGAACAATTTGGAAGTATGTCCAAGGAGCAATCAAACTGTATGCCCTTTGACCCAGCAATATCACTGCTAAGTCTGTACCCCAAAGAGATCATAAAAAAAGAATAAGGACATGTGTACATGGTCAAAAATATTTATAGTAGCTCTTTTTGTGGTGGTAAAATATTGGAAAATTAGGGTATGCCCATCAATTGGGTAATGGCTGCAGAAGCTAAGGTTTATGAATGTAATGGAATATTATTGTGCGATAAGAAATTATGAATGGATAGAATTCAGAAAAACCTAGAAAGATTTCACATGCAAAGAGAAATGAGTAGAACCAGGAAAACATTGTACACAGTATCAGCAACATTATATGATGATCAACTGTGAATGTTTCAGCTCTTCTCAGCACATAATGATCCAAGACAAGTACAAAGGACTCAAAGAAAAAGACTATTCATATCCAGATAAAGAACTCATGGACTCTGAATGCAGATCAAAATATATTTTTTCACTTTATTCTTTTTGGGTTTTTTTGTTTCAATCTGTTAATATGGAAATATTTTACCTGATAGCATATATATAACTTACGTCAAATTGCCTAATAGTTTTGAAAGAGGGGAGAGGAGGAGAAAGGAGAATTCTACTTATTTTGCTTTTTATTGGTTTGTGAAATCTTTCCAGGCTTTTCTGAATTCTACCTATTCATCATTTCTTATTGCACAATAATATTCCATTCCATTACAAACAGTTTCCTATTTTTGAGATCTGGTCCCCAGCCCTGAATGCTCTCTTTACCACCTCTACCTACTGAAATTCTGCCAACTTTTAGAGGTCTGCCTTGAATCCTACCTTTTCTGGGTAGCTTTCCTTGACCACCCCTGTCATCCATGCAGTGCTTACTGCCTTGTATTTTAGTCATTTCCAGACCTGGAACCTGCTGCTCCAGCCTCCCAGGTCAATGCTCCTTGCCTGCTACCTATCATTCTCTTTCCATATGACCATAGTTACTGTGTGTGTGTCTGTATGTATGCATGTATACATGCCCATAAGCATAAGAATTTTGTCTTCAATGTCCACCTTTCTTCTTTCCCCCTTCCTTCTCAGTCTTTGTCATATCCCCCCAAGTCCCTCTGTTGCCCTTCAGCTCTCTCTCTTGAGAGAGGAAAGTGCCTGATAAATTCATTCTCAGTGTTAAAGGGAAAAAATGGGGACTTGAACCCATCCCTCTTCTCAAAGGGATTTATGTCATTGAAGAGAAATTATGAAGGATGGTGTTATTCAACCCAAAGGAGTGAACGTCTAAGGGGTGGGATAGGGAAGGGAGATAATTTCAGGCATTGTCAAGTGAGAGATGATTTTATTCTGAGGGAGGAGGGTGAGGCTTTCTGAACCCCTAGTCTTTAGTGTTGGCTCTGGGAGAGGGGTGGCATTGAGAGATAAGGAGAGCAGATGGTAGTCATAATCCTGCCCCTTCTCTCCCCGCTCCCCTGGACCCAGCCCATAGTTAAATGGAAGTATGGTTCTGTTAAACAAACAAAGCATAACACATTAACCTGTCTCAGCTTTGGCCCCCAGGCACCACTCCTCAGCTACACAGGCCCTCCAAAGCCTGCTGCATGTTGTAGGTAGGTATAGATTGGTTTAGATAGCCAGTGGATTTGCTTCCAACTCTAAATTTGGTAAGACCTGAGACCTCTGAAACAGCTTTCAATCCGAGAAACATATTTATTAAACACCTACTATGTGTCAGGAAAGGGAAACCATACCTGCCTTCAAGGAACTTATATTCCCTGTAGGAAAGAGTGTATACACTGAGAAGTACACATCGAATAACTTGAAAAAAGAGAGAGCAACAGCTTCTTGGGGAATCAGGAAAGAATAGCCAAAGAATATTGCCTTAAAATGCAGCTGGAGATCCTAAAAGGGTGGATTGAGGAGTTCACTGAGAGAGGGCATTCCAAGTATGGAGGACAGCCTGTGCAAAGGCACGGAGGTGGGAGATTTCAGCTGAGTAATGGGAAGTAAGCCTGTTAAGGCAGATTGGACTATGGTTATGAAAGGCTTCAATTGCCAAGCTGAGTAGCTTGTATTTTGTCCTAGAGTCAGGAGAGGGCAAATGAAGTTCCTTGAGGAGGGGAGTGACATGGTCAGACTTGTGCATAAGAAAGATTATTTCAAGGAAAATGGATTGGAGAGGAGAAAGGCTGGAATCAGGGAATCCAATTAGGAGACCAGCAAAATAGTTCAGATGAATAGTGACAAGGATGGTGACCATAGAAGGGTTGTGAAAGATTAATTGTGACCAATTGATAGATGAATTAATCAATGGAAAAAATTATTTTTTTAACATTTTTTTTCATACGTTGGCATTTATTATTTATGTTGAAGAACAGGTAACAAGTGGGGTGGGGAGCAAGGGAGGAGACAGGGAGCCCAAGAGCCGCTCATTTGCGCCTGCTCCAGACTGCGTTGATTGTCATTTCTGAGCCTTGGTCCAGGGCACACAAGGAAGCACACAATAAGATGGGGTTCCAGGGGTACAGGTTGAGGAAAACACTGGGGTGGCCAGTTATACATCCAGCCAGAGGTGGGGGCTGGGAATCTCCTTGGATCGGCAGCATGGCTTCCTTTTAGGAACTGAAGCCTAGTGCTAAGTTCCATCCCACAGGTTTCTTATAAAACATTCTTGCAGTTAGAGTCTTTATGCTAAAGAATTCTTTCATCGCCTCTCTAACTTCTTGTACTTTGTTTCTAGTTTCTTTGAATATGCATCCAACTTGTAAGCTGCCTGCCCCAGAGCTGCTACTTGCTCCTCAATTAAAGTGATCTGATCCAGAGAAGGCTGAGGTGCTGCCCATTTCTGGTTTAAGTCCTTTAGGTTTCTACTTATGTTTGCTGCAATATCTTTCATTTCTGGATACTTCGAGCTGGTCAGTTTGTTTATATTTTCCAGAAGTTTATAATCTTCACTGGTAGCTGTCAGTTCTCCCATCAGGTATGTGGCCATTTTGGAGAACATGTCCTGCAGGGCACAGCCCCGTGATGTCTGCCTCGGCGGGCCCCATGGCCCCATTGGCCATCTCCACCACGACATTGTCTAGGCCCTGGGAAGAGAAGAAGGAGAAAGGATGGAGCAAAGAATGGGGAAGGAGGAGGAGAGAGGGGGTGAGGAAAGGAAGAGGAAAGGGGAAAAGGACAAGGAAGGGAGAAAAGGGAGATGGGAAAAAAAAGTATTAACCACCTGCTTGGTTGATTGGTTGTTGCTTTGGAAGAGGACTGAAATGAATCACTATGTTGGAGACAGTGTGTCTGACTGTGGCTGATGAGACCCATATGAGCCAGGAAGGCTCTGCCACAGGTTGGACACAAATAGTCCATGTGAACATTTGGAGTGGAGATGTCTCTAAGTTGGTGCATCTCATGCTCCTTTTGAGGTTTTTGGGGAACCAAGGCAAAGCAAAGGGTAGTACGTCTTTAATGCGATGGCTGTCTGGAGGCTGTCTCAATAGGTAAAGTGATGAGGTTATGAGGGTCTGAACTAGGGTGGTGGTTGTATGAACAAAGAAGAAGGATGTTGTTGTGAATGGAGAAGAGGAATATTGTAAGGGAGGGGGATTCTACAAGATTTGGCGGTTGATTGGATATGGTGAATAAAGGAAAGGGAAGAATTGAGAAGGTCTCTGAGATTATGAAACTACAAGACTGAAAGAATGATGGTGCCCTTGGCAGAAATAGGGAGGTTGGGAAGAAAAGAGATTTTGGGGGGAAATATGTTGAGTCTGAGATGCCTACGGACCATCCAGTTGGAGCTATACATTAGGCAGTTGGTGATATAGGCTTGGAGCTCAGGAGAGAGGTTAGGGCTGGACAGATCTTCGAGGAGCTCAAAATTGAATCTGTTGGAGCTGATGAGATCTCCATGGGAGAGTGCAGAGAGAAAAAGAAGGTTCTTAATGGACACCCAAAGGCCAGAGTCTTAATGGACACCCACAATTTGACCATGAGATAGCTCTAATGCTACAGTAAAGGACACTGAAAAGGAATATTGGATAGGTGGGAAGAGAAGTAGAAGACAGGTGGTCCTATCTTTCTTCAGTTATTATAGTTACTCCTCTAATTTCTCCAGGGCCTTCCAAATTCAGCTGTGCCTGGGCCAAAGCCCCAGTAACTATTCCTTGGTTGCTGACCCTCAAGAGCACTAGTACCAGGAGTGTTCTTGTGACCTCGGGTCTTCCACCTCTCCTTGAGAAGAGACTCCAGAACCTTATTCACAGCTGGTCAGTCTGGAAACAAATCCAGGCTCTGAAGGATCTACATCCCATCATCTCAGCTTCCCTGAGCCCTGCCGTGAGCCAAAGGTGGGAGGAGATGCTGGGGGTTGTGGGGCAAACAAAGATGAGTTAGACTTAGCTGGTTCTTGGCTTTGTGGAGCTCTTACAGGGATGTATTGATTTGTTTCCCCCCTGAATTGTAGCTTTTATTTCTCTTCTTAAAAAACAAACAAACTTCATTATAAGCAATGGCTCTGTGGAAGGAGAAATACAGGAGATAGAAAAATAAAAGATATCAATAAAATATATTAAAATTAAAAAAATTAATCAAGCAGAGAGGATTGGAAGGAAATGCTAAAGGCTGCTAAGGAAGCTTTTGTAGTCTCCGAGAAGTAAGAAGTTGGGGAGGCACATATTGCAGGACATTGCGCAGAAAGAACCGATAATTATATTGTGAACATTATCTCATGTGTCTCTCACAATCCCCTGAAGTCAGTCTGTCCCAAGGACAGATGAGGGTGGGAAACAGGCTCAGGGAGATTCAATGCTTTGCCCACAGTCACAAAACAAGCAAGAATCAGAGATGGGTAGGATTCCAACTCAGGTCTTCCTGACTCAATCTAGCCCTCTGGCCGATATATCATAGAAGAATAGGAAAGGAGGGAAAGACAATAAAAGAGAAAAGAAGAGAAACAAACTGAGGGAAAAGGAGAAAGAAGAAAAGGAGAGAAGGAACAAGAATAAGAAGGGGGAAAAACTTAGAGAGTTGGAAAGCAAGAGAAGGGGGAAGAGAGACAGATGGGGGAAGGGGTAAAGGGGGAGGGGAGAGGAGAGAGAGAGAAAGAGAGAGAAAGGAGAGTGTTAGGGAAGAAGGATCATATGATCCTAAAACTAGGGTGGAAAAGGGGCACAGAGGCCATTTAATCTAACATTCACTTTTTACAGATGATGAAATTGAGGCCCAGGGAGGTTAAGGATTTGCCTGAGGTCATATATCTAGGAAGCAGCAGAGGCAGGGCTTGTATCCAGGTCCTCCAATTCCAGAACATTTTTCCCTTGGACCACAATGCCCAAAGAGGGAGTTACTGGATGTAGGGGGCTAGATCAGAAAAGCACAGTTTAAGAGGTGGGTAAATTTTGCTGCCCAACAAATCTGCCAAGGGCTTTCCTGAGCCTGAGGAAGAGCAGCCATCCAGGGCTGAGAAGAGGCAGCAACGCTCCCCACTCTGTCATCATCGTTATCAGGATTTAGAGCTCTGGTTGGATTAGAACACGTGCTCGCTCATGTGCTAGCCACATAGAAAGAGTGGGGATGGCAGAGGAAGAGCACAAAGGAGGGCACTGGATTCTTCTTTAGAGAGAAAAAACATACTCTGACCTTCTCTTGGTCTTGATATCAAACATTCCAGTCTTGGCTCCAGTCCCATTCTGGGAGGTGGTGGAGGGGGGATGCCTCAGGTACAGGGAGAGGGGTGAGGGAAAGAGAATTGATTCCCATTCCCAGGGTGCACTCAGGAGTCAAGCAGACGTCACTGTGCAGGGTGGGGACCCAAGCCTGAGGGGCCACTTCCTCTTTCCCACAGATAAAAAGAGGCAGCCTTCCAAATGTCATCTTCCCCACCCCTCCCCCATCCTGCTGGAAAGATCATCATCAGGGTGTGCATACACACACACACACAGCATGCTTTAAGACACACAGCATGCTTTAACACACACAGAGCATGCTTTAACATGCACACAGAGCATGCTTTAACACACACAGAGCACGCTTTAACCACATAGAACATGCTTTAACACACACGGCATGCTTTAACACACATACTGAGCATGCTTTAACATACACACAGAGCATGCTTTAACACACAGAGAACGTGCTTTAACACATGCCATCCTATTACTCCAAGGACCAGAGAGAAATTCTTCTTTGGCATTTAGAATCCTTCGTGACCCTGTCCCTTCCTTTCTTTCTTATATTTTTATCCTTTCCTTTCCTCTCCATACCCTATGAGCCAGTCTGACCCAGCCTTCTTGCTGTTCCCGAAACACAGCATCTCTGAATCTTAGCATCTGCTGTGTTCTCCATGGCTGGAATTCTCTGCCCACTCATATACTAACTGTGTGACCCGGGGCAAGTCACCTGAAACTTCTCTAAGCCTCAGTTTCCTCATTTATAAGAGAGTTACTGAGAGGTTCAAATGAGGTGTGTGTAAACATGATGAAACATAAGGCACTATGTGTGTGGATTAACTTTTATTATTACTCTTGTTATTTTTATTACTTTCCCTGCCTTTCTTTAGGACAGTTCAAATCCTACCTTTGGTACGATGCTATTCCTGGTCCCCTCAGCGGCTAGACCCTTCTCATCTCAGATTTCTTTCCATTTCCTCTGTACATATCTTGTATGTACTTAGTTAATTTGGACAGCTAAGTAGTACAGGAGATAGAATACCAGGCCTGGAGTCAGGAAGATCTGAGTTCTCAGACACTTACTGATGGGTAGCCTTGGGCAAGTCACCTAACCCTGTTTGCGTCAGTTTCTATCTGTAAAATGAGCTGAAGAAGGAAATGGCTAACCACTCCAGTATCTTGCCAAGAAAACCCCAAGTGTGTCAAGAAGATTCAGACATAACTGAGCAACCTGATTCCTTACTTCTTTTCCCCATTAGAATGTGAGCTTCTTGAGGGCAGGAACTTTCTTTTGCCTTTTTTCATACTGATGTCTAGTACAAACCAGAGAAGGGGCCTCTCTACCCTCCCTGCAGTGTCCCCTGGCAAATTGCTACACACTGATTGCTTTTTCTCCTGTCCCCAGAGACAGTTGAATCTCCCCATCATTAGGGTGGGTGTAGAGGTCAGTGTAGCAGTGAGGGAGGGGATGGAGGGAAGGTCTATGAATCTGGTGCAATCTGGAGAGGAGAGTAAGAGGGATGAAGGAAAGGGAGACTGAGGACCTGGTTTAGAGGAGGAAACCAGATGATCTTTGGCTGTGGCTTTGAAGGTCCCTTATCAGTAAGGCTTCTCACTCTCCCCAAACCCTCTCTACCACTGGGCCAATTCACCCTGGCCTCTGGGAGGCTGAGCCTGCCTCCTGCCTCTGCTCCTCATCTTTCCCACCTGTTGCTCTCTGAGATAGCTCTTCTTTGTGGCTCTACAGAGATTTGGAGAGGATCTCATGCCTTCCAGGGCATATGTAAAAAGGAGAGTATTTCTCTTATATCCCCCCAACCCCCATAGGCCATGTACCTTTAAAAGGGGAGTCACTGAATCCAGTGGGGAATAGAGATGTGCACGTTGCAGACACAGATACAGAGAGTTACCCAAGGGAAGAAGCTCACCCTGATAATCAAAAGATGAACTGCAGAAAGTAGCAGAACTGAGGAACACAGCTGAGCAACCTTCCCAGCAGAAACCCTCTACCAAGGGTAGCTACAGGAAGACTTTCCAGAAAGAGAAAGGACTTACAGGCCCCAGGCTACCAAGGGTGGTGACCTGCACTTGCTATATGGATATCCCATGAGTATCTCTCAATACCATCACATTTTATGTTTGAGGACCCTCTTCTCACAGACATCTTCTGTGTGGGTGAGTGTGTCCCAAGCTTATGGGGGAATGTTTTGTAACTTCTATGCTACCTGAGTGAATACCTTTGCTGAAATCCAATTGTGTCTACTGTCATGACTTTTAATGGGAAGCACACTAGTGGGGGCACTGGTTCTGAACCATAGTGTTAGAGATTTAGACTCTCATATTACCTCTAGAACCCAATACAGCAGCTTCACTTTGGGGACTCAACCAACCAGTGTGTGAAGATTGGGGGAGTTCAGAAGGAGTGCTACATATTAATTATACCATAAAGTAGAGTGCACAAAGACAAGCAATGAATAAATAACACGCTATAGGAGTTCAGGCAAGAGAGATCAGTTCTGGCCTGGGAGATCAGGAAAGGCTTTGTGGAAGAGGTGGCATTTAAGCTGATGAGTGGATACAGTTTCAACAGAAAAGAATGAGGGAATTTATTCCAGGTGAAGGACACCTTGATCAAAAGAGTGGAAGTGGAAAACCATGTGCAGAATGAGTGGTCTGGAAGCAGAGAGGTGGCAGATATTGGCTCAAGTATTTATTATCTTTGTCCTAGACTATTGCAATAGTCTCTTAATTGGTCTCTGCCTACAGTCTCTCCCCTTTCCAAGACCTCCTCTACACAGCATGAAAATAAAGCACAGGTCTAACAATATGGCTCTTTTCCTCAGTAAACTTCAGGGCAACCTATTACCTCCTGGAGTAAATATTTCATCTTCATTTCATCCTTCTAAATTTCTATTTTCTACTTATATGTCTTATAATATATATAATCATTAGGACAGTAGGACATCATATGCTTAAACAAATATACATACATTGGAGGTACATATTTATTCATTTGCTGAGGTGGTGTACAAAAAGAGTTTGGAGACCATCAGTCTGGGGGAAGATGACTTCCCAGTCTTGTTAACAACAGATTCTGGAGGCTTCTGGAAAAAGAGGTTACTTGACTTTGATACTGGGGGTGCCTGGGTCTTCCGGTCTCCTATCAGCCATTCACTTTATTTAAGCCAACTCTTATCAGATAAGGTAATAGATAGGTAAGTGAGTGACATAGACCATAGGATTACTCAGTAACCCTAACACCCTTTAAAAAGGTGCTAGCTCCCTGGGGTCTATAGCAGAAGCACCAGAGTCCTCAGCCACCATGAACATCCTCTTCCTCTCAACTCTGTGCCTCTGTGGGCTGGCCATCTTGGTTGGCAGTGTCACAGTCCAGGTAAGTCCCTTTCCCCCAGTCCCAACTTTCTTCACTGTCCTAGAATTCAAGAATCTCAGAACTGGAAGGGCCCTGGGTGAGGGGGAGTTGAGGTGGAAGCTGGCCCAACTTATATCTGAATGTGACTCATCTATGGCATAACCACACACACGTGCCTCCAGGAATGGGGAACTCACACCTTTCTGGCGTTTGTGATGTAGAGGTGATACCTGTCTCTGTGCAGTTCCTCGTCCTGTCCTTGTCTAGTTCAGTTTTCTCTTTTCTCGTGGATGCTGTAGAAGGATTTCTTTTTTGTACTGATAAAACCAGATGACCTCTGAGGTCCCTCCTACCTCTGAGATTCAGTGATTCAATAAGCCCAATACCTCTATCAAATGACAGCCTTTTGGATATCAAAGACAGCTATTATGTCCTGATGGGATCATCGATTCAGAGCTGGAAAGGACCTTAGAAGCCATCTAGCCTGATACCTTCATGATATAGTTGAGGAAACACAGGCCCAAGATCACACAGGAGGAGAATCTGACTGTGGTTCTATGACCACAAGACCAATGCTCTTAGCACTATGGGCTGCCACTTGACTGTATCTCATCTTCTCTAAGTTAATCCGTGGCCAGTCCTTGGGAGACTCTCCGGCCAAGGTCTCCCAAACCTTTGTCATCTCATGACCTTAAGCAAGGGCCCTCAGCCCCCAGGTTAGATGGGGTCATTTATTCTCCCAGAGACCCCTTCCCTGATCTGGAAGGGAGAGTCAGGGTCCTGGCCTGAATCTGTTCCTCTTCTTATTCTACTTCCCCTTTAGCCCCATCAGATATCCAATTGCTTCCTCCATGTAATTACAGTCAATTAAATTTCAATCAAGTTAACTGTTCAATGCCCTGTACTGAGTCCTGGAGATAAAACTGTAGTCTGGACTCAGCCCCAGAAATGGAAGAGAAAATGGGTACAGCCTTTGCTCTCTTGAAACTTACCATCTACTTTGATTGAGGAAGGAGAAGAAGGGAAGCAAGGAGAGGGACAGTGCATGGACAGTGCAAGACGCAGAGCTACAGCTGCATGAAGCAAGACAGGAGGTAGATACAAGGGAGAACTTTCCTACAGTGCCCTCAAACAGTCTGGAGAACCCCATCCTCTGAAGATCAGAAGAATTAGGACTCCTTTTAACATGTAAACCTATGGCTGGGAGAACCTTCTATCCATTCATACTTCAGCCCAGATTAGTTTATTTACTGATCCTGAATGGAGAGGAGGACCCAAACCCTAGGAGTGTGAAAAAAGTTGGAAATCTTTGGGCTGGGTGAATTGGAAGAGAGAAAAAGCTTAGGGGCAGAACCCTGTCATTGTAGGTGGGTGTGGGGATGCAGATGGATGGAAAGGCTGACGACAGGACCAGCCTGGTATAACTAGACAGCAACAGTGGTCTTGCTACACTATTACTGCTTCCTGGTGGTTTTCTTTTATTACTTCACAAACAACAGCAGGACCCTGGGCTGAAGCTGGGGCCAGGCAGGGCACCTGTTAGCACAGCTGTGAGCTGAGCTCTGTTAGGGTGGGAGGTGGACCCCTCCCCCTCCCCCTGCTTGTTTACTTTCTCTGAGAAAACAGATAAAATTCATAGGGTGAGCTGCTTCCTGAGGTAGTGAGCAACTTATCACTGAAAGTATACAAAGAGGCTGCAAAGGAGGCTATATGGAATGGGACTCTCTGGACTCAATCAGAGGATCATGACATTTAGACAGGCTCCTAGAGGTCATCTAGTCCAGCCCCTGCATTTTATGGGGAAAATGAGGCCCAGATAAGTGAAGTGATTTGCCTAAGGTTACCAGGAACTTCTAAGCCTGGTTGCTGCTATGTGTCCTTTGTTCTCAAAGAGGACCATGACACCAGAAAGGTGATTCCATGACATGCCAGTGAATTGGACTTAAGTGAGGCAGAACTGTGCAAAGTCCACAGCCTCACTTTCTCCCTCAGAGCCATCTGGGTCCAGTAGCCAGATATAGATCAGGACGACTGGAGATGGCCCCATTTGTCTAAGACTGGTCCCTAGAACCTGAATACAGTGAGAGCTCTTTCCACTATACCAGGAAACTGCGGAGCATAGTGAAAAGAGCCCTGAATTTGGAATCCCAGGACTTAGGTGCAAATCCTGACGATGCTAGTGACCTTCAGGTCATTTAATTTCTTTGGGCTCAGTTTCCTCATCTGTGATGATAGGCGCGGGCTTGACGAGCACTAATTCTAAAATCTTTGGTCTAGCTAAAGTCCCTTTCAGGCAACGACAAGAAGCTAACGTTACGTGGCTTCTTCCTTCACTTCGGAAGACAGGGACCTGGGACAAGACCCCTGCCTTTACCAATGGACTGAGTGGAGCAAATCAGGGAAGGGATTGGGAAGGCAGTACGGGGGGGGGGTGAGGGTGGGGGTGGAGGGGGAATCAGCTGGGAATACAGGGCTAGAGGATGCTTCTGCTGGCTCACTTTCAGGACGGGGACTTCTTCTACCCCCTGGAGTCTGTGAAGAAACTCAAGGACCTGCAGGAGAGCGGGATGACGGGCCAGAAGGCCCAGGGCTATAGGGTCTACTTGTGCGATCACCCCGGTTTCCCCAAAGACTTAAAATCCATCTGCACCCGGCCTGATGCTGCCCAGGTTTTCCAGAGACTGGGTAAGTAACAAGTTGCTTTTCCTCAGATTGGTGGGGGGCGGGGCCAAGCTCAGTTTTGATTGGCCACCTTTTAGGGGTGTTACTTCTTGGTGAGACTTGGAACTAGGGTACGGCTTTCATTGGTCTAGTGTTAAAGGTCTTTCTCGTATGTTTCTCCTCTCACTAGTGGACCTCGGGACTAGCTCGGTTCTGCTTTGTCAGGTTTTAGGGGTGATTGCTCTGCTTAATAACATTTTCAGGGGCTCTGTCTTAATATGCCAGGTTTGCAAGGCGAGGCTTAAAGTGGAAAATCAGCGCCTCCCCCCCCATTTAATCCATCCAAGCCCGCACCTGGTTGGAGCTGGGCTGCAGACCACGCCATACCTCTTGGCTGGAGTAGCCCTGGGGGCGAATAGGAGTTACGTGGCTGGGGGCAGGGGTGGGGGAAGGAGAAGATACTGCCACCAGAGGGGCCACCAGAGTCCCGTTTCTGCTTTCTTTGTTTAGGAACCATAGCTGAGGACTGGCACACTTGCGAGATCTGTGCCTACGCAGCCTGTGCGGGCTGTTAGCCGAGATGCTGCGGCTGCGTTCCCGCCTCTTCAGGCCCGCCGCTCCTGCCCCTCCTGCTCCTCTCTGGGCTCCCACGTCCGCCCCTTGTCTGCAGATCACCTTAGGAGTTGTGGCGAGGCAGACTCACGTGTCCCCGCCAGTGACCTCAACTCAAGATGCCATCCAGCTTGGGTAGTAGGAAAGTGCCTGCTAACAGGATGAGACCCCTCCCCACCATGTCTGGCCAAGATCCCACTCACCACCACCAGCAGGGATCACTGCTGAGACAGAGGGCAGGGTTGGGGAAGGGGGCAAGGTGGAGGAAAGTGGGAAGGAGAAACGGGCCAGACTGGATCCTTTACTTAACTGATTCGTTAATAAAAACACAGCTTCTACGTTATTATGGCCTCAGTGTCTGTGTTGTGGGAAACTCCCAGTGGAGATGAAACGAGCATTTCTAGTGCCTGGGGCAAATACACTGAGGGGCTGCCCTTTGTGTGTAACCCAGCCTGATGCATTTACGGGGGGAGGGGAGGGTGGAAAGGACTGATTGCCCAAAGAGCCCATTCCCCCACCGAGTTGTCAATGACACTTAATCTCCCAGTCTCCTGGCAGAGTTTGGGGCAGGGCTACAGAGGTAATGGACTTGTGCAATGTCGCAAAAGTTAGGTAGTCCTGCTGCTATTGGGGAGTGGGGACTGTTATCTGCAAGCACCCTAGCATACCTAGGGCGGCTGCTAGCACAGGTTCTTAGATCTGCTTTACTAAAGGAAAGCAACTCAAAATCGGTTAACAGTCTCACTTTAATCAGTCAAGCACATCATTTACCTAGTTCAGGGGGAAAAGTTAGCACCCTGAACTCCAGAGAATACAAACACAAGTTACAAGCAGAAGAATAAACAGATCAGCAGATGGGCTTCCAACCATCTGACCATCACATCCATTACCTATTCAAGTTACCAGAGAGGGAAGCATCAATATCTGGGT
>CM053596.1:54737933-54755034 GCA_028646575.1 Pseudocheirus occidentalis
AAACAAGCCTCCTGCCACAGGCTCCATGTGACCACATTCAGCCTATTAGGGGGCAGAGTATACTTTGAAATCAAGGAACATTCTCAGAGCCACTTAAGCCTATCAAAGGGTCTAGGGGCAGGAAAGATCTTCAGATTCTCTTTACAGGGACCATGGTGAGAAGTGGGGACCATGGTGCAGAGCAGAAAGAGTTCCACTGCCAGAAAGAAACATACTCCCTGGAGCTCAGCACCCTGGGCCAAAACCCTGGGTACCTCACCTTGGCTCCAACTCTTCATACCCAGGGCACACCCATGCAGAAGGGGCAGTGGTGGCAGACAAGCCCTGACTTCCCTCACTGGATCTCCTAGCTCTGGCTATACAGGTCCCTGTGGCTCTCATTAGGTCCAGACGAGTGCCAGTTGCCCACACCATGTTCATATACAAACATCTATCTCCTCTACACTGACCAGTAGGAGGGGGAACCTTCTCCCCTTTGACAAATGATACCCAGGACTATAATGTTTAGAGAGGATAGCTTACTACAGGCCTAAGATAAACAGGACAGAGTGGCCCAACCACCTTGACCAAACCCTGAACATAAAACTGGATATCTGAATCAATGTGGAGCCTAAAGAGAGACACCCAGAGAGGTTGTGAGATTCAGGTGGTCACTGCTTCTCTCTCTGCTGGGCTGTGGTCTCTCCCAGAACCTGCTTCTTGCTGTGAGCCTTCAAGTTCCTCTATCCCTTGTGGTCCTCTGTCCTGTAGCTGCCCATTCCCTGGATGCCCTCCTTCAGAGGGAAGGGGCTTCATTCTTTGGCCTCAAAATTTCAAGCTTGGGTTTCAGGACGTCTTGACAATCCCTTTCTTTGCCTTTTGGAAGGTCTCTAAGAAAGGGACAGCCTTGGCCTTGGTCCATTTCCTTTTGTCTGGCTTAGTTACCTGGAGCCTTGAGAAAGAAATTCGTTGATCCATAGAATGCAAGACTTGGAAGAGCCTTTAGAAACTAAATCAAATCCCTGTCATTTGCCAGAGAAGAAAACTGAGAACAGAGAAGGTGAGGGATTGGCCGAGACCCACACAGCTAGTTAGTGGCAGAGTTGGGATCTGAACTAGGCTGTCTTCTGGGGTGTTAAGGTTGGTTTTATTCAGTTTCTTCACTTGTACTTTGAGGTTTTTGTGAGAACCTTGTCTCTCTAGTGGCTCATGGCCTCCAGGGCTGGCACCTTTACATTCCTTTCCTTTCCTGTCTTGCAGCCTTTATTCCCTTTGGCTACCAGTATGGTATTCCCGTTTCCTGGCTAAGGAACACCTCTGGCTCTCAATCCACTTACTTTCCCAGATTTTTTGTTTGTTTTGCTCACTCATTTCCTGAGTTCACAAATTTAGAGGGGAAGAGACCTTAGCTATCACCTATAAGAGTGGCTTGTGTCACCTAGTAGCTATTCAAGAAATATTTGTTCCTGGAAAGACTTATATGAACTGATGCAGAGTAAAGACAGCAGAACCAAGAAAACACAAAATAGCTTCAATGACCACAATGATGTCAAGGGAAAAAAGAACCACCATAAAATAAGTGAAGCAGATATGAAGTGTAGAAGTGTAGCAGATATGAGGCTGCTGCTGGTACAGTGGATAGAGTGTTACACCTAAAGTCAGAAAGACCTGACTTCAACTTCAGCTGCAGACACTTCCTAGGGCATGATTGTGGGCAAACCCTGCTGCCTCTGTTTCTTTATCTGTAAAATGTGGATAATAACAGCACACACCTCTCAGAGTTGTTGGGAGGATCAAATGGATTAATATTTGTAAAGCACTTAGAAATGCTTGTTTCCCCTTTCTCTCTCACAGTTAGAAGAAGCATGAGAAGGCAGCTTCACCCCCACATATCCTTTACAGAAGGGAGGAGGTCCACAGATAGAGAAGCTGTCAGAACTGGGCTTTGAACCTGGGTCATCTGTCACTAAAACTAGCATCCTTAGTCATTCAGGCACTGCCAGGGAAGGAACAGAACTCCTTCTCAAAATCCTTTAATTTCATCCTTACAGTAGCAATTCAACATCATTAATCTATCAATTTAATGATAAATTAAAGCAGATTGTGTAAGGAGATGATAGCAGCCATGCAATAAGTCATCAAAGGCTAGAACACTTTAGCATCTACCAAATACCCAGCAAGGGGCAGCTAGGTGGCATTGCAGAGAGAGTGCAGGGTCTGGAGTCATGAAGACTCATTTCCCTGAGTTTAAATCTGCTCTCAAATACTTACTAACTGTATGACCCTGGATAGTTCACTTACCTCTATTTGCCTCAGTTTCCTCATCTATAAAATGAACTGGAGAAGGAAATGGCAAATCATTTCAGGATCTTTGCCAAGAAAACTCCAAATGAGCTCACAAAGAGTCAGACATAATTGAACAATAAAAGTTCTTCTAGACATGACTTAGGGGCTAGAATTCTGTACCAGAATTTCACTGTCTGTCATGACAGGAAGGACAACAAAGCCTTATGCTAGAAGTACAAACTTCAAGAGATCCTAAAGAACTCACTCAATTAACTGTCCTGGAACGCTGACCTTTATCACAGAATCAACTATTGCCCTCAAAACACCTGAACAAAACATTGCTTAATAATAACTTGAGAATGACATTTTAGATAGATGTCATCATGCTAAACCTCAATCTCCAGTCTATATGGAAGAAAAAACCTTATAGAGACCTATTGAGACAAGTCAAAGTCACAGGGAGACAGGATCAGAGGCATGTCACTTTGGTTGTCCTGGCTGCTGCTAAAGTTGTCTGGAGGAGTCTCTCAGTGAGACTACAGTGGGTGAGCTGACATCCTAATGCTTTTATTCAATTAACAAAAAAACCAATCTGTCTATCTATCTATGCAATAGCCCACAAAAAATGTCCAACAAAAAATAAAATAGCATAGTGACTCATCCCTTGAAGTCAATCAGAAAAGGTGAGAAAAGTGAGATGATATTAATAGTAACCTATTTATAAAGTGTCATACGCTTTGAAAAGCACTTTCTTGTGAAGTAATAAAAAGTCATTAGCTCTATTTTGCAGATGGATAAACTGAGGTTCAAAGATTTGCCTATGGTCACACAATAACAAGAAAGCATGCTGGCAGATGTTTATGTGGCATTTTAAAGCATCTGACCCTTAAAGTGGTCCTGTGAGGTGGATAGTATGTTATCTCCACTTCACAGGTAACTAAACTGATGCTTGGAGGGCTGAATGCCTTGCCCAAGGTCACACATCCTTTCAGTGGCAAAGTAGAGAGACTCAAATCCAGGTCTCCTGAATCTAAGTCCAGTACTGAAGACTTGGATTCATAGTGTCTAGGCTCTTACTTTGAAAGATCTGTGTTCAAATCTTAGCACTGGCACTTACAACCTATGTCCCCTCTCTATGCCTCAATTTCTTTTTTTTTCCTTTTTGGAGGAGGGAAGGTGGGAAAGTTGGGGTTAAGTGACTTGCCCAAGGTCACACAGCTAGCTTTGTATTAAATGTCTGAAGCTGGATTTGAACTCAGGTCTTCCTGACTCTAGGGCCTGTGTTCTATTCACTGTGCCACCTAGCCACTCCCTATGACTCAGTTTCTTAATCCATAAAATGAAGGGGTTGGATTAGATGGCCTGTAAAGTCCCATCTACCTCTGAATCGTCAGTTCTCTCTCCATTCAGTGTACCAGGTTGTCTGTTTATTGGGTAATACTTCAATGGATCCATGATCTCATTATGGGTACTCCCTTCATCAGTGTGGATCACACTGTGATGTATAAAAAGTTTGAGAGACATAATTTATGGATAATTAATCATGTTATTAATTATTGCTAGCTGATAAATTAATAAAAGGATCAGTTGGCTGCTTTTTTTTTTTTAGTTTGCTTTTTGGAGAGATGAAAGTAGGGCAATTGGGGTTAAGTGACTTGCCCAAGATCAGATGGCTAGTTTTTTGTTAAGTGTCTGAGGCCAGACTTGAACTCAGGTCCTCCTGACTTCAGGGCCAGTGCTCTACCCACTTAGTTACCTCCATTTGGCCGTTTCTCCTAAGCCAGAGCCAGATCACAGTAGCTTCTGGATGCTTATATACCCTTGGAAGAGTGGTTCTTCCCAGCAGGTGACAATGAACTCTGATTGGATAATAATTAACGAGAAGAATGAATAGTATGATAAGCTAGGCCTATTCTAATGAGGTCCTGAGGAGGTGTGACTTTGATTATGTCACTCATGGACAAAGAGACATCTCAAGTCAGACCAGCTTTAGCTCCAGCCCAGCTGATTCAGACAAAGGATTTACTCCTCAGCCCCCAAGTCTGAGTGGAACATGATGGGCCAGAATTCTTAAATTAAATTAGATTAAATTCTTTGGAAGATTCTCTAGCTGGGTGGGTTCTCCCACTCAGGATCACAGAAGTGTGTATCCCGGGATTTGGGGAATCTCATGCATCAGCAACGTCCTTCAGAAACTAAGCAACCTATAGGTTTCTGGTTTCTAAATGAGAGACTAGGAAGGGAAAAATTCTGGTCCTAATTCAATAATTAATTATTAATATTCGAGAGAAATAATCATTTCTCTCACAACTCACCCACATCTCCTCCTGGGTGGTTTTTGTCCATCTCCATCTCCACAGGGATCTGCAGAATGGACTGGAGACTTCCCTCTATATCTTTGACATTGTCTAGATAATAGCTCAGGAGCCCTTATTCCTTACTCTTGTTACAGGGCCCTTCTCCTGGGTGATGCCCCCTGCGTCCCATCTTGTGTGCAGGTCATTGCACTGAAGTATAAAGGGTCAAGTGCGCTGCTGATAGAGCTGAAATCCCTAACTGCCCCCCAGCGACTGTATCTGCTGTGCCCCTAAATCTGCTGGGGGTCGGGAGCATTTAACTTCTTGCTGTAGCAAGTTAGCAAAGCAGAATCCTGCAAAATAATGACCTCATTTTGTTTGAGGAAGAGTCGCAATCAATATAGAAACTATAGGGGAACTCAACTTAGCAAGGAACGTATGATTAGTACAATGTATGTATTAAGCAAAACAAAATAGTACAATGAATATACTAAGCAAAAATGTCTCATATTGTAATGCAAATAGAATCTTGAGCAATAATCCTACATTTGTAAGGCATGCAATTATTACTGTAAAGAGAATTATAATATGCTGCCTCTCCTAGACTCAGTGGGGCATACCAGGACACAAGGTTATAGAAATTTCCCAAGTACTAGCTGGAGAGAGATAGACAGACAGACAGACAGAAAGAGAGACACAAGGAGACAGAAATTGTCAGAGACATAGAGGCAGACAGAGACAGAAAGAGATGATGATCAGAGAGACAGAGTAAGAGACAGTCAGACAGACAAGAGACTGGAGAGACACAGAAACAGTCAGAAATAGAGAGACAGAGAGAGACAGAAAGAGGAAGAACACAAGGAGGCTGGGGCGAAATCTCCAATCTTCTGCTCAGTACTAGGGAAATGAGGGGAAAGAGAAGACTAACAAGCTTCTCTTCCATCTAAGAGAAAGACAAAGAGAACCAAGGGACTGCTCCTTCCTGGACAGAGAAAAGAAAGGTGGAAGTAGTGTTAGGAAATTGTTCTCTATTCCCCAGCTTAATGGGAAGAAAACCAAGCAAGAGAGCAAAGACAATCCTCTAGTCTTCTATTCAGTTCTACCTTGCCTTGGCCCAGGGGTTCTTAACCTTTTTTTGTGGTATTGCCCCTTGGACAGTCTGGGTAAACCTCTGTACCCCTTCTTGGAATTACTAATCCATAAAACATAAAGGGTTACAAAGATAACCAATTATATTGGCATAAAAGATAAACATACATACTTACTGAAATTTGCACCCCCTTTCCCCAGGTTTAAAATACCAAATCCTCAGCATGAGGGCATTTCAAGACTTCCACCTACCTCTCCAGATTCATTTCCTATCCCTCCCCTTCAGACACCATCCTTCTCAGTCTGGGAACTAAGCTGCTCCTTATGCGTAACTTTCCACTCCTCACTGACACTTCACAGAATCTCAGATCCTTCAAAGCTAGAGCTCAGGTGCCACATCCTCCAGCAGACCCTTTCTGATCTCTGTCATTGTATTAGAACTTTCTTTCCCTCTTGAATTACTTTGTGTTACTTGTCATAGACTTTCTGTACACTGGAAAGCTAGGTGGCACAGTGAACAGAGTGTTAGACCTGGAAACAGGTGGACCTGAGTTCAAATCCAGTCTTAGATACTTACTAGCTATGTGGCCCTGGGTAAGTCACTTAACCCTGTTTACCTCAGTTTCCTCATCTGTCAAATGAGCTGGAGAAAGAAATGGCAAACCACTCTAGCATCTTTGTCAAGAAAACAGCAAATAGAGTCACAAAAAGTCAGATGTGACTGAACATGACTAGACAACATATTGTTGTAGCTTGCTCGTGCCCTCCATGAATATCAACATTACTCTTTGGGAGATCCTTAACTTCATTTCTTCAGAGACTGGTATTCCACAACTTGAAGCCAATGGAATGCTGAACAATAATGACAACGATGAATGAAACTGAAATGCAATTAAAACAATTCCAACTTGACCTATTTAAATATCTTATTGACACACGAAAATGGGAAATGGGTGGAGAAAAGGACTTTGGTACCAATTATAGCCATTTTATATGGAAGTTGAAGTGATGCAAATCAATTGTGGGAGCAGGGAGGTCAAAGGCTCCTGGTAGCCTCTGCCATCAGCAAGCACTGGATCTCCTGGCCAAGCAGAGTTAAGGTCACAGTCAAAGTCAACACAGATGTAAGACATAAACACAATTGTACAGTTTTACAGAGAAGGAAGATTATGAACTGCATTGCTCTATAAAACAGCAAGAATCAATAGAGGAAAAAGTCAGTTTAAGCAAAGCTTCATGAAAGACCCATTTAAATAGCCATCTCAAGGGCATTTAAATAAGGAACTGAAAGGAAGATGAAATTGGGGGAAAACTTTTTTTTTGAATGGGAACCGGGATTTCATCAATTTGGGGAATGTCTTTCCATGACAACCTTCTGTTCCTCTAATGCCGATTGGCATCTGCTTTCCAACTTAGAGATCAGAAAGCTGCATCGATCACTAAGAAGGTCACACAGCCAGGATGTCTCAAGTTGGGACTTGATCTCCTGGTGCCCTGACCCTGAGGCCACTATTACATGTTGCCTTTCTGTCAGGAAAATATAGGTAGTAAAAAGCTAGAGGGACAGGTAGGTGGTATAGTGGGTAGAGCACCGGCCCTGGAGTCAGGAGGACCTGAATTCAAATCCAGCCTCAGATATTTACTAACTGTGTGGCCATGGGCAAGTCACTCAACCCCAATTGCCTCCAGAAGAAAAAAAAAAGACATAGAGCAACTTGGGATCATTGAAAGTATTTTGTCCTTAGTCTTTTACAAATGAGTTTGTCCTACAAAATGGAGTTATTCTTGTCAGGAGATACTTCTTCTCTTGGCAAGGACAACAAGTGTTTGTTGCCTAAGGAGGTTTTCTGGGATCTTTTAAACTTGAGTCAACAAACAATGATTATAAGAGATTATTTTATTTATAAAATTTCATTTTGGGACTCTTTGTTGCAGTGAATGCTTCACACTGTGGTTCCGTGGTTAAGAATCAGGCAAAATTCCTGTGGTCAATATCTCTCTTTGTTCTATTTCCCATTTTTCAGTCAGTATTTTATTCAAATAGGTCAGGTTGATGCTGTTGCCACTGCCTTCAGTGTCTTCTTGGCTTTATCCTTTTTTTCATTCATTAATTTATTTTTTTAAACCTTTATCATCTTCAAATGGCATCTGTAATTGAACAAATAAAAATGAAAAATAAAAATCTCATGACCCATATATAGAGTTCAGTAAAATGAATCCACACATTGGGCATATCCAAAAGATCTATGTCTTACTCTGCATCCTTGAGCTCATCACCTTTCTGGAAGGTTTTCCTCATCTTTAGTCCTCTGGACTTGTGGTTTATCATTGCACTGTTCAGAGTCCTAAAGTTGTTTTTCTATATAATTCAATTTTACCTTTCCCCTCCCCCCTAATTTGCCTTTTATTCTGCCTTTTGAATTAAGTAATGTTGGTCTGATTGTACATGGACTGCTGGTCCTGATAAGATGACCACGTCAGAAACAGGCCATTTTCTGCTTGTAAGTAGAACCAATTCTGGGGTGTGTGTGTGTGTGTGTGTGTGTGTGTGTGTGTGTGTGTGTGTGTGTGTGTGAGATCAACATTTTTAGTACTTTCGCCTCTCTTCTGGAGGAAAGTACTCACTCTCTCTAGGAAAGAGGCCTCTAATAAGTCATCTCTGAGCCTTATTTCACTCAGCTGTAACATGTCTTGTGGCTCTTTCATTCAAGTCGACAAGTGTTCAAGTATACGTCATAGACTTGGTTGATGGGTCTTGTCAAGTTGTTCTCAGAATTTCTCTTCCGTTCTCTGTGATACGTGTTGTCATACACGCTTTGCAATATCACAGAGTATCAGAGTTAGAAGGAGCCACAAAAACCATCAGGCCTAACCAATACCGGACCAGAAATTCTTTCTGTCTTCATAGCCACACAAAAATCAGCAGCCTCTGGACGAAGACTTCTAGGGAGGGGAGGGGAAGGCCCTCGCCTCTCAGGACAGCATTGGTCTACTTTGACTAGTAACAGTAGCCAGCATGTATAAATCTTTAACGTTTACAAAGCTCTATATAAATATTATTTCATTTGCTCCTCAGAATAACTCTGGGAGACAGGTGTTATTATTATCTCCATTTTTTACAGATGAGGAAACTGAGACAGGTGAAGTGACTTGGCCAAGGTCATGCAGCTAGCATGCGTTCGAGGCTGGATTTGAACTCAGGTCTTTTTTTTTTTTTTTGGCAGGAGGGAAGGTAGGCCAATTGGGGTTAAGTGACTTGCCCAAAGTCACATGGCTAGTTTTGTGTTACGTGTCTGAGGCCAGATTTGAACTCAGGTCTTCCCAATTCCAGGGCTGGTGCTCTATCCACTGCGCCACCTAGCTAATAAGACATTTTTCCTTATAGCAAACTGGAAATTGCTTGGCAACATCTGCCCATACAAAGTAGGATGCTTAAAGGCAGACATCACGTCTTATCTGTTCTTCTTCCCTTGTCCTCCTTCCTTCCCCCCACCCCCAATCTTTCCTTCTCCAGCAGCTGGCTCGTCTGTAATCAGAGTGCTGGACCTGCTGTTAGAAAGTTGTCCTTGTTCAGTTGTTGTTCAGTCATCTCTGACTCTCCATGACCCCATTTGGGGTTTTCTTGGCAGAGATACTGGAGTGGTTTACCATTCCCTTCTCCAGCTCACTTTACAGATGAGGAAACTGAGGCAAATGGGCATAAATGACTTGCCCAAGGTCACACAACTGGAAAATGTCTGAGGCTGGACTTGAACTTAGGTCTTCTTGACTCTAGGCTCAGAGCTCCATCCACCACACCATCTGTCCTAAAAAGGGAAAGGCTCTGACCATCTCGCTATTGTTGTTCAGTCACTTTTCAGTTGTATCTGACACTTTATGACTCCATGTTGGGTTTTCTTGGCAAACGTCCCTGCTGGGCTCTGACCATCTCCCTGATGCTCCTTCCCTGAGCGCCAGGCCTCACCTAAGCCAGTCTAACTCTCTCAGCTGCCGGACTGAAGACGTATAGGGAGGAAATGGATTTCTAGGAAATCCTTTAAGAGTTCTTTGTCTGAAAGAATTACCAGGTCCAAGCTCTCTTGGCAAGTTTATAAAAGTTTATTACGCTTTTCAGCGGGCAGGGGCATATCAGAAAAAGCCTGCAATCTGCAGGAATTAGGGATACTGATTATATTGTAATAAGACCATAAATCTGATAGCCATTATGCTAACTAGGTGAGTAAAGGTGGAGTTAAGGAGGAGTTTAGGAGTGGTCAGTGCTTAAATGGACACGTAGTTTTTATATCAACTGCCCAGGCGTATTGCCCATAACTCATTAGGAGAAAGCCTGAGGGCAGGCTATCAGGAGATACGGTTTTTGCCTTGAAATATCACTAAGTCAGCCAGTGGTCAATTTTGACTGAGAGGTGCCCAGTCTGTTAGCCATCAAAGTCCCTTTTGACATGATAGATGTTAGGAAGCTGGGCTAATTGGAGATTTAGTATGTGTCTAATGGTAATGAGGAGTTACCTTACTGATAATGCATTGAAAGATTCATAGTTTGCAGCTGGCCACTAGAACAAAGGAGGTGTACATTTCTCTAACTAAGGATTTGTTTATAGAATGCTTTGGAAGGATTCATAGGTATGGCTTGTTATTATACCAAGCAAGGATGGTTATAGCTGGCAGAGTTAATGGTATCAGGGGAAACACTTTTAGGCTGGGGGAAGGGGAGAGGCAGAGTTAATGCGGCTGGGGGGGAAGTGTGACTTTTACAACTTAATTGCACAGGCTAGTTACAAACTGATGTTACATACATAGATACTGAACACAAGTGAGATTTTTACAGAATGAAGTTACAACAATGTTACAAACCAAGTTACACAGGCACCCCAGCGCCCCATCAGGATCACATGGCTGGCTCACCCTGAGCTTGTGGTAACCCCAAGACTCTTATCAGAAACACTGCTATTGAGCCGCATTTCTCTCCTCTTGCCGCCTCAGGGTTAGCCAATCATAGGGAAGTTTCACTGAATCACAGGATTCCTGGTAGCCATCTAGTCCAACACAGTGAAGGGAGTTACCCTTTCTGGGAATGCCAGATCATTTGCGTGGGACTTGTCATGTTTCTGAGAAAAGTGGTTACTGATTTCAGTCTGCCCTAAAGCTAAAAAGTGATCAAATCCAATCCCTTCATTTTCCTATCAGAAAACTGAGGCCCTAGAGACAGCTAGGTGGGGCAGTGAATAGAGCACTGGCCCTACAGCCAGGAGGACCTGAGTTCAAATCCGGCCTCAGACACTTAACACTTACTAGCTTTGTGACCTTGGGCAAGTCACTTAACTACCCTGCCTTCCTGCCTCCAAAGAGCAAAAAAAAGAAAAAAGAAAAAAAAAAAGAAAAAGAAAACTGAAGCCCAGAGAGATTAAGTGGCTTATGTTATGCAGGTAGTGTCAAAGGCAGGATCTGAACCCAGGTCTTTGAACTCCAAAGTCAACATTCTTTTTTGCTGTGTCACATGCTGTCCCATCTGTCCATTGCTCCTTGTTCTGACCTCTGAGGTCAAACAGAACAAGTCTAATTCCCTCCCTTATTTATAGCCCTTCAAGTATTTAAAGATAGCTACCCTGCTTCCCTCTACCTCCGATGTTTTCTGCTATAGGTTAAATGCACCTGCTTCCTTCAACCAATCCTCTGATTACATGAACTCTTGGTCCTGCACCATCTTGGTTTCCCTCCTTTGGACCACTCTCCAGCTTATCGATATCCTTCTTAAACTGCCCAGCTAAAGATTTGCACACAGTGTTCAAAATGCCATCTGACAAGGGCAAGATGCAGTGGGATTCTCGTCTCTCCATTCCTGGAAGCCATGCCTCTCTTAACCAAGGTCAAGATCCCATTGGCTCACTTTAATGCGACACAGGAGATTGTTGCTGAGGTTCGGTCATTCTGTTCAGTTGTGTCTGACCCTTCATGACCCCATTTGGGATTTTCTTGGCAAAGATACTGGAGCGCTTTGTCATTTCCTTCTCCAGCTCATTTTACAGATGAGGAAACTGAGGCAAACAGGGTTAAGTGACTTGCCCAGAGTCACATAGCTAGTAAAAGATTGCAGTCCACTTAAAACCCAGAGATCTTTCACAGAACAATTGCTATCTTACCAGACCTCCCATATCTAGTACTTGCAATGTTGATTTTTTAAATACCAAAGTTGAAGACATTATATTTATCTCTATAGAATTTAATTTAATTAGATTCAGCCCAATGCACTAACTTGTCAAGATCCTTTTGGCTCCTGACTTTGTCATCCACAGTTCTAGTTATCCTTCCATGCCTTGGGTCAACTGTAAATTTGATGAACCTGCTATCTATGTCTTTACCTAAGTCAGGAGTGGGGAACCTTTGGCCTGAGGCCAAAGGTTTCCCACTCCTGGTGAGCGATTGATAAAAAAGTTAAGGAGGACAGGACCAGGTGCAGATCTCTGGATTACTCCACTGGAAACTTCCCTCCATAATATCATTGAACCATTAAGAATTCCTTAAAATCTAACCATCTAACCCATTCTTAGGACATCATATTGTATTCATATCTAATAGATATCTATATTTCTCTATGTTTATAGATGTGCATATACATGCATAATCCATGTTATCTATTATATGTATATATGTATTCATATGCATATATGTGTATAGACATAGATATACCTATGTGCATATGCACACTTATGTATGTGTTTGTGTGTGTATATATGTATATGTATTTAGTTTCTCCAGAAAAATAGTTTAATAATAGCTAGCATTCAAATAGTACCTTAAGGTTTGCAAAGTACTTTATAGACATTACCTCATTTAACCTTCACAATGACCCTGGGAGAGACATGCTGCTATTACTGACATTTTATAAGTGAAGAACTGAGCCCAGAGTATGTGACTTGCCCAGGTTGCACTAGCTACTGAGTACTGGAAGCTGCCTTTCCTACGGGTCCAGCGCTCCATCCACTGAGCCACCTCTTTGCCTCAAACATGAGCTACTTTATCAATAGCTTTGCTAGAATGTAAGCAGAGTTTATTCGCAGGATTTCCTTTATCTGCTAGTTTAGTGCTCCTGTCAGAAAAAGAATGCGGACAGTCTGGTCTGACCTGTTCTTGAAGAAGTAATCATTGCTTCCCCTTTTTAGGCGTTCACCAGTCATCTCTTTAATTGTCCGTTCTAGACTTTTCTCAGGAATCAGTGCGAAGCTCACTGACTTGTAGAGTATGTACTCTGGTCTTTTCCCTTCTTTGGAAACAATGACACCATTTGATCTTCTTTGATCTCGTGCTCTTCTTTCCCATGTTCTTTCAAAGATCACTGACAGTAGTTTAGCAAACACATTTGCCGGTTTATTCAGCTCATCTGGGTCCAGTGACTTGAATCTCTCAAGACAAACTTGGTATTCTCTTACTGACCCATTCTTCATCTTGGATATCAACTCCCTATTAGTCATCTTCCATTTTTAAAAATGATGAACCTGACAATCTGAACATGGCCAAATACAAAGAAAAGAAGAAAAAAGAGGACTGTGCGTGTAATCATGAATCTTAACCATGTATGGTTTGATTTTTTAAAAAGCAAATGTAAAATTTAACAATAGTACACACACTGCTCTGCTTGTCTGTCTCCTTTTTGAAGTATTGTCTATTCTCTTCTGTGTATTTTAAAATAATTCATTCATGTTCTCTCCTCCTCCTCCTCCTCCTCCTCCTTTTCCTCTTTCTTTTCTTTTGGTGAAGGGAGAGGGGAGGAGAAAAGCACTATCATTAGGTACCTACTTTCTCCAATCTTGCCCTACAAGATCATAGAATGTGAGAATATACTACTTGGTATGTGGTTAAACTTAGGATTTGTGTGCCGAAGGAACAATGAATATGAAGATCAAAGAAATATATGGGAAGACTTGTATGAACTGATACAGTCTAACCCAAGCAGAACCAGAAACATAAAACATATGCAATGACAACAACAAAGTACAAATAACAACATAATTACCTAAAATGCTGAGTAAATATAATGGTAAGGCTTCACTTCATCCAAGTGAAGAGTTGAGATAATGTAAACCCCCCCCCACTTCATTATAGAAGAGATAAGAAAATAGACTTTTTTTCAGAGGTGGCGGACTATGGGTGTGGAATACTGCATACGCTGTCAGATCTGGTGGTATATTGGCTAGTTTTTATGAATTACTCTTTTACTCTTTTTTGAAAAATCACAAGTATAAGAATAGGGTTTAAACACCCAACCCCACTTAGTCCTGATATATTTGTCAGTTGAGAAAACATCTGGTTGTTCACTAGATGTGAAAAAGGCTAGGTCTCTCAGGAAGTCTGTTTAGATTGACTGAAGGCTTTGGTCACATCCTCTTGGGACTGTGTAAACTAGTTGGAATGATCTAGGGGGAGAATTTTCTGGTCAAATCCCTGAGAAGGAACCATGTTAGGGACAGGGAAGGAGGGGAAAGCCTTGGCTTTCCCACAAGGCCAGAGGAGGACCTTGTGAGCTTTGATGAGTCTAGAGAATGTGGGGTTTTCCATCTTCCCATAGGCATTCTAACAGCAATCGCTTCTGCCAAGTCAAGAGGTAGGGCAGATTCTTGGAATAGCTAATGGCAACATCTTCATTGGAAGCCAAGGATAGGCTGAACACAGATTCAGAGCTCTACAAAGAACCAAGCAGAAGAAGGGACACTGTACCTAAATGGTAGATGTTGAGGACTCTCATACAAAATGTTAAGAGCTCTGAGTAACCATTTATTATATGTGCTTACTACATTTAAGATCACTTTCCTTAGGCTATGTATATATGTATGTATGTATGCATGTATGGAAAAGTGCATCACAGACTTTTGGGGAATGTTTTGTATCACATTTTCTTATAATACCAGCTTAGTAAATGCTTCTTTCTAAAAGCTATTAAATCTGTTTGACTAATTGATAATAACTGGTAATCACGAGGGCAAGTACATTAGTGGGGGCTTGTGTGCTATACAGTTGACACTACAGTGCTAACTCTTGATCCCTGAGGGGATGTAATGGCCATACTCTGGTGATCCAACTGACCAGCGCAAGTGGGAGTTTTAGGATATTTACCCCAGAGCATAAGCTACAAGAGGAATGAACTGCTGGGTAGGGGAGAGGGAGGCTTACTGTTGGAAACTTAGGTGACATAAGGAAGATATGTAAACATATTTAAGAGGGAGAGAAGAAAAGGCTTAGAGAGAACACGATGGCAACTGTATTTAAGTATCTGGAGCTATCTTATGGAAGAGGGATTAGTCTCTCTATTTCTTCCTAGACGAGAACTAGGATCAACAGCAGACATTTCAAGGAGGCAGATTTAGACTTTTCCCAGAAGGTGGTGGGGCAATTATCACTAGAGGTCTTTAAGAGAAGACTGGTTGGTCACTTGTTGGGAATGCTGCAGAGATGAATCCTGCCCAGGTGCAGGTTGAGTTAGATGTCACGTGAGGACCCTTCTGGCTCTAAGATTCTACAGTGAGTCTTAGAAGGGTAGCAGCACTGTTAGTAGAAATTAGGAAGTTAGAAGGGGTGGGAGCAGTTTTAGGGGAATGATCAGCTGGAGTTGAGAAACATTGAGTCCAATGGGGATAATTACAATGCTCACCTGGCTGGGTTGTGAGGATCATATGAGATAAATACAGAAGTGCTTTACAAACTTTAAAGTGGATATAAATGCTACCTTGTATTATTGTTATGAGCAGCTAGGTGGCACAGTGGTTAGGGCCTGGAATCAGGAAGGCCTGAGTTCAAATCTGACCTTAGACACTTATTAGCTGTGTGACCCTGGTCAAGTCACTTAATTCTGTTTGTCTCAGTTTCCTCGTCTATAAAATGGAGTAGGAAATGGCCAATCACTCCAGTATCTTTGCCAAGAAAACCCCATGGACTTTGTCCATGGGGATCATATAGAGTTGTATATTGCAACTGAGCAATAACAATTATTATTATCTTCACTCCCCTTTTCCAACAAGCCATCTCCCCCTAGTCTTGTCCCAACCTTTACTAGGGAGCCTGTGCCTAGTGAAGGGCAGCCTTTCTACAGAAGCACAATTGACAACCCCCCAGGTGGTATGATGTGAGAGTCCCCCTCTCCGAGGAAATTTTGGACCAAGGCGTTGAAGGCCAATGCTAAAATTAAGGGTCTGGGAAAAGGTAAGTTTTGCAAGATGAGATGCTGGGAGAAGGAAGGAGAGGTTTGGCATTCAGGACTAGCCACCCAAATAGGAGTTATGGAATAGTGCAAAGGTATTGCACTGGTAGGGGTGAGGGGATCCAGGGTGTCAGGGCTAAGGGTGGGGGAATGGAAGTGAGATGGGGAGGTGTTGAGGTCCACCTTCACCTTTTCTGCAAACTTGCCTACCACATACAGGGTCAGCTGGAAATTATATGGCCTCCTGGGCTGATAGTCATTAGATACTTGCTGAGTAAATGAAGGAAGAAATGAATATATGTATATATGAATGAACGAAACATCCTCTCCTCTAGCCCACAAATTACTCCTCCCATTATCATCAAGATCCTCCGATCCCCCTGGGCCCCATGCTTAGGGAGTTTCAGAAAGGCAGATTTTGGCTTACAATAAAGGGAAAACTTCTTAACCATTAGCAAAGTTCCCAAGTGGAATGGGCAGTCCATTAAGGCTTCTTGGACTAATTGGAAGAGAAGAGGAAATGCTTCCTCTGTTCTAATCCTTCTAATCCTAATTGTCTAGTGTTGGTTTAGTGCTTCCTTCATCAGACCAAGAGATGCTCTTGGGCCTTCGGTTTACACAAAGCTCCACAGTCTCCCTGCTCCCTTAGCCCCAACAATGGAAAAGACTTCCTCTTTTCTTAGCATATTTATAAATTCTTTATTCACTGGCTAGTATGGCTCCAAAAGATTGGTGCGTGATAGGAAGTCTGCCTCAGATTGGATGGGAAAAACTCATCAAGGGCAGGAGTTGTGGCTGCTTAAGTTTCTTTGTTTGAGGTCCAGCCCCAAACGACATAAGGATGCTGGTCATGATGATGATGGTGGTGGTGGTGGTCATGATGGAGATGAAGGCTGTTGTATCACCATAAGGATATTCTTTCCTCTGGAATATGGTGGTATGGGAATGTGGGGAAAGGGAGACTGGGCTGGTATACATGAAGCTTGGGCTTGAACCTCCCCACCAGGCATTGCATTCAGAGTAGAATGAGGATTCCTGGAAGTTGTTGGGGGTTGGATGGCAGTTTATCACCCCAGAGCAGAGTGGCTCAGCTTGCACTACTCCCTGGCCAGACAGCTATTGCTAGGGCTCTCACATATCACTTCTGGAGAGGGGCCTCTCCCTCATCAGATATAACAGAAATGACAGGAATCCAAGCCTCATCATTTTCTCCCATGAAGTGGGCCCAGAGGCTGGCTCAGCATCGGGGAAGTCTCCATCT
>CM053596.1:54760729-54771066 GCA_028646575.1 Pseudocheirus occidentalis
TGCTAAGAAGAGTCCAGTTTTTCAAAGTTGGTCATCACACATCTATAGTCTCTTCTAATAAATCCCCCTGTCTGTCCTTTCCATGAAAAGCTATCCCAACATCTCCTGCTGTTTCATTGGCCTTTCAGGCTTCTGCCCAGTGGAATATACTTTACCTTATTTTCTCATAGTCTTTTCCCCTGGGATGGTCCTGTCCCTCAAAGACTTTTTACTCTTACACTCAAGAACTCTCCATGAGACATGTTCATGGATAGGGTTGCTAGGCAACTCTTCATCCAGGACTTAGTGGTATGATTCAGGAGATACAAGTTACCTTGGTCTACAGTGGAGGTGAGGATGATATTGCCTATACTACTGGGTCAGAACTTTGGCATTCAAACATGGCCCCAAGTGGAAACAGTTTAGTCATGCCTTAAAGGCATTGGGCTCCAGAGTGGGAACTTTATGCCCCAAGGGTCCACAGCAGGATGTTATGCCATAGCCAACTGGAGAGTGAATATGGGTAACATTCTACCTTCTCCACAAAAGTCAAATGGGGATCTTGTTTCCAGCATAACCCCATCCTCTCTTCATCTATTATTGTCCTCACACCATTTCCCCCTACCTCATCCACTAGCCTCTTGTGGCTGTATAAGCATCCAATCCCTCACTTTTTTTTCCATCTGGACACAGAGACTCCACTAACCTAACTGCTAACCAGGAATTCTCACCAGCAACTGTGCAGACTAAATTCTTCCCCACCTACAAAGTACTCGGATCTTCTCTCTCCCAGATCCCCTCTGGTGGTGGCACATGTCTCTTGTAAGGCTCTATATTCCTAGGCAATGGCTGGTAAGAGCCCCCTCCCTTTTTTGTTTTCAGTGGGAGAGTGAATTGAGCATAATGAGTAGGCACAAATGGGTTTCCATTTTCATTGCACATCTCATTATGCTTCCTTTCCTGCCAAATTCTTCCCCTTCCTGACCTTCCATATTTTCTGTCAAGGGTGCCACTCTCCTTCACTCCTCAGGTTCATGACCTTGGTGTCATTCCCCATTCCTTACTTCCCCTCATCCCACATATCTTCTCTCCAATCACCAGCCATCACCCTTATTCCCTTATTGCACCCTTATTCAAATCCCCATCACCTCTTACATGAATCGTGGCAGCAGGCTTCTAATGGGTCTCTGCCTCAGTTCTCTCCCTCTGACCCATCCTTCACTCAGCAGCCAAATGAACTTCTATCTTTGTTTTGATGATATGTTATTGGTCATTATGGCGTAAGGTTACTTACTTAACACTTAACCTCTCACAGCCTCAGTTACTTTATATGTAAAATGGGAATGATAAGGTACCTACCTCATAAGTTATTGTGAAGACCAAATATGATTTCATCTCATGCTTTACAATTTCCCCTTTTTGTCTATATACATTATGCAATTTATAAATAAATTTAAAAATATATATGTATATATCTATGTGCGTGTGTATCTAGGAGAGAATCCAAACAATTTAATAGGGTTCACAATCAGAAAAGTTTAGAGACCACTGCTCTAGGAGAATGGTTCTCCAGCCCACCTCTCTTGGTCTAGTTTTTAACTTGCTCATTATTTCCCAAAGCTTCCCTTTTTCTTTTGACTCAGAGACCATACCCTGCCTGGCCAGATGAGCAAAGAAACCCTACCTGAAATGTAGGCCACAGGTTAGCTGGTATGCCTTACTAATGTCCTAATGTTATTAATGTGCTAATATACTTCCTTTCAAAGGACTGGATGTTTAAATCATCGCAGAGGGAAAGCTGTATTTTTACTATAGAGTCTGCCATTGAACACTGGCCCCCAACTGAATGAGCTCTATACACTACTGACAGATTGTGTGGTCCCCAATTGTATAGTCCCTGACCCTGCTACACACCTACAGTGCTTATCTATTGTGAAGCAAAATAAACCTTCGGAGTCCCTTGCTTGATCTTAGAAGGAAATCCTCTGTTGAATAGTTCCTCTCCTGTTAGCTGAGAGAAATTTATCCTCTCCAAAGGGATTCCAACTTGACATATTGGCCCTTTGCCTATTTTGTTCTTCCAACACAACCATCTTTTTAGCTGTAGTCTTAGGGACATTTTTAGGAACACTGAACCCAAAGCCTGGGCTTTCTTTCTGTTTTTATGGGCAGACCCAGAGTGATAGAAAGACTGATAGCCTTGTTAGGACCCTCAGTGGCGCTGAGTTTTCCTGGTTTCGCAGTTCAGCTCCCTGCCTCTTTGACTGCTAACACTTCCCCTACAGAATCTGAGACACATCCTGCTTAACTTTTCTCTAAACTCAGAAATTTAGTCTCCCATAGTCTGGGGCTCCTGTTAAACAAATTAGATAGATAGATAGATAGATAGATAGACAGACAGATAGACAGATGGATAGATAACATGTACAATATATACACATGTACATGTTATATACATGTAAACATATGTGTACACACATGTATCATAAGATCTCAAATCACAGAATCATTGACCTAAAGCTGGAAGGGACCTTGAAGTCATCTAGTCCAACCTCTTCCTCCTCCCCCTACCCATTTTACAGTTGAGGAAATTGAGGCCCAAGAACATTAAGTGACTTGTGCCCAAAGTCACACAGGTAGCGTGAGAGGTGAGCTTTGAACAAGAGGTCTTCTAACTCCAAACCCAGAGAACCTGTTCACCTAGAATAACAGTTAGCTTTCTCAATTAACCTTTTGAAGAACAAAAGTAATATAAAAGCTAAATCAAGACTTTACCAGCTGCTGTGCTTCTGGCAGAGAGACAGTTGTCTGGATTGCCATGTTCCCAGAATCTCTGACTTAATTGGAAGGCAATTGATTTCACCCAGTCAATATAGAAGGAATCCTTGGAAACGAGCATCCGATGTCTGTAGAAGTATTGGAGGGCCAGGCTCCTGAGAAAGTCTGTTTCTTTTCTTGATTGCTCTGATTATTAGAGAGTGTTTCCTTATACTGAGTCCACTTTTGCTTCTCCACAGATTTTCATCCTTTGCTCATAGTTTTAACTTTTTAAAAAATTATTGCCCCAACCTAAGGTCTCCTCTGGACTGTCAAGCTCCCTTTGGAAACTGGATATATATTTGAATTAAAGACTCTCATAGTATATCAGACCAGAAGACACCATAAGGATCATTTGACTCCAAACCCTTCATTTTTTTCATTTCACAAAACCAACCAAACATTTTTAGGGGAGACCAAGATGACCACCCTCGAGGATCGGGTGTCAGGATAGTTGTATTCATTATGCATGCTTCTGCAGGAAAATTTAATGAAGTGTTTAATGATGTCCAGCTACTACTTAACAATGACACGCTTCTCAAGGAAGGGGAAGCTGCTGCATTTGCCCAGGATAATATGGATCAGTTCACACCAGTTAAGATTGAAAGGATATGATGATCAGGCCTTGAATACAGAACATGGTGACCTGGGTTAAGGTAAGTAAATGACCCCCAACCCAAGGACATAGATAGAACTCTGAAGTCATGCAGAAAATCCTGTGACTGTGCATTAAAGGCCTATGTGAAAGATAAGCATTCCAGCAGTTTCTGTACTGTTTATGCCAAAATTACAGATGTTTATGCTAAAATTACAGAAGACTGTTATTATCTGTATTGAGAGCCACCAATTTTCACCTGAAAACTTCTGGAATAATCGTTAGAGATCTGAGTGGAAGTTTACCATAACACCACCTATGACTCTGATGGTTGGAGTGCTAAAGATTCAGATCCATTACTATGAAGATGATGATGGTCAGTTGGTTAGTCACAAATATGGACAGGATTCAGAAACTGTTATTGATGATGTACAAACTGCCAAGGAATTTATTAAAATCATAGAACATGCCAAATATGAGTATCATATCTTGATTAGTGAGAACTGTCAGACACCACATCCAAGGCCTCCCACCAGCAGTTTCCAGTCACCCGCACCAAAATTGAATGGAACAAGATACTCAGCTACAAGACTGGCAAGGAAATGCAAAATGCTTAAGGCTGGATGTCAAAAATCTCCAATTGTAACATAGGAGGAAGAGGAGGAAGAAGAGAAGAAGAAAGGCAAGGCAAGATTCAAAGTATGGTCTTAAAAGTAGGTGCTTTATAAACAAGTACAATATTTTTCTAGGGACAGGCTTTCTAGCTCGTGGAATACTATTGAACCAATAGTCTGGTCTTGATGTTGTAGTGTGTGTGTGTGTGTGTGTGTGTGTGTGTGTGTGTGTGTGCGCGCGCGCGTGTGTGTGGTCCTTGGCATATAACTTCCTTTGTGACTGTATCTAGTCACATTGTAGGATTTTTTAAATCAGTGATTTTTAACATTGAAAAAAGAAAGAGAAAGATATGTCCTGGAATTTATGCGCTGGTTAGGAAATTTCCTAGCCACGAAATCCCTCTCATAACCAGGCAGGTAATGTTTTCTTTTCTTTTACTCAACAACCACTTTATTTTGAGGTGTGTTATATACAACCAAGCACATACAATGAAATAATGTGGTTATCCCCTTGAAATTTATTACAACTAAAAGTTAGAAAATGAGATGTTGATAATCTCATAAACTATTTAATTTTGCATGGTTGACCAACATCTTTAGATAGAATATAGAGTTCAGTGTGGGGAGGGGAGGTAATGTTTTCAATATTCTCCCACCCATACCCTTAATAGCACTTCTGGCATGCCAGTGGTTTTTACTAGTCAATCAATAGCTAAAAAGGCTATACTGCAAGATATATCTACAGATATCCTTACTCTTCTAATGGAAACATGGTTAAGCAAAAGGGTTTCCAAAGTGTCCCCTTATTTATGTAAACTTTTTCTCCAAAATTAAATTTGTGTTATTTGCCATTCATAATAGCCATCTATATTACAAAATCATCTGTACTTAGTACCACTTAATGGCATCCTGGTAGTTGTAGACTTTTAAATATTTGGAATGGAGTTTTCAGGGAGGGTCTCTTTGATGGAAAAAGGGAGGGTTTCTGGAAAATTCCGTGATGACCAGCTTCTCTGGGGAATATTTGGGGGTTTTGTATTGCTGTTTATTTTTTAATCCAAGGATACGAACCACGTTCCCTCCAAGTGAATTTATTTGCTTTCTTCCTTTTCTGAAAACTCTCTTCGCTCTAGTAACATGGTTGTTATGGGCATTTTTAGAATACAGTTAAATGCATTTATATATTATTTATACTGTTTTTAAGAACTGCTGACACAGTCTGGATGTCGAAGAACAAATATTAACACTTGAAAAATGCAACCTGGGCTTTAATGCTTTGTAGTGGGTTACTAGAGTTTGTATTCTAAGGGTATGAATCAGACAAGTGCAAAAATCACAAAGGAAAACAAAAAAGATGTTACCAAAAGGAGATGACATTCAAGCAGTGTCTTTCTATTGTTACTTGTTTCTTTATGTACTTAAAGGGAACTCTGGAGATTCACTTTAAATGGTTTGTAAAACTTGTTTGACATCTTTCTTTGGTCCTGCCTAATAAGAATTTGAGTTAGACTGTCATGCAGCAGCTCTTCCAGGAGAATATTGTTGCTGTTTGTCCTTCATTCTCAAAGAGGACCATGACATCAGGAAGATGATACCATGACATGCAAGTCATTTGGATTACAGTGAGGTAGGACCATGCAAGGTCACCAGCCTCACTTTCTCCTCCAGAGCTATCTGGGTCCAGTGACTAGATATGCATCAGGACAACTGGAGATGGCCTTGTCCGGGAAGATGAGGAAAGGTACGTGTTCCATAGCTCTCAAAACACAGAGACACCACAGATTTGCTGTAGCCAGTATCAGAACTATATGTTGACTTCATTCTACAATATTTACACCAAGGTGACCAAGCCTTAACACAAGGTCATTTTTTTAAAACCAAGTGCTGACTTCCTATATCCAAATAAATATTGAAGAAGAAGATATTTGTGCTTAAAATGGCATTGTTTTTGTTCAGAAACATGGTTAAACTTTTTCTCCAAAAAATAAAGTATATTTGTGATATTTGCCATTCATAATATCCATCTATATTACAAAATCATCTGTACTTAATAGTAGAAATACAATTATTTTGTTTAAAAAAACGACAAAGCAAAGCCATTCTTGACTTAACACCAAATAAAATAGACATTTCTGTATGCAATTTAAATAGGAGAGGATTATATATGAAACTGCTCATCTATTTTTTTCTTTTCAAGTATACAGCAAGTTCAACATGTAGCTTTCAAAGCTGTTCTGCTTGTTTGCGATTCCTCCTGTTCTCTCTTTTGGGGGGGGGGGCGGCACAGCAAGGATTTATTTTCACTCTTCCTCTGCATTGAAAAAGAAAAGAAAAACAAAGTTTTGAAATCAATATGTGTAATCAAGCAAAATAAACTTCCACATTGGCCATGACCAGAAATGTATGTTTCATCCTAAGACCTCAGTTCATCCCTTGGTGTAGGAGGCAGATAGAATGTTTCATGGTGTTGGTTTATGGTTGTATTGATCAGAGTTCTAAAGTCTTTCAAAGTGATTCTCTTTCTTTACAATGTTGCTGCTATTGTATAAATTGCTCTCCTGACAACCTCATCATCGTACAGATAAGGACACTGAGGCTAGGGTAGGCTTGGGTAGAGAAAGTGGTTTTCCAAAGTTCACACTGGATTGGGGGCAGAGCCAGAGCCCCAGTTCCCTGTCTTCTGGCCCACTGGGGCAGGGAGGGCAGTGGGGGTTGGTGGAGGGGAGCACAGGAATGACCTAGTCCATCCTCCTTGCCCTTTCTTCCTTATCCCGATTTTTGCCAGTTTCAGCAAGATCAGCCCAGGGTAGACTTCAGTCTCCTGGGTCTGTGTGCTGTGAGATGACGGCATCTCTCCAGTCATGTGTCTCTCCAGCCACGTGTCCTTCTTTCACCTGGACTGCAATGTGACTTCCCCAAGTGGAGAGCCCCAGCATGCAAACCTGTCTTCTAATCTCTTTCTGTATCTCTCCTGGGAACTGCCCTACTATCTATCAAACTAAACATGTCCCCACCTGGAGCTGGGCCCTATCATAGCCACTCAGCCCATCATTTACCTGACTTTTATTAGGGAAAGTAACTCTGTTATTTACACATGATGGAACTCTCCCCAGCCCTAACCCTCTTAAAACCTAATCTCTCTGCCCCCACCTCTAATTTTACGTAGGATGATGCTTTTGATGGTGTCATTGTTGTGTGAGTGAGCGCCAAGTTTTGTATCCAGGCCAGGCTCTACCAATTCCCCTCCCTCTGGTTTGGGGCTGTCTCTCCTCCAGGCCACACTAACTTTGGCTTTATGAATATAGTTATCACTGACTCCAGAACCTGAGAATATAGCTTCTTAGATGGTAGCCATGTCTCCACAACCAAACTGGCTATTTTCCTGGTAGTTATGTATGGTGTAAGAAAGCCTCACATGGTGGGAATATCTGTTTGCAGTCTAGTCCTATACATTCTAAGTTAGGCCTCTTCTCTTTGGACTGTTTCTTCCCTTGAAAACTAGCTGAGTGTGTGTGTGTGTGTGTGTGTGCGCGTGTGCATGCATAGCCATGCACAGGGCAGGCCTATGCAGAGTCACAGCATTTCAGAGACAGTGACCATGACGGCCACCTAGGCCAACCTACAACTGACAAAGAACACTCACTGCAACAATTAATCATGGGTGCATTCCCCCCCCCATTTTTTCAGCATAATGGCCAAGAGACCTCACACCTTCAGTCATTGTTATATGTTGTAGCTTTTTTACAGACCTGGTTACTTTCCCCAGAACTAAAGGTGGTGGTATGAGGGGGGAAGGCATATGGGCTGGTACAGCATGAAGATGTTTTGGAAGGGGGCAGTGTAGCTGAAGAGGTTACCCAAAGAGGGTTAGGGTTTCCTGAGACCCTAAAATACCAACATGCCAGGTCCTACCGAAAGAATTCGACTCAAGTCTTCTCAGCCAAAGAAAAGTAAAGTTTACTGAAAGTTCATTAAAAGTTCACCATATGGGGTAGACTCTCAAGGAGGGCATTCTGTGGCACTCTCACACCACATGGAGGGAAGATGGGATTCTTATATACAGAGAAATCTAGGGGTGGTCTAGAGGAGGAGTTTGGGGAGGGTCTTCAGGAGGAGTTAATGAGGTCAATGCAAGAGTGGATTGATATTTTATTAGGCTCCAGGATGGGAAGCAGATGGACAATGAAGGGCTAGACTAGTAACAGAGGTTTGGGCCCAACCACAATAAGATACTTATGGCCTCTGAAAATACCTATCAAGTGGAAAGATTCAATCAGACTTGAAGGGAATTCCCAGAGCCTGTTCCTCAAAGATTCAAGGAGAGCTCAAGGGGGGTCCCAGAGCCTGCACCTCATCTCAGTGTGCTGGGTCTAGATTGGGCTAGATGTAAAGAACTCTCATTTAATGATTAAGAGCTGGTCCCTTTCCCCAAGTACTCACTATCTGGGAGGGGGTACAACAGAGACACATCAAATAAAAGGTAATAAATTACTATATGAATTGAGGGGAAGTGAGTTGATGAGAGCTGGAGCAAGGGCCAAGGGAGCCAGGGAAGGCTTCCCCAGAAGAGGTAGAATTTGGACTGGGCCTTGACAGGGAAGAAGAAATAGGATAGACAGAGAAGAGGGTAGGGCACAGGTAGGTAGGTGCCTTCATGACAATCCAAATGTTTAGCCACTAAAAATAGACTCATTCATAAAATATCAGATCTGGAAGAAGGACCTTAGGGATGACTGGAGGCCTCCTTATTTGACAGATGAGAAAACTTAGGCCCATATTACCCCCAATGCAAGCCCTTCTTCAATCCATCAAGGATCTGTGGTTTTGTCTGTTTGGTGAGTTCCTTTCACCAGTCCCAATCATCCCCTGTCTATTCCTAGCACAGGGTGGGCCTGCAGAGAAATGTTTGTTGATGGTAAAGACATTGACTTGGGGAATGGTGCTCCAAGGTTGCTTGGACTGAAAAACTCATCTCACTGTGGACAAACTGGTGATGAGGAACACTCTGCTGTTAGCTGGGCTGGTCATTGGACAGCAACACCATTTCTCTTTAGAACCCTGGGCCTGGAGTCAGGAAGATCTGGGTTCAAATCTGGCCTCAGATACTTTCCAGTTTTGTGGCTGTTGAGCCCCAATTCCAGTGTATTTTCCCAAGTGTTAACTTTCATTAGTGCCACAGTTATCATTAGTCAGAAGGACAGATTACAAATGCATGTAAATCACTTAATCCCTACTTGCCTCAATTGCCTGATCTGTAAGAAGGAAATAATAATAATAATAACAGTATCTCCCTCCCAGGGTTGGTGTTGATGAGGTGTAGGCTCTGGGACCGCCCTTGAGCTCTCCTTGAATCTTTGAGGTACAGGCTCTGGGAAACCCCTTGAAGTCTGATGACTGTGAGAGCGCTATAGAATGACCTAGCATAGACTGGCTCCTTGAGAGTCTACCCTGTATGGTGAGCTATTAATAAACTTTACTTTTCTTTGGCTGAGAAGACTTGAGTGGAATTCTTTCAGCAGGACCCATGCTTGGTATTTTGGGGTCTCCAGGGCAACCCTAACCCTCTTTGTGGGTAACCTCTTCATTTTTATGGTTTTCTAGGTGATACTTAGGCCAAACAGCGTTGCAAAGAAACACAAATTTTTAAGGTATCCAGAGAAACTAAATTTTTCCAAATGTTGTAAAAGACAACCCAAAGGTGAACTTTTGGGAGCTACAGGCATAGGGCCTGGAAGTCCCTTCCTCCATAAAGGAAGGTTTGAGGGTAAGCCTCAAAAAACAAAACAAAACAGGGCAAAAAACCTACCAAAAATGCCTTGAGTTTTCCCGGTTCCCTAGCACTGTGAGAACTGAATGAATCTGACTTACACTTCCAGATGAGGCGTCTGTCCATGTCCTCCATTCTTCAGAAGGTGCGCACGTGTCCACGTTCTCCAAAATAACCAAACAGGACCGAGAACCTGAGGTCAGGCTGAGTACCTAGCTGTCTGACCTAATGGGACCTGAGAGGTCAGGCCCACAAAAACAAAACACAAAAAACACACAAAAAACCCACATCTCCAAGCTACTTGGAGAACAAGAAGGCAATGCAATAGGGAAAGAGAGAGGCTTACATACCTTCCAGTGCCGGCTGGAGAAGAGCTTGAGATTAGCAGTGTTTCCTGGTATTAGGGAACCATATGAACCAAAAATGATGTGGTTACCCATAAAGAGGGTTAGGGTTGCTCTGGAGACCCCAAAATACCAACATGCTGGGTCCTGCCAAAAGAATTCAACTCAAGTCTTCTCTCAGCCAAAGAAAAGTAAAGTTTATTGAAAGTTTGCCATATGGG
>CM053596.1:54771166-54803828 GCA_028646575.1 Pseudocheirus occidentalis
AGCCTAGGTATCTGTAAGGCTTGCATTGGGCAAGTGGGCCAGAGCAAGTTTGACACAGAGTAAGTCTGTGCTAGGTCATTCTGTGGCGCTCTCACACCACATGGAGAGAAGATGGGGTCTTATGTACACAGGAATCTAGGGGTGGTCTAGAGGAGGAGTTTGGGGAGGGTCTTCAGGAGGAGTCAATGAGGTCAATGCAAGGGATTGATATTTTGATAGGCTCAAGGGTGGGAAGTAGATGAACAATGGAGGGCCAGGCTAGTAACAAAGTAACAGGCTAGTAACAAAGGTTTGGGCGCAGCCACAATGAAATACTTATGGCCTCTGCAAACGCCTCATCAAGTGGGAAGAATCAATCAGACTTCAAGGGATTTCTCAGAGCCTGTACCTCAAAGATTCAAGGAAAGCTCAAGGCAGCTCCCAGAGCCTGCACCTTGTCAATGTGAGCATCAGAGAGAATAATATTTTGTAAAGTGCTCAACACGGTGCCTGGTACACACTAGGTGCTGTATAAATGCTTGTTCTTACTCCCTCTCCACTCAATGCACGCTTTAGGCTTTTCTAGCTCTTTTAGGACTTTTGCAGCGTCTGTACCCCATAGTCATGTCACAGGGTCATGGAGTGTGTAGGCCTCTGACAATCCCCATTTACCTTCAAAGCCTCACTCAAGCTCTACTTTCTAATGGGTCTTCTATCCTCCTTCCTCCCCCTGCTCCTCCTGCCCCCCCATTCTATCTACCATTCCATCTCCCAGTCTGTTCACTTAATTCTTCCCACCCAATTATTTTCTATTGTCTCTTTCTTATCCATGAACATCTTGTTTCCTCTAGGCCGGCGGTTCTCAACCTTCCTAATGCTGTGACCCTTTAATACAGTTCCTCATGTTGTGGTGACCCCCAAACATAAAAGTATTTTCGTTGCTACTTCATCACTGTCATTTTGCTGCTGTTATGAATCTATCTGATATGCAGGATGTATTTTCATTGTTACAAACTGAACATAACCCACAGGTTGAGAACCGCTGCTTTAAGCAAATGTAAATGAGCCCCCGGAGGGTAGGATCTGCTTCACTGGTGGCTTCCATCCTCTGACTCTAGTGTACCACAGCCACCCAATAAGGCTTGTAGATGGAGGGATCTGAGGAGAACTCTGATCAATACAACCACTACCAACAGCCACATATTTTCAATCAAGCAGATAGAATTGGAGGAGCTTCAACTGTCTGGGCTGGGAGGTCCCTTAGAGATCACCAGCTCAGATTCTCTCATTTCATAGGAAGGAAGTAGGATCAGAGAAGGGAAACGCCTTCTCTTAGACTGCATAGCTAGTGGTACAGCAGGGCTGGGGATGTGAACTGGGGCCTCCTAACTCCAAGTTCAGGGCTCTTTTCCCTGAGCCCAAGACCAAGACGGAGCTGTCAGCCTGAGAGGCTGGGACTGAATTCTTTTTCACTTTATCTGAACTTTGCTGTCTAGCATCATTCAATTAGCTGGGCCCGCTCCAAATTGGCCATTAAGATGAGCTGAACCATAGAGGAGGCTGACTGTTTGTCAATACCAGCCTTAGAATGGGGTCAGCATTTTGCTCTAATAGCACCTCTCCTCTCTTCCTTATGGCTCTGCCCTCCTCCCCTCTCAGCTGGTTGATTCTGGTTCTTTCTTGGGTGCACAGTTGAACCCTGCTCAGGGCACCACTTCAGTGATATCTGGCAGGGGATCCAGGCCAGCCCCCCTGGCAGCAGGGGTCCAGGGATCCATCCATTCACTGTCATTTTGATAATGTCTGGAGGAGTCAGGCCCTGGGGTAGGGGTGAGGGGAGGATGTGGGGAGCAGAGCCAGAACCAACCAGAACTTGCAGCTGAAGCAAATTCATTTGGTGGAGAAGGCATGCTGTGGTAGCCAGGTCTTCCGTCCTGCCTCAGGCCCAGTTGTTCCCCAGAGAACGTGGGCTTTGCCCCCCGCAAGGGCCCAGGAGAGGGGTGCCATGGCCCAGGCTGAAGGTGTGGGAAACCTAAGGGATTTATTCTGTGAAGTCTGAATTCAGTCAAAGGGCCACACTTGAGGACCTAGAGGGCCACGTGTGACCTTGAGTATGCAGGCTCCCCTCTCCTGGCCCAGGGTATATAGAAGTAGCATTTGGAGGTAGCTGATCTATAACAGGGCTTCCTCATTTTTTTTGTATCATGGATCCCTTAGGTGACGCCTATGTACTCTTTTTTTTTTTTTTTTGCTTTTTGGAGGGCAATTGGGGTTAAGTGACTTGCCCAAGGTCACATGGCTAATTTTTGCATCAAGTGTCTGAGGCCGGATTTGAACTCACGTCTTCCTGACTCCAGGGCTGGTGCTCTATTCACTGTACCACCTAGCCACCCCCACCTATGTACTCTTTATAGGAACAATGTTTTTATATACATAAAAATACAAAGAATTTCAAAGGAAACCAATTGTACTAAAATAGTTATATTGAAAAAAAAAAAAGAGGTTGCAGACCCCAGGTTAAAAACCCCTATTCTATAAGTTGCCAAAGGATAGAAAGGCGATGTGCACCCTGTCCCCAGAAAAGATCCCTACCCAGGGTATTGGTACCCTGAGACAACACTACACTCACCCTATGTCAATAATTATACATACAATTTTTGGAGAAGAGAATGTAAAGCTGGGAAGACTTGGAGAACTGAGGGCACTGGGAGCCTGGTGAGTGTGGAGAGAGAAATCTGGGAGGGAGGATGATGGGGAAGTCTGGGAGGCCCAGAGGGCTCTGGGGAGGTTTGAGGAATGTCAACACTGCTGGATTAGGGAACTTTGGGGAGTGGGAAGCATAGGGGAGGAAGATTAGGAGTGAGGATGCTGGGGAGAGCTAGTGAACCTGTGCTTTAGGATGTTGGGATAAGGAACTACTTAAGGCTAGTGGTGCTTCTCCCACGTTGTACGTGCTGGCTGAAGGCTTGCCCTCTTTGGAGTAACCGACTGTATATGGCTGCTGCCTTCCTGTACTCCCTTACCTTGTGGAATCTGTGTTAGACTGGACCACACAAACCATCTTGTACACCTCATACCTGACCAGGGATCTCTTCTCCCACAATTCTGACGAGTGGTCAACTTTCCTCTTCTTGAAGACATCCAGGGAGGGAGAACTTACTATCTCCAACTAGAGGCAGCACATTCCACATCTGGTTGGTCAGCTCTAAGGGTTAAGAAATTGTTTCTTATTCACCCCTCAGCTCCCACCCTGAATCTTCCTTGGAGCTGTTGGTGAGGTGAGGGATACAGGAATGGTCTTTCTGGATGGCCCCAGAGGAGCCACCTGACAATTTGTTGGGAGTGAAAATGACCTCCAAGAATGCTGCTGTCAGTGGTCCTACTTAAACCACTGCTGATTTCTAGGTCTGTCTCTATTGGTAATAACAGATGGCTTTGGATTCCAAGGCCAATAACTCAATCAAGGGGCATTGATTAAACACATGCTGTACCAGTGATACAAGGACAAGAAACAGTCCCCTTCAAGCAGATTGTATTCTCTCAGAGAAGACAACAAGTACTATGCAAGTTTATACAAAATATTTAAAAATCATTTTAATTATTAATTTATTAATAATTAATTAACTTTATAATTAATTATTAATTATTAAAGCAATAATTAAATAATTAATGATGAATTAAATAATTTAAATTATTTTAAAATAATTTTAGGGTGGAAAGACACTAGTAGTCGGGGGAGGGGCGAGGAAAGTCTAATGTTTAAAGAATTGCTTGAACTGAGTTTTGGGGAAAACAAGGAATTCTAAAAGTTGGAAGTGAAGAGGGAGCGAATTCCAGACCTGGGGAATGACCTTTGCAGAGTCACAGTGGGAGGAGATGGAGGGGAGGGTGAGAAGAACAGCAAAAAGGCAGTCTGGCTGGACCTTAGAGTGTCCAAAGGGGAGTGATGTGTAATCGGACTGGAGGTCAGTTGGAGACAAGGCATGAAAGGTTTTAGATGTCAGACAAAAGAGTTTGACCTGAGAGGTAGCAGGGAGATAGGGAAATTTATTCAGCAGGAGAGTGATATGGTCAGATGTGCCTAAGGAATACTCCACTTTTCTCCAGGCTGTGACTGAATGAGAGCCCTCAGCCTATTGTGGGTCCAGAAGGGTATGGCCCAGTTACTGTTTTTGTCCACGTTGTATCTATTCATTACTATTCTTAGGTACAGGAGCATCAGAATAGGCAGCAACCTTGTGAACTTTCAAAGATTGGGAGAGCAAGCTTACTAAAGGTCCGGGAATTGGAATCCCCACCATATTTCGTAGACCACTGAATTTGGTGAGCAACCATAAAAATGAATTGAGGGAATTGCACGGACTCATCCACTGACCATGCCACCGTCCAAAATGAACTCCATTGCTTTAAAATTGAGCTCATTTCCCCCCCCCCCCCCCCGAAATGAGATGACATAAGACTGCAGGACTTCTTAAACTTTTTCCACCTGAGACCCCTTCAGCTCTTCTTAAATGGTAGGTTGGGACCCCAGGGTTGCAACCTCCAACTTAAGAAGGGCTGGCGCTGGCAGAGTGTGTGTCCCTACATTTAGGGAGAAATGCTTTGTACTTATGTTTTTGATCTTCCTTCTTAGTAAACATCCCTTTGTAAAAGCTAATGAATGTTAGTTGGTTCAATGATCCTGTAACACTAATTACTGGCAGTTAACATTGGGGAGAACAGAACAGAATGAGAACCTCAGGGGATTAGAAAAACTCACTCCCCTCAGAGGTACCGCTAGGATCCTGAAGGGCAGCAGTACCCTAACCTTGCTCTGGAGGACCCCACTCATTTATGGGAATGAGAGTTTTAAGATGAACTTCCTCTAAGCTATAAAGCTCACATTTCCAAATAGGTTAGATTCTTTCCATCCATCTGGATTGCCATGAAATTCTCTAGGTATAGAATGTGGGTCAGGTCCCCTGGGCCAGGTTTTACTGTTTGAAGGCGTACTGTACCCAGAAGTCAAAGTAACAGGAACAAAAATGCCAATGTGATCTGGCAGGCTCAGGGTGCCAGGCTGCTCTCAATTTGCATGGTCTGACTGGTACCTGGTGTTCTGCTCCTTATCTTGCCCTGGGATCTAGCCCTTGAAGGAGCTTCTGGGGGCCACAGCTGTACAACAACAGGAGGCTGGACTCCTTCCAGGTGCTGGGGCCAAGTTCTGAAGGTTGACTTTATCACAAATTGTTTCTCTGTCATCATCATAGATTTATAGCCAGAAGAAAACATTATAGATTGTCCAGTTGATGCCTTCATTTTACAAATGAGGAAGTTGACAGTCAGAGAGAGGAGTGATTTGTCCAAGGCCACACAGGTAGGAAGCAGCAGGACTGGGGTTTGAAGACAGGACACTTTCTACAGCACCATGCTCCATTCTGCTATGGAGGATTCACAGGGAAAAATAATAATCATCATCATCATAGCTAGCATTTACATAGCAGCTACTGTGTACAAGGTAATATGCTAAGTGCCCTTTTTTTTTGCTTTTAGAAGGGGGAAGGTAGGGTATTTGGGGTAAGTGACTTGCCCAAGGTCACACAGCTAGTATGTATTAAGTATCTGAGGCCAGATTTGAACTCCTGACTCCAGGGCCAGTATTTTATTCATTGTGCCACCTAGCTGCCCCCTAAGTGCTTTACAAATGGTATTTCTTTTGATCATGCGTGGAGGCAGAACAGAGTGGTCAGTGGAGCAGTCTGAGAGAGCATAGCCTCTTTCATCCAACAACCAGTTATTAAATGCCTACTTAAAGCACAAAAGAGAAATAGTTGCTGACTTCAAGGAGCTTATCTTCTACTGAGTCAACACCTGCTAAACATTCCCAGGTCCCTCCTCACTCCCCTTCCATTCATCTTCCACAGTGGTGCCAAAGTAATCTTCTTAAGGCACCAGGTATAACCATACCATTCTTCTCTTTAAAAACCTTCAGCGACTCCCCAGAATTGTTGCTGTTGTTGCTCTTGAAAAGGACCAGTGACATCAGCAGGGTGATGTCTTGACTTGCAAATGAATTGGATTTGAGTGAGGAGGCAGAACTGTGCAATCATCAGCCCCACTCTCCTCCAGGTCACCAGTGTCCAGTGGAAAGACATAAGTCAAGATGGCTGGCAATGGATGGCCTAGGGCTCCCTGGAGTACAATCCTCTGAATCAGTCTGATTTCCCCGGCTTGTTCTTTCTTCATGTAGCTTATTGTTATGGCATGTGTGATAGCCTTGGAATCAGGAGAGACCTGGATTCGAGTCCTGACCAATTCTTACTAATGTGGCCACTAATCACTTTACCTCTTGATTTCTTTATCTGTAAAGTAGTGATATTAATACCTGTAGTACATACTTCAGAGTTGTTGTGGTACAATGTAAGCTTTCAAATGCTATAGAAATGTCACCCATTCTTACTATTGTTATAGTTCTTACTACCACTATTATTAGGTTGCAGTCAAACCGATTTCCTAGTCATTCCCCAATATCCCTCTCCTGTCTCTTGCCTCAGTGAATTTGCATAGGGCATCCTCCATGCCTGGCACGTACTCCACCCTGTATCTTTGCTCTTGTTTCTATAAACCCCAAAATATTATTTTTTAAAAAAAAGTTACTGAAATGGACATACCCTTTGACCTAACAATATCCCTACTAGGCTCATATTCATCAAAGAAACATCAAAGAAAGAGGAAAAGAACAATAGGCACAAAAATATTTATGACTCTTTTGTGGCAGAAAGAATTGGAAGATGCTCATTGATCAAGGGTTGACTGAACAAATTATGAGATATGAATATATGCAATACAATTATATCGTAAGGAATGATGAAAGGATGACTTCAGAGAAACCTGAGAAGACTTGTATTGACTGATACAGAGTGAGGTAAGCAGAACTGGCAGAATAATTTATGCAACAATAACACCATCATTACAAAGACAGACAATTTTGTGAGACTCAGGAACTTTGATCAACACTGTGACCAACCACAATTCCAGAGGGAAGCCTAGGAATGAAGCCTGCCAAGGGGCGATGGACCCACACTGCAGAATAAGACATATATGTTTGCATACCACCGATGTGTCAATTAGCTTTGCTTGACTATGCAATTTGTTGCAAGGAAAGTTTTTTCTTTTTAATTGGGGGCAGCAGGTAAGAGGGAATGAAAATAAATGCTCGTTAATTGAAGAGAAATTAAGTGAAAAGTATGCATTTTAGCTTCTATGAATTAATTATAATAACAATATCTTGTTATGTCCCCTTTGTTCTCTCTTCTATTTTACTTCATCAGACTTTGTAACTGTAGGTATCATTCATTTAATTTTGCTATATTTGATTCTTCTTTCTTTGCTGTGCCTCACCTCATTTAAGTTTTTCCATATTTCTTAGTATTTTTCACAGCTGTCATTTCTCATGAGATAGTAATGTTCCATTACATTGATATATTACAGGTTATTCAGTCATTGGGCATATGGGTTATTTCTAGCATTTTGCTATTATAAAGAGAGTAGCTGTGAACGGAAGAGACTTTTTATTCCTTGTTGTCTGCCCTAAAAAAATAAATGTCACAGAGGTTATACATTAACTGTTAACTCTGAAAGGTAAAATAAAATAGCCTAAGAGCTTGCAGAGATTATAGGCAAAAAACCTTCTTTATTCCACTGGAGGAGAGAAACTGGGCACACATGCCAGGCTTTCTTCTAGGACCAACGAGACCCAAGGAAGTGAGGCCAAGCCTTGGGACACAGTTGCAGCTAGATGCAGAACCTAAGGTATATGAAGTATAACACCAACAATGAAACAAGTTTGCCTAGTAACAAAAAGTCTATTCATAGCAGGGCTTCATGACCAGATTGTGATTCCTGCGGCTTCTTGTCCAAGCTTAAGGATGGTCAGTTCTGTGATTTAGCTGCCGCAGAGATCATCTAGAGGGTGAACGCAAAGGACTGTTGTTATGCCAAACTTAGGGCACAGCTTGCAGGCTGGGCCTTGGCTCTGGAAAGCCAAGTGTCTCCTAATAATAATTAATTAATACCCACTATGGAAAATGGCAGGGTTGAGGAAAGATGATCTGATTGTGTTCATTAAGAAGAGTCCATGCCCAAAGAAGAAAATATGTTTACACCTTATTGACAGCTATGAAAAGTAGAATCTGAAAGATTTCTCATTGACCCCCAAATAAGAGAGGAATGAAAAGAAAAGTAGTCTTGGGGTGGGGGCTTGACATTATTAATAACATCCTTATGATACAGTCCTAGTAGCAGGATCACTGGGTCTGAAAGGGGACTTTACATCTCATATATTTCCAGATTTCTTTCCAAAACAATTCCACTAATTCCTACCTTCTCAATTTTCCTGTTTCCCTAAAGATACAACTACTTTGAATCTTGCCTTAAATTATGTTTATTAATTTGATGGATATTAGGGGATACTCCATAATTATTTTTGCAGCCCTTCCTACACCGTGACTCCAGGACCACTTGCTACTTCCAGGATTTAGGGCACCATTTTAGTTTAAAAGGAATTTGAACCTCTGGCTCAAGCCCCCATCCAGTGTATTCTCTTCCAGATTTGGCACGTGAAATCATGGATAAAAATTATTTCGTAAAAACAGGATGACAAAGTAAATCAAGGATACTTAATTAAGCAACTGAACTTGTGATGCATACTACATGGCCACCACCCTAAATGTCTTGCAGGGGCACCTGTGTTCATAGTTTAATCCCACTCCTACCTCCTAGCCAACATCTAATAGAATAGAAGCTCTTTGAGAACAAAAGTAGTTTCATTTTTATCTTCATGTCACCAGCAGCTAGTCCTTGGCACACAGTAGGTGCTTAAATAGTGCTTGTTCATTGATCCAGTCCAAATTCATGGCATAGAAGTTACAGGCTCAGCATCAGTAGTAGAGTAAGCAAAGATGAACTGGAATTCAATTGGAAGATGAATAACCAATTATTTTTTCAGAATGTATTTATTTGCTTTTAGTTTTCAACATTCATTTCCACAAGATTTTGAATTCCAAATTTTCTCTCCATCTTTCCCCTACCCCACCCCAAGATTATTCATTCCTCCAGTCTGACCTCTAACCCTTTTCCTCCTTCCCCTAACTTTCTATTGGGCAAGATGGATTTTTATACCCCATTGCCTGTATATCTTATTTCCCAGTTGCATGTAACAGCTATTTTTTTTTAAACTTTGAGTTCCAGATTCTCTCCCTTCTTCTGTCCTCATCCACCCCCACTGGGAAGACAAGCAATTCAATATAGGTTACACATGTGTAGCTATGCAAAAATTTCTATAGTAGTCATGCTGTGAAAGACTATATTTCCCTCCATCCTATTCTGCCCCCCCTACTTATTCTATTTTCTCCTTTGACCTTGTCCCTTTTCAAAAGTGTTTGCTTCTGACTACCCCCTCTTTCTATCTTCCCTCCCTTCTATCATCCTCCCCTCTTTTCCCCTTCCCCCCTACTTTCCTATAGGATATAATACCCAATTGAGTGTGTATGTTACTCCCTCCTTAAGCCAAATCCAATGAGAGTAAGGTGGATTCGTTCTTTTTCACTTCCTTGCTCTTCCCCTCCATTGTAACAGTTTTCTCTTGCCTCTTTTATGTGAGATAATTTACCCTATTCTATCTCTCCCTTTCTCCTTCTCCCAATATATTCTTCACTCACCTCTTAATTTTATTTTTTAGATATCATCCCTTCATTGAATGACCAATTATTGATCAGGGGATGTCTGCACAGCTTGTCTGAATCCTGGACACAACTGAGTTTCCTTCTGGCTCATATTACTAAAGGGGGAGTTTCCCGAGGCTGGGGACACCTTAATAACTTAGCAACAATGTGATGGGCAGCCCCCAAAGCTAACTTAATCTTAGGTGGCCTCAATATTAACCACAATGTTCAGAACACGGGAGATGATGGTTCTTCTGGCCTTTATCATGGGGGGATTTAATCTGGAGAACTGTGTGTACTTCTGCATCTACGTTTTAGGAAGTACATTGACTAGGATGGGGAAGTGATTCTAATTTATGATTTATGAGGATCAACCGAAGAAATTGGGAAGTTTTAACCTAGAGAAAGGAAGTCTAGGACTGGGGATCCAATAGCTGACCTGTTTTGGAGAAAGACTTGACTCCTGCTGTTTGCTTCCACAGGACAAATGAGTTGGAGCAAGGAGATGAAATCACCAAGATTTCAACTCTGTAAGGGAAAAATCTTCTGAACAATCAGAGCCTATTCCAAACTGGAATAGGGTTGTACTGGGGGGAGGGAGTGTAGTACATTCCCTATCACTAGATATCTTCAACTGGAAGCTGACTCACCAATTATTGATAATGAATAGGGTAGAGGTGTCAAACCGATGGGCAGCATGCAGCCCCACACCACTGCTGACTTGGCCCAACCAGATTAAATTGTAACTGGGAAATATGTAAAAAAATATAGATAATATAACATTTAGCAACTTAGTCCATGAGGGTCTGTAGGGAGACTGATGGATGGCTTAGTGCTCCCTATTTCTGTTTAAGTTTGACACCAGCAGTTTAGGGGAATCTTCTCAGGTACTAGAGGTATTAGAGGTACTTTAATACTCTAAGATTCCTTCCAGTTCTGAGATGATCTGGGGAAGTTTGGCAGTACAGCCTGGCACGGGAAAGCATGTGAAAGGTAAACAGACAGGCAGATAGCAGATAAACAGAGAGACAGTAGAGTGATTAAGATAACAGGTAGATGGATAGAGATGATAGACAGATTAGCACAGATAGAGGGAGAGAGATGAGTCAGAGGGAGAGATAGTGAGGCAGATAGAAAGATAGAGAGGCAGATAGATAGATGACAGATTTAAAGAGAGGTCTATGTAGAGAGAGAAAGAAGATGGAGATAGATGATAGACAGACAGCTATACGGGAGCATTTATTAAGCACTTACTCTGTGCTAAGACCTCTGGATACCAACACAAGCAAGAGGATCCATATTGTCCAAGAGCTTACATTTTTAATGAAGGAAGGCAACAGAAAGGGGTGCTGGAAAGAGGGGGGAAGGGCCACGTAGCAGGCCAGGAAAAGGAGGAGGACTTTGGAGAGGGTCTGGTTGTGTGTGAGGGGAAGCATAACTGGGGGTTTTCCTAAAATGGCTGTCCTGGGGAGAGAGTCACCAAAGGGGAGAGGAGGGCCCCAGAACAGAAGTTTTTCGGGGTGACAATGCAACAGACAAGAAGGAGTATAGTTGAGATGGAGGAGGGCAAGGTAACGTCTCCCTAGAGGTCTTGGAGACATAGAGCCAATAAAGGTCACTGGGGCTCTAGCTTACGTTTTTGGACTGCAGGACTAGTGCCCATGAGGCAGTGGGTCAATTGGGCAACAGTTATGATATGGTGAAAACTGTAGTTTTTCATGTTATATAAATGCTTGATTGTTGATTAAGACCACTATGGAAAATGGCAGGGTTGAGGAAAGATGATCTGATTGTATTCATTAAGAAGAGTCCATGCCCAAAGAAGAAAATATGTTTACACCTTATTGACAGCTATGAAAAGTAGAATCTGAAAGATTTCTCATTGACCCCCAAATAAAAAAAAAAACCAACTAAAATTAAAACCTGTGTCTTGGCGGTTCTAGAGAGGCCAATAGGGGAAGAGGGTGATTTAGTGAATCATGTCTGCCCCCTGGTGACCAATAGGGAAGAGTGCAGGCAGGACTAGATCTGCCAATTTATGCCTCACCACCACCCACAAACCCATGTGCAGATGAAATGTGGGGAATTGTGTAATGAAACCAAGAGTACCAAAAGATCTACCGTCCTCAAACACAACCCCCACCCCACTGCCTTCCCTGCCCTAGCACCTTCCACCGAATAAGCTCAGTACTATTGTTATCCTGAGAGGAGTGGCACAGGGTGCCTGGCTGATCTCATGGGTACATCTCTCCTAGCACCAATTACATCCCTCCGTGAAAGATCAAGTACTCCATACATGGCAAACAGACATTGATTAAGTACTTGCTGTGTGTCAGGCCCCGTGCTAAATGATGGGGTTATGAAGACAAAAGCAGTCTTCGCCCTGGAAGAACTTAGGTTCTAGCAGAGAAGAAAAAACAAGATAATTTAGAGACTGAGCCCCCAAAGAATAGTGAATTTGGAATTAGAGGACCTTGGTTCAGATCTCACTTATGTCATTTAACTGCTGGTACAACCTTGGGCAAGTCACTTAACTTCTCTGGGCCATTGTTTTCTCATCTGTAAAATGGAGGGATTGGCTTAGTGGCCTCTGATGGGTCCCTCCAGGTCTATGCTTTCGATCCTTTGTCTGCCCTGGTTGCCTTCTCCAGCTAATCCACCGTCCTTCCTCAAATATGATACCCAGCAGGCAATGCTGTGGATGTGGTTCTTCTGCTCAAGGTCCCTAGTCTTGCCTTCTGAGACCATGCAGATGGAACACGTCTCATTCTCTTTTCATGCATCAGCCCTTCCACTGCTGAAGTCATTAGATAGCTGACATCATGGGGAGATGAAGACAAGGAGCTGGAGAAGAGCATGGTAGAGGCGTCTTTAGAAGTGAGTCAAGGGGAGCAGCCAGTCAGTCAACAAGCATTATTAAGTACCTGATATTCACTGGGCACTGTGCTATGAACTGGGGATGCAAAGAAAGGCAAAAAGGAGGAGCTTGCAGCCTAACCCAGGGGACAATATGCAAACAACTGTGTATGAATGAGATACATGCAGTGGAAATGGAAGGTGATATCGAAGGGAAGGCACCAGTAGCAGAGAACAGGGAGCCTTCCTGCAGAAGGTAGTGTCTGATTGGAGCCTTGAAGGGAGTTGGGGAAGCCAGCAGTCAGAGACAAGGAGAGAGAGCACTCAGCTATGGGAGACAGTCGGTTAGTGGAAAAACACTGAATTGGGAGATGAAAGGCCATGTGGAAGCCAGTGTGACTGGAGAGGAGAGTGTAAGAAGACTGGAAGGGAAGGAGGGTCCTGGTTGTGAAGGGAACTCTGGGTGAGAGAGAGCAACTTAGAAAGGAGGTAGGTAAGCAGTGTTTGTCTCAGTTTCCTCATCTGTAAAATGAGCTGGAGAAGGAAATGGCCAAACACTTCAGTGTCTCTGCCAAGAAAACCCCAAATGGGGTCGCGAACAGTCAGACATGACTGAAGCAACAATAATAACAAGTATGCGGTCCTCTCCCCTTACTATTTAAGACTTCCCTTCAGGAGCACTGCCTCTAAGAGAAGTAGGATGTGACAGATTTGAAGAAGATTCCAAAGTGACCCAGTGGTGACACCCCCGTCCCCACCCCCAATCCCAAGGGCTTAATTAGTCCTCCTCCTCCTCTTTTTACAGCTCCCAGCAGCTGCTCCAGACTTGGTTCTCTCCGTTTTATCTCCTAGCCCATGGCAGAATGGAAAGAGATTTCTTCCTGCCCTCCTGTTTCCAAAGCATGTACACATAGCTCCTTGTGAAAATAATTAGCTCATTTGAAGCCTAGAGGCGAGATAAAGGCCCCTCAGATCCTAGTAGTTTCCTCCTCTTTTGCTTTGGGAAGCTTTTTTTTTTTTAAACAAAAAGTTGGGAAGATAATCATAGTTGTTCTGCCCCTTCCTCCCCCAAAGTAGGGAAAATGTTAACATTTAGGCAGAGGTTTGGATCTTTGCCATAATTAATATTTCTCCCTAATTATATAAAAACCCCCATCCTCTTTGTGGCTGAGACGAAATTCGGGCTACTGGAAGTATTTAGGTAAAATAGCAATTTTATTGTGTCTATTGATAGATAGGCCCCAGGAGGTGGGGGTGGGGATGGAGAAAGAGACCTTTTCGTGGAACTTTCTCCAGTTTCCTTAAGTAAGTGGATACAATTGGTGGAATCAGTTCTGGGTCTTTTACTCTGAAATGCCTGGAAGGCTCATGGTTTCCTTGATCTCTCCTTTCTCTGCCACAACCCAGTCCTACTTTCTTTCTCTTTCCACTGGTCACCCCTGGGCTGTCAGCTCTTTCCAGCTCAGCGCCCTGGAGCTCTCAATTCTTGCCTTTTTGCTGCCAGACCCTTAGAATCTTTCAGATAGTCTTTTCATTTCATATAAGTTCCTCAGGGCATGACCAAGTCCCTTATCTAATAATGCCTTTGATAGATTCAAGAGTGGATAAGCCTTCATACTAAGGTATGATTGATTGTTTCAGTAAAGAAATGTTCTTACCTAACAAAGATAATTAAGTTTAAATGGGGTAGGGTAATCAATGGAGTCTCTCTCTCTCTCTCTCTCTCTTTCTCTCTCTCTCTTTCTCTCTCTCTCTCTCCACACACACACACACACACACACACACACACACACACACACACACACACACACACACACCCCACACACAGTCTCTCTCTCTCCCTCCCTCCTTCCCTCTCTCCTTCTCTGTCTGTGTCTGTGTGTCTCTCTCTATTTCTCTGTCTTTATCTCTGTCTCTGCCTGTTTCTGTCTGTCTCTTTGTCTCTTTCTATCTGTCTCTCTCCCTTTGTATCTCTCTGTCTCTGTCTCTCCAAGTACACGGGTTGCTAGGGTACAAATAACCTTCCAGCTCCACTTTCAAGAAGTCTCACAGTTAGTACTCTTTGGTTTTCAATGAGATGTAAATGCAGCTCAGCTGTGGACTGTCTCTAGGCTTCAGGCCCTCTCTCCTGGTCTCCTCCTGGCCTGCAGCTTCCTGCCCTCCCCAGGGGGAACCCTGGTCTCTAACTAGCCTCAGTCTGTTCTTAGTCTGCTTTGTAGCTTCTGTTCTCCCAGGTAAGCCCTGGAAGAGCCCTGCCTGCTGGGGCCAGACCCAGACAGGCTGAGGTCACATTCGTTTGCATCACACAGACTCAGTCTGACCCTCTGCCCTCCTCCCTCCCTCAGCTTCCTCCACTAGGAGGTAACTAGAGGACATTTCCTACTACCCTTCCCAGCCCAGCTGAAGACCCTGCTCCTTCCAGGACTGGGGCAGGAGGAGCTCAGGGGGGCATCCCAGGCCCAAGTGGGCTCAACGACATCTACAACCAGGGGAATTCCTCCTCTCTCAAGTGGGAAGAAAAAACCCCCAGAAGCAGAGGGAGGAGAAAGAGTTTTCCCATCCAGTCTAATGAAAGGGACCTGTGGAAGTCAGGGCTGCTGTGTTTGCCTAGCTGTGGCCACTCCTGCAATTTGCTGCAAATCCAAAGCCTGTTCTGAAGTGAGTCAATTCAATTCAATAAACATTTATTAGGAACCTACTGTATGTGAAGTCCTGGTGGCACAAAGACAAAAGGGAAGCCAATCCTGCCCTCAAAGAGTGTACATTCTATTGAGGAATACAACACTGCAATGGATGAGTAAAGCCAAGAAAGTTTGAGCAGTGGTCAAGAGTACACTAACAAATGGGATGTAGAAGAAAGATTCCTCATAGAAGCAGACACCTGTGGGACAACCTGTCCATGTACATGGAGCTGGGAGATTGAATGCTAACCTCAGTTCTGGTCGAACTGGAATGTACAGCACATAAATGGAAAAGCAGACATGAAAGGTAGGCATAGTAGATGAGAAAATTTTAAATGTAATGATATATTCTGTTTTCTCATCAGTTTCATGTCTAAATATATCCCTTTTCCCCTCCTTCTCTCTAACTAACCCATCCCTTGTATCAAAAAATAAAAAAAGGACGGAAAAAAAATGTAGTTCAGCAAAACTAGTCAGCAAAGTGTGACGGTATTTCCAATGTATCACACCCAAAGTCCTTCCTCTTCAGGGACAACTTGAGCCAATATTTTTATTGCTGTTCTTTTTTTTTTTTTTTTAGTCACTCCTATTTCCAAATATATCCCTCCCTGTTCCACTCTCCCAGAAAGTCGTCCGGTATAACAAAGAGCAAATAAAAGAAAACATAGAGTGCATCAAAGCTAAACAAGACATCAGCCAAGTCTGACATATATGCAGTGTTCTACACCCATAGTCTCCCACCTTTGTAAAGAAAAAAGGGAGTTACAGCTTCTCTGTGAGAGATATTTTGGAGCTCGAATTGACAGTGCTTGATAATTAGGTTAGGAGGCGAGGGAGAAAGAAGAGTCAAAATCTGGAGTCTAGGAGGTAAAGATGGTGGTGCTCAAAACGCGAATAGAGAAGTTAGAAGGAGACAAGTTTGGATTTGGATGTGAAGTCGTGGGGCCAATTTGGGTGGAGCTGTACGGCAGAAATGTAAAGATATGGCACTCGGGATTCTAAATGTTTTAGTTACATAAATGGAGGACAATTCCAAAGTGGGGGAGTTAAAGGAAGCTGCAGGTGCTTAGGAATGATGAGTAATAGCTTGGCCATGGACTTGGGGCAAGTCACTTGTTTCTCTCTCTCTCTCTCTCTCTCTCTCTCTCTCTCTCTCTCTCTCTCTCTCTGTCTCCCCCCTCTCTTTTTCTCTCTCTCTTCCCGACTCATTTTCCCCTTCTGTAAAATGAGGAGATTGGGCTCATGGTCTCTAAGGTCTCACCTACTTCCAATATTCCATGATTCTACATTTCCAAGACCTTGATTTCATTCTTGTCTGGAGCTTCTACCGTATCACAGGAGCCTTCAATGAACTTGAAACAATAAGAGTTTGCAACTTTAGAGTCTTAGAAAGTTACCCAGGGCATTGAGAGGTTAAATTTTTGGTCATAACAACTTTGGTCTTTGGTTATATGACTAATATATGTATTAAACACAAATTAAGGCCTTTTTGACTCCAAGATGAGTCCTCTACCTACTAGGAGAGGGGTGGGAACCTGCAGTCTTGAGGCCACATGTGGCCTTCTAGGTCCTAAGGTGCAGCTTTTAAACTGAGTTCAAGTTTTACAGAACAAATCCTTTTATAAAGGGATTTGTTCTGTGAAGTCTGGATTCAGTCAAAGGGCATCATCACTTGAGGACCTAGAGGGCCACGTGTGATCTTGAGGTTGCAGGTTCTCCAGTCCTGAACTAGGCCATGCTTCCTCTCTTCCATCTCTCAACCCCAAACTGACTCCTGATATCCCATTGAAAGACAGAATCTGGAGCTAGCTGCCAGTGCATCTGACTTCATCTTTTGACACTCTTATTTTCCTGGATAACTAGTCTAAGAAGATATTAAAGTGTAGCAGCTAGGTAGTGCGGTGGATAGAGTATTAGCCCTGGAGTTAAGAAGACCTGAGTTCAAATTTGGCCCCAGAAACTTACTAGCTGTGTGATCCTGGGCAAGTCACTTAACCCCAATTTCCTAAAAGAAAAAATAAATATGATCTTAAAGTCCCAGAAATTTTAGAAGGGACCTGGCTTCTGAAACCATTGTTCTACTGAAACTGTTTTCTCTATGATCTCTCCTTATCTCCTTAGTGATATATTAAATGGACTTTCTCCAGTCTTTGCCACAGTGTTTGATACTGTTGACCACCTTCTTCTCCTAAATAGTTTCTCCTCTCTTAAATTTTTGTCATACTGCTATCTTTCCATTCTGTTCTACTTGTCTGCTGCTTCTCAGTTGCCTTTCCCGGCTCGTCATCCATGTTCCACCCCCCCAGTATGGGTGATCCCTAGGGTTTAGGGCTAGGCCCTTCCCTCTTCTCTCTCGGTGGTCTCATTAACTCCCATGGTTTTCACTATCATCTTTAGACAAGCAAGTCATCTTTGCTGAAGCAATACATCCAGAGGGAGAGATGGGAGGCAGCCTGTGCCAGGCAGATCAACCCCTCCCCCAAATCTGATGGAAATAGTCCAGACCCCTAAACTCAAGAGCTTGGGAAGGGAAGTACCCCCAAGACAATTCCCATGGAGAGACAACCTGGCCCCTTCAGGCAGTGCTTCAGCCATAGCTACCAAAGACAGAAAAGAAATTTCTCACTATCAAAGTCCTTGGTGCTGTCAAATGGTTCATATTGGGAACTGGCATGCTTTTATCAGTGGAAATGACATTAAAGAAGAGGCATCACCATCTGCTCTGCAACTGCACTCTGAGGACTGTGGGACCTTTCCCTCTGACTTGAAGCTGAAACCTCCCCTATGTTCTGTTTCCCTCTATTAGAATGTGAGCCCCTTGGAGCAGGGGCTGGCTTACTTTTATATCTGTATCTCCCACTGCTTTGCACATAACAGGTACTTAAAATGCTTCAAATTAAGTCATTCCTATGCAGATGAGTTCAAAGTCCATATATCCAGCACTCATTTCTGATTTGAACTCCACACCTGCACATTGGACATTTCCTCCATCATGCTTCACAGATATTTCAAACTCGACAATCTAAAACTGAATTCATAATTCTTCCCAAATTCACCTCTCATCTAAACTCTCCCATTTCCACTGAGAGCATCACTATTCTTCCCTTTGTCCAAGATAACAACCTGGAGTCTTCTTTTACTCCCCCTCTTCACCCAAATCAAATCAGATGCGGAGTCTCCTTGATTCTACCTCCATGACATCTCTTATAAGCATTACCTTCTTTCCTTTTGTTATTTTTTAATTTAAAATTTTAATGGTCAAGTATTTATTTATTTTCTCTCTCTAATCTCCCTTGATAAAAAGACCTTGTAATAAATAAGGATAGTCAAATGAAATAGATTTCCACATTCACCAAAATATAGGAATGTGTCCATTTATTGCTGAGAAAAGCTAAGTCTAACAAAGTTGGTAATTAAACGGTGTTGCTATTACTGTGTACAATGTTTTCACTTCACTGAGCATCAGTTCATATAAGTCTTTCCAGGTTTTTCTGAAATCCGCCTGTTCTTCATTTCTTATAGCACAATAGTATTCCATCACATTCACATACCATCATAACCTCAGCTAGTGAGTACCCCCTTAGTTTCCAGTCCTTTGCCACCACAAAAAAGCTGTCATTAATATTTTTATACACGTAGAGGGAATCTTTTCTTTTTTCTTTGATTTCTTTGGGGATATAAGCCTAATCATGGTATCACTGGTCAAAGGGTATGCACAATTAAGTAACTTTTTCTTTTTTTGCTTTTTGGAGGGGGTGGGGAAGGCAGGGCAATTGGGGTTAAGTGACTTACCCAAGATCACAAGGCTAGTAAGTGTTAAGTGTCTGAGGCTGGTTTTGAACTCAAGTCTTCCTGGCTTCAAGGCTGGTGTTCTATTCTCTGCAACAGCTAACCGCACCAATTAAGTAACTTTTAAGACATGGTTAGGGGCCGCTAGGTGGCGCAGTGAATAGAGCACTGACCCCGAAGTCAGGAGGACGTGAGTTCAAATCCAGCCTCAGACACTTGAGACAAAAACTAGCCATGTGACTTTGGGCAAGTCACTTAACCCCAATTGCCCTCCAAAAAAAAAAAAAAGAAAAAAAGACATGGTTTTGAATTGCTTTCCAGAATGGTTGGACCAATTCAGAGCTCCACCAATAATGCCTCAATGTGCACATTTACCACAGCTCCTCCAACATCTGTTATTTTTTTTTTTTAGCCAACTTTGCCACTTGATGAGTAGAAGGTAAAACCTCAGAGATGCTTTAATTCATATCTCTTGGTTAGTGATTTGGAGCATTTTTTTCATATCTCTGCATATCCTTTGATCGTTCATTGCCTTCCTTCTACTGGCATAGCCACCACACTCACCCAGTTTCTCCTCATCTCTTTCTTGGATTATTGCAATAACCTACTTTTTGATCTTCTTGCATCTAGTCTCTTTCCTCTTTAATCTAGCCCCCATAGCTATCAAATTGATATCAACGGCTTACTAATATTATTTTTGGATAAAATGTAAGTTCTGCTGTTCAGCTGAAGTTGAATTATGAAGGGCTGGAATCTCACCTCCTTCAAGAGCCTTTCCCAATCCCCGTCCCTCTATCACTAGTGCCTCGCCTCTGAGATTGACCTCCAAGTTACCCTGTGTGTGCTGGGCTACTGTCTCTTCCCTTAGAATGTGAGCTCCTTGAGGGCAATGAAAATTGGGAAAATCAAATTGATTCCATCCTGTAACTGATATCATTTTCTATCACTACAGACATTTCTATCACTACAGACATTTCATTGTCTCTGAGTTAAGCGTAAATGCTGTTTTCCTGCTAATCACTGTTCGGTTCTTGTGGCAAGGAAATGTGGTATCCTTGAAGGATGCAGGTGGATGCAGGGAGTCTGGTCTGCTCTCTCTGCGCCACTACTGTCCTTCAGGATCTTATTGTTGTGTTGTTTCAGTCATGATCCCATTTAGAGTTTTCTTGGCAAAAATACTGGAGTAGTTTGCCATGTCTTTCTCCAGCTCATTTTATAGATGAAGAAACTGAAACAGGGTTAAGTGACTTGCCCAGGGTCACGCATATAGTAAGTGTCTGAGACTGATTTGTACTGAGAAAGATGGGTCTTTCTGACTTACCTACTGCATCACCTAGTTGCCCGACATCATTCAAGATAGTTTGGCTTGATATCCACGCATGAATCAGCACACATACCACCATAATCAATCAGCAACAAGATAGAAGGAGTGGTTGCTAGCCCTGCATTCCAAATTTCCAGCCAATCATATTGTCTTTCACATCTATGATGCTTCTGGCTTTGTAACCAGTCGTATTGTTTTGCCCATCCATGATTCTGCCTTCTAGTTTTTGGATGCTGCTCCTTTTGTCTGTAAAAATTATCTGCCTGCCTTCATTCAAGGTCTTTTCACTTACTGAGGAGCTGAAAGATCCTTTTTTTGTTGTTGGTAAACGCTAGCCTTACAACTAAATTGAATGTGCTTAGAACTTTGTGCTTCAGTTTACCTTAATTTCAATCATGGCAGCAAAGATCATGTTTTTGCCTTTCTTCGTATCCCTAAGCACTTAGCACAATGCCTAACAAATAGCAGGTGCTTAATAAATGCTTGTTGACTTGACTTTGAATGCCATTATTTCCAGGCAGTTAAATTATTACCCTCTACCCTTTCCCCTCTACCCCATGCAGGAGATGTGTGAGATGCACAAATTTATAGACATCCCCACTCCAAATGTGCATATGCACTATTTGTACCTGACCTGTGGTAGAGCTTTCTGAACTCATATTAGTCTTATCAGCCAGTCTGACACACTGTACCTTGACCCCAAAACAGTGATGTCAATTTGGTCCTCTTCAAGAACGAAGGACGAGAACAGGTTCCCTGTTCAGGCATCCCATTTCCTACCTCCATGCCTTTGCACAGGCTATCCTCCATGCCTGGGATACTCTCCCTTCTCTTTTCCACCCCTTGGTACCTCCAACTCTCTTCAAGGTTTGGCTCAAGCGTTGCTTCTTACAAAAGACCTTTCTGATTCCCTCATTGATTATTCTTCATCCCCCTCAAATTAAATTGTATTTATTTGTATATATTTTGTATTTCCTTATCTGTATACATGTAATCTACCCCCCACCCCTCACCTCATTAGAATGTAAGCTCCTTAATGGCAGGACTATATGTGTCTTTATACCTTAAGTACCTAGCCCAGAGACTTGAATGTAGCACCTAATAAATATTTGTTGAATGGAATTGAGTGCATAGGCTACATTGCCCTGTCTCTTTATGTGGCCAGTGTTCTGTCCCTAGGTCCAAATATGCACAGTAATAGTGTCCTCTGCCTCCTCCAGGGTAGTAGGCCACTAAGAGCATGACAAACCCTCTCTGATCAATCTTGGTGTGGAAGGGGCAGACATCAAACAGGGAACGTTCTCATTAATTTGGGAGAGGATGCAGATTCCCTATACTAGCATCTGCAGGATTCGTGACCAGGCCAAAACTGCCATTTATATTTTCAAGCTTGCAGTTGGGGAGCTCTGTGGCACTCGACGACTCTGTCTGGGGGGATGGCTTTACATCTAGTTCCTCCAAAAAGCCAATCAGACTTAAACCATGCAATTCCAAATAGGAGCTAAGGAACCATTCATGAGTCTGTGAAAGAAATCCTGCCATCTCTTTATTTCAGGATTATCCCTTCCAAATCCTGAAACTAAATTGTAAGCAGAATTTACTGTAATTATTTCCTCCCCGCTTGTGAGTATGCAAGGGTATTTTGGCATTCACTATGAGTATTTGCATCTTCCTGAAGAAATAAGCCTGATAACTGATGAGGAAAACAAGATCCAGAGGTAACTGTACAGACTAGCACAGTGGTCTATAAACCCCAAGAACACCAACTAGTGGGGTAACAATTCCCTATTTGAAAAAAATATTCAGAAACCTAGAAAGAAGTTTGACAGAAATTAGAGCAATATTTTGCATCCTATGCCACACAATAAGCTCCAAATGGATATATGACCCAAATGTAAACAAATTAGAGAAGAAACATCACCACTGTGGCTTGAGGGGTAGGTGGAGTTAGAATTAAAAGGAAAATTAATTGGGGGATGGGGATCCTTTTCAGCAACAAGGATCTGTATCCAAGATGCATGTGTTGTTCCAAAAGTTTTTGTGCAGTTATATAGGGAATGAATTAAAACATACTAATGTTCAAATATGTAGTTTTAACTACCATTGTTTGGAGCATCCTGTTTAAGAATGACAACCTGAAAAGACCATAGTCTAAAAGGGCCAGAGTCTCCCATTGCATTCTGGGTCATCTCCAGTCATCCTGATGAATATCTGGCCACTAGACCCAGATGGCTCTGGAGGAGAAAGTGAGATTGGTAACCGTGTACACAACCTCCCTCCCTCCAAACAAAGTCAAATGCAAGTTATGTCATCATCTCTCTGATGTCATGCTCTTCTTCTAGAATGAAGGTCAAACACAACAATAACAACAGAGCTTTACCCCAAGAGATAAGTGACCAAAGGCTATGAATAAGTAATTCTTTTTTTTTGGAGGGGCACTTGGAGTTAAGTGACTTGCCCAAGGTCACACAGCTGGGTTTTTGTGTGTGTGTGTGTTAAGTGTCTGAAGTCAGATTTGAACTCAGGTCCTCCTGACTCCAAGGCTGGTGCTCTATTCACTGCACCCGCTAGCCACCCCATGAATAAGTAATTCTTAAGGGAAGAAATGCAAGCAACAATATAAAAATATTTCAAAACACTAACAATAGGAGAAATGAAAATTAAATTAACCCTGAAGTTTTACTACACACCCAGCAAATTGGCAAAGATAATAAAAAGGGAAAATGGCAAACATTAGAGAGGGAGCTATGAAAGAAGAGGCACATGGATGCATTGCTGGAGCTGTGGATTTGTCTAACCATTCTGGACAACAATTGGAATTAGATCCCTAAAGTCACTAAGCAGTATGTAGCCTTTGGTTCCATTCTACCACCAGGAGCACAAATAATGGCAAATATGCTATTAGGTCTATATTCCAAAGAGACCAAAGAAAAAGGAAAGGGAACCATCATACAAAAAATTTCTAGCAGCAATTTTTGTGGTGGCAAAGAACTGGAAGTTGAGGGGATGCCCATCAACTGGGGAATGACTGAACAAGTTGTGGTATATGAATGTAATGGAATACTATTGTGTTATAAGAAATGATGAATGGAATGGTTTCAGAAAACAAAACAAAACAGCAACCTGGGAAGACTTGTATGAACTGATGGAGAGTGAATTGAGCAGAACCAAGAGAACATTGTTCTCAATACAATGTTGTAATATTATAATGATGATCAGTTGTGAAAGACTTAGCTACTCTGATCAAGACAATGACCCAAGATAACACCAAAGAACTCATGATGAAAAATGAAAAAATTCCAGAGGGAGAACTGATGAACTTTGAGTACATATTGAAGCATATATTTTTTTTCACTTTTAAATTTTTCTTGCTTTTTTCGCCCACATGGTCAAAATGGAAATATGTTTTACATGACTTCATACGTATAAAGTTGATTGTACTTTTGTCTTCTCAATGGGTAGGGGAAGGAGTGGAAGAAGGGAAAATATTTGGAACTGAAATTAAAAATAAAGAGAAACAAAACTTTAAAAACCCCACAAAACTAAATGGTGGTATACACCTATATTGGTATATTACTGTACCATAAGACAGACCAGATATGAAGGATTCAGAGAAACTTGAGAAGACTTGTAAGAATTGTCGAAGAGTTAAATGGGTAGAATCAAGAGAACTATTTACCACAATAATGAAAGAAAAAACAGTTTTGGAAGATGTTAAAACCTCTGATTAATACCATGAACAATCCTAACTCCAGAGACCTGATGATAAAGCAAACTTCCTGCCTCCTGCAAGAGGTGGTAGACTAGAGGTCTAGAATAAAATCTACCTTTTCAGACCTTTTCAGACATGGTGGATGTGTTAATTAGCTGTGCATGGCTATAGTTATTTGTTACAAGGAAGAGTTTTTTTTAATTGGACAGGGTGGGGTAGGGATTGGTGGATAGTGGTAGGAATACAAGCAATGACAGGAAGAAGAGAGAATTAAAAAAAATACAGAGAGCAAAAGAGGATGCAGACAATCAGGGTAGCTTTGTTACTGCTGTGTAAAATTTAAAATACACTTTAAAAAAGCTCTGTAACAGAAGCTCATGATTTCACATAATACTTCTCTTTCTTGGTTCTTTTTGTGTTGAGATGTTCATGTTTGTTCGTGTTTAAGTAAATGAAAAAATAAAAAAGAAAGAACTCTATTAAGGTGACCTATCATTCTCCTTCCCTTTAGCACAGCTGGAGACTGAGTTGGGTAAAGGTCAGAGACTTGGGGGCAGGGCAAGGACACATGAGCCCAGAGGAAAGAGGTTTCAGGCAGAAGATTGTAAGGGCCACTCTTACATTCCTTAGTTTATTCAATAGGACAACATTAAGATTATTTGTCACTGTCAGAGATTGGAATCTCAGTGCTGTAATGCAGATGGTCGCTGAATTGCCTTCTGTTTTTCAGTAGAATGGAAGCTTATTGAGAGCAGAGACTACTTTCCTTCCTGTCCTTGTATTCCTAGAACAGTGCCTAGCATAGAGTAGGTAGTGAAAGATTGAACGGGCTGAATCAGAAAACTTTTGTGAAGGTCAGCCTAGTGGTGGAGAAGTTCCACTCAAGTGCCTGGGAGAAGAGAGAAAGTTTCTCTTTTTTCCTTTCCCACTCCCTGAACTCCAAGCAAATGTGTGAGTTTCAGAAGTCCATCAGAGGTCCCATTGGCAACCAGAGACAGTAGTGATATCTCAGGAACTCTAGAGGGTGATGGAAGGATGTGCTTTGGGAGCTTAAAGACCCATCAAGGACAAAACAGACACATTCAGAAAAGGCAGATTCAGAACTCTACAAGGACACCAAACCTCAGAACCCTTAGCTCTGAGGCTAGCAGGGAGCTTTACTCGAAAGGAGTTTCATGTGGATTCCACAAACTGGGGGGAAAAAAGGACTTTCAGTAACAAGAATTTGTGAATTTTCCCTTTGGCCACATGAGCTCTTTAAATTTGAGCTCACTATCCCCAGGCAACTTGTTTATACAAGGAAAGAGTGTGTCCCCAGTTTGGGGAAATGTTTCTATAACATTGTTTTACCTGCTTACTGAATACTCTTTCTAAAAGTTAAATCTGAGTGAGAATGGGGTGCACCCTGATGGGGACTCTTACATCCTACAGAAGCAGCTAGGTGGCACACTGGATAGAGAACTGGGTTTGGGGTCAGGAGGTTGTTGTTATTTGGTTGTTGTAGTTGTTTCTGATTCTTCATGGCCCCATCTGGGGTTTTCTTGGCAAAGGTACTCCAGTTGTTTGCCATTTCCTTCTTGAGGTAATTTGACAGATGAAGAAACTGAGGCAAACAGGGTTAAGTGACTTGTCCAGGGTCCTACTGTTACTAAGTGTCTGAAGCCTGATTTTTTTTTTTTTTTGCTTTTTGGAGGGCAGTTGGGGTTAAGTGACTTGCCCAAGGTCACACGGCTAGATTTTGTGTGTGTGTGTGTGTGTGTTAAGTGTCTGAGGCCAGATTTAAATTCAGGCACTCCTGACTCCAGGGCCGGTGCTCTATTCACTGCGCCACCTAGCCGCCCCCTGAAGCCCAATTTTAACTCAGGGACATGAGTCTTGCTGACTCCATGCCTAGCGCTCTAACTACTGCACCACCTAGCTGCCCTGGAGTCAGGAAGACCTGAGTTCAAATCTTGCCTCAGATACTTCTTAACTATGACTCTGGGGAGAAGTAGTCAGCTATTCTCTGGGACCCTTGCCTGACAGTGAAAGTGGATGTTGAAAAGTAGCCCCAGAGGGGCTGATACACATACAAAGAAGTTACAAAGATTTGGGGTTTTTTGAGGGGGGATATTAGAGGGAGACCAGGAAAGGCTTCATATCGAAGCAGTGCTTGATATCAGGCTTGAAGGAAGCTAAGGATTCTAAAAGCCAGCAGTGAGGTTATGGCATATTCTAGGAATGGAGGGCAGTATGTGCAAAGGAATATAGTTTATGGGGATCAATAATAAGAAAAACTGAAATCAAGAGACTGAACACAATACACCCAATACATCAGCCAAGAAAAGATGATGGCAGGACCATCCCTACCATTGCTCCTCTTCTTAGGAGGCTCCAGGACACTCCTCTTCTGTCACAGATAGCACAAGATTGCATTGATACTTCGGGCTCAAACTTAACTTAAAATTCACTAAAAATACCAGATATTTTTCATGTGAACTGCTGTCTAGCCACACCTTCCTCATCCTCACTTGTAGAGTTTAACTCTTTAACCCAAATGTTGGCCTCTACATTCTTTCCAACAGATTAATGACCAGGTCTGTTCTCCTGATGTGGGAACTCCCTCCACCAACTCAGATCAACTGCCAATGACTTGTTATACATAAATCTTAGGGAGTTACCTGACATACACAGAGGTTAAAAAAAGACATCCAGGGTAGTAAATATGTATTAGAAACAGGATTTGAATCCTGGTCCTACTATCTTGACTCTAAGCTCAGAGCTGTATATATCCACTGCTCCATATTGTGGTCAAGCTTTCTATGTATTCCTATTCTATTTCATCATCTCTCATTGCCAAACTCTTTTTAGATCCCAATTTTTGGGTCCTAGTTCTGTCATCCAGTATGTTAGCCGTCCTTCTAGATTTGTGTCACCTGCAGATTTGATAAGCCTGACGCTTCTCCCTTGATGCAAGTCACTGATGAAAAAAACCAAAAAAACATTTGAATGGAAGAAACCTGAGGAGAAAGCTTTTTCCTCTGCTAGAGACTTCTCTCCAGGTTGAAATCGATTCATGATGCAATGCTCTTTGGAACTGAGAATGACTCAGAACTGGTCCATACTCTTCAGATTTATCCCCAAGAGCAGAAAACATCTTGGCCTGGACCACATTAGATGTGGATTTGGCCTTACTGTTCAATCTGATTCCTGATGTTCTGAATTAACTGTATAGCTGACAGTTGTATGTAGACATGTAATGGAAGCGAAGGGGGATCATCTAGCAGGGAGGGAGCTTAACCTTGGACCGACTGACTCTGTCAACGTTTGAACATTCAGCTCGCCATGCCTGATGACTGAGCCCTAGCAAATTCTATATACCATTTGTTTGTTGGCTTGTTTGTTCATTCTTTCATTTGTTTGTTTATCTAAACCTGTGATTTCAATTATAGGACACTTTCTTCTAAAAGCACATCTGAATCTGCTTTGTAACTAACAGTCTTTGAGTGTTGACTGGGGCACTGGCCCATTAAAGTGACTTACCCATGCTCATACAACTAGTATGTGTCAGAGGCAGGGCTTCTTGGCTCCAAGGATGAACTTCTAACCATTAAACCAGACTGCTTCTCCCTTAGTTATGCCAAATGCTGGGTCACACCCATGGTTTCTCATGCAGACAGAGCAGAGTCTCTTGATTTCATTGACAAGCTAGGCATGAATGCATCCCTGGGCCAGAAGGCATGCAACTGAGAGTCTGGTGGGAATTCAAGTGAAAAACCATGGAATCTATTCCCCACCTACTCACATTCCAGCTCTGATAGCAGCTATGGATGAGTGGGTCCCTTGTAGCCGTTGGACAGTGTTTCAAATTGGAAACGGACGATGGCTGTATTAGGGTGTGTGGGAGGAGATCACAGCCAGGAAGTTCCTGATTTGTGGGCATAACTGTGTGTATACAAACAGGGGTTAGCAACAAGGACGATGGAAACAGGTCTGAAGGGCTAGAGGCCTTAATCAGTGTCTGAAGCAAAAGCTGGGTCAAAGCCACCATCACAACATCGATTGAGTGGCCTAGAGTGACTGGGAGGATGGTGGTGCCCTCGACAATGATAGGCAAGTAGAAAAGAGGGAGAGGGAGAAGATAGTTTAGAGTTGAACTGACCCGCTTAAAGGCTGAGATTGGAAATGGGGGAGAGTCTAGTCAGCGCAGGAGTGATGGCCTGGGGAAAGCACTCAGGGTTGGAGGAATTGGAGGATCTGGTGAAGATAAAGAACAGGACTAAGGTTCAAAAAGCATAGGGAAGGATGGAAAGATAAGAGCGGATAATCAGATGAAAGATTTTAAGGGTTCATAAATGAGGAATAGTGTTTGTGGGTCACGGCAAGATCAAGGTTAGGAAATGGAGGCCCAGAGAGTTTTTGATTTGCTCAGTCACACAGACAGTAAGTGGCAGAGTAGAAATTTGGAAGGATTTTTTTTTGTGTTTTTGGAGAGGGGGAAAGCAGGGCATTTGGGGTTAAGTGACTTGCCCAAGGTCACATGGCTAGTTTTTGTGTTAAGTGTCTGAGGCTGGATTTGAACTCAGGTTCTCCTGACTCCAAGGCTGGTGCTCTATTCACTGCATCACCTAGCTGCCCCTGAAGTAGAAATTTGAACTCAGGTCCTGTGACTCTAGGTTGAGTCTCCTTCCATTGTATTATATGTCAGCATTTGGATGGCAGGCACCTTTGGGGCCATAGCAACACCTTTTGCTTAAACCTTCAGGGCTGACTTCTGAATTCTCTTCTCAGAGTTCATTTTGTTATGATTGTGTTTAGTGCCTTCTGACTCTGAGCCAATCAGGGGCTGAGTCTTTGTTATATATTCTGGGAGGTTTGCATTTTGCTTTAGGGGTTTGATTATGAGAAGGACCTTTTGATTCCCTGGACAGGACTCTGAGTAACTGTTAAGAGCCCGCTGACTACTCAGAGGTTTGCACTCTCCCAATCTGGTGGTGTATATAGGTGGTTGTATTACTTTGTTCAGACAGTAGGAGCCCTGTCTATTGAATTTCTATGCTAATTTCTCTGCTTATCTGTAATTAAAGTAAGACTGTTTACCCCTTTAAAGCTCTCTTTCCTTTAGCAAATCAGATCAAAGAACCTGTGCAAGCAGGCCATCCCGAGTGTGCTAGGGTCCTTGCTGCTACAATCTCCCACTTTAATGTCCCCTTACACGGTCCTTCCTGCATTTTATTGTTCAGAAGAATTTAGTGTCATCATTAACAAGAGAAGAAAGAAAACCAATCATTTTGTTCAGTTTGTCATTCAATCATGTCTGATTCTTTGTGAGCCCATTTGGGCTTTTTTTGGGGCAAAGATAATGGAGTGCTTTTCCATTTCCTTCTCCAGCTCATTTTATAGGTAAGGATACTGAGGCAAACAGGGTCAAGTGACTTGTCCAGAGTCACAGAGCTAGTAAGTGTCTGAGGCCAAGTTTTTGCTCAAGAAGAGAGGTCTTCCTGACTCCAGGCCTGGAACTCTATCCCCTTTAACATCTAGCTGCCCTAAACATGAGTAATTAAGTGCCCTCTATGTACCAGCCACTGTTCTGGGTGCTTTTACAAATATTATCTCATTTTACCCTCACAATAACTCTAGAAGGCAGGTACTATTATGATCTTCATTTTCACAGTTAAGGAAACTGAGGCAGATAGAGCTTAAAGAACTTGCCCAGGTCCTACAGCCAGTAAATGTCTGAAGCTGGCTTTGAACTTGGATCTTCCTGACCCTGGGCTCAGCGCTCCATCCATTGTTCCACCAAACTGCCTTCAACAAAGAAGGGGAAAGAACCTTGTAAGACAAGTAGTACGCCCTAAACGTCATGACTGGCTTGGGAAGCTTTACAGTTCTCAGAGACCACAGAGGTTCAGGAGCTAGGCCATGCCATGGTCTCTTTGTCTTCACATTTATATGGGTTGGTTTGTTATTAGCATTTTTTCAAAGCCTTGATAATAGCAACAAAGAGTACTCTGCAAAGGTATCCTACTGGGAGAATCTGGATTGATTGCTTCCTCATTCCCGGGCCTCTCACCCTCCCCCCCCTCCCCCCCAAGTCCATCCAATTAGATTAAGTTGGAGTCATTGAACAAGAACACATGAACATCCGACTGGGGGAGGAGGGAGGGGAATAACCTGGTTTCTAGAAGGAGTTATGCTGATTAAACCATTAGATTACTTTAAAGGGAATAAAATAATCATGAGGACAAGGGGAAGCTGACAGACAAAACTATGTCTTTTAAGAACCCTTTGGCGAGATTTCAATGTTCCATTAGATCAGCCATCTCTCTGTTGGGAATGTTCCCATTGTAATGCAGGAACTGGTCAATGAGGGCTCAACCCTTAGAGCATGCATGGATTTGTCCATCCTGGTGGGTTATTTGAAGCGTGTGTGATATACCCTGTCTGGTTTCAGGCCAATACTTAGAGGCTTAACTCTGTGCTTAACACTCTTAAGTCCTGAGTGACTAAGGGACTGGTACTGTAGAGTAATGAAACATCTTCAGGTTGGCTGAGGTCTGATGGCACAGGACAGGCGTAGTCTTTCCTGAATGTGTATGTATATGAAAGGTTTCAGCAGATGATCTTACAGGGGTGGGGAACCTGTGGTTTGGAGACCACAAGTGGCCCTCTAGGTCCTCAAGTGTGGCCCTTTGGTTGACTCCAAACTTTGCAGAAAAAATCCCCCTTAAAAAAAGGATTTGTTGGATAAAACTTGGACTCAGTCGAAAGACCACACCCAAGGACCTGGAAAGCCACATGTGGCCTCGAGACCAAAGTTTTTCCACTCATGTGTCTAGTTCTTTCCTGGTGGATTCCTAGGGAGGAAGAGCTGTCAGTTGGGGAAGGGGCATCAGCCATCTATCTCTTCCCTCCCCCCCCCTTCCCCAGAAACCACGTATTCATGAACATCTTGTGTCTGCCTTGATGTTATGCCCTGAATCAAACCTGGCAGGGATTCCCTGATGGAGAAAAAAAGGATTCCCTGGACCAAGAGTCCCAAGGCGTCTCTCAGCTCCGGGGGTTCCCTCGATGTCTGGCTTTATGATAGTGATCTTTGCTCTTTTAAATCAACTCTTCCCCAGGGATCTTGAGTATGCATGATGAGAGTGCACTCCCATTGGGGGAATATTTTTGTAAGTTCTGTTCTTGCTGTGCCTTCTCAGTAAAGACTATGTTTTGTGTTGTCATTGTTGTTTGTAAAAGCTAATTGATCATAGTTAGCTGACAGGTATTAGGAGGGCCACACCGGATGGGGAACCTTCCCTCCAGGGCCAGTGCTCTAACCACCAAGCCACCTAGCTGCCCCTCACTTGCTGATTTCCAAGGTGTAAATGCTCACACTGGAAATTTAACAACCAGCTTTCCCAGGATGGCTCTGGCACATACCTGTGTAGGTATTCGTTCTGTATTTAGGTAAAAAGAAAAATAGTGTATTCCTAGGACCTGTTTTTTAGAGTTGATGATACTTTAGCAGTCATTTCTTCAAAACTCATTTTTGGATATGGAAACCAAGACCCAGAGCAGGAGGGGAAGTGACATGGCCCAAGGAACACAGAAGCTGATGACAGAGCTGAGATTTGAACCCAAGTCCTCTGCCTCCAAATTCAGGGTCCTTTCTCTTTTTGCTGGTGTTTCTGTGTTACAGGGAAATCTTTTTTTCACAATTCAAAAATTTTCTAGAAGCATTAGATCTCATGTGTCACTTTTACCAGCAGAATACAAAGTACATGACAAACATTAAGCTTCATAACACCTATGTAAGGCACGTGGAATAAACATTATCTTCACTTTACAGATGGAGAGACTGAAGCATGGTGAATTTTAATGACTTTTAGAAGATTTGTGCAGCTAAGGAGGCAGCGTGTGAGTCTGGTGGGTGGCTTCTGAGTCCTTTGGGATGGGGTAGGAGTAGGAGGGAGGGGGGATGTGTGAATTCTCTCTCATCTGCTCCTTTCTCTGGGCCCCTCACCAAGTGGTCCCCTGGACTATGTTATCATGCCCAAGAAAACTTCTTCCTCTTGGAAGATCCCTTCAGCCCTGGTTCTCACTCTTCTCAAGCCCCCACAACACCTCCCTCTGATTGGTTGGCCTCTTCCAGAATTTCCATTTAGAGAGGGTGCCCAGGTCGGTCACATCTTCATTTCTTACTGTGCTGCAATCTACAATCCTTCATCTTTCTATCTTGCCCCATGCAGGTTACCTATTTCCCCCTCCCCAACCTAGTTACAGCTCCTTCTCCCATTAGAATGTAAGCTCCTCGAGGGCAGGGACTGTCTTTCCTTTTGTTTGCATTTGCATTCCCAGAGCTTTGCACAGTGCTTGGAACATAGTAAGTTCTTAAGAAATGCTTGTTGACTTGACTGCTTGACATCTGGAGGCTTTTCATTATCATTCAGAAGCAACTGAATTCTTGGTTCGGGGATAAAGGCATTTAGAATCATAGAATCTCAGAATGAGAAGAGATCTCAGAGGTGTATCAATAATGAGATATTCACAACACCCATGATGGTTATGAATATGCTGGTATAGTTTTGGATCACAAAATGTAGCAAACTCTCCACATGGAAGGCAGAACCAAGGTCTTTATTCAGAAACCATA
>CM053596.1:54804328-54821739 GCA_028646575.1 Pseudocheirus occidentalis
GTCAATTAATTGGTTGGTTTTTTTAGGTCTGTGAAACTCTGCTTCTAGGGGGGGAAGCTCTGTTCCAAATCACTGGGGTTTTCCCAACTGCCGGAGCTATTAAGGGGGTGTTGCAAGTCCCCCCAGCTTTGGCTTGCTGAAAGTGCACCCCAGGACCACCACCCAAGACCACGATCCGGATCCAGGCCACTCAACGCAAGAGCACTTGGCCCTGATCAATTGATTCAGCCCCCCTGCTGAGTCCTCAGGCCAGGGGCTCTGAAGCAGCCCTGTAGGGCCCCCCCCCTTCCAGCAGTTCCCTTCCCCCACTGCTTCCTTGCCCTGGGGGCAAAATGGCCTAACTGCTATACCACCCCCCAATTAATTTTCAAAGTTTCACTTTCACTAACGAATTCTGCTGATTTTAAGCTCCCCTTAGGCAGGTGCTTTAGATTTTCTTTGAAGTAGACTCATGCTGTGGTTTGGGAGGCTCCTCTTGGCTGCAGCTGGGGTTTTGGGCTGGCCGGGTCTCTGCTCAGTTTTGGTGTGAGCTGTGCCTCTCCCCTCCTCGTTCCTCACACCTTGGCAGATGTGGAGGTGCTGGAGGCTGTAGAACCGCTGCTGACTGGCTGCGGGGCTCAGCTCAGCCCAGCTCCTTCCCACTGCCCAGGCCTGGCTGCGGTCTTGGCTTCAGGCTGGGCCGGCTTCCATTCCGGGCCTCCGCTCCCAGCAGCTGAGATGAGCCCCTGCTGCCGCCAAGCTGCCTTCAGCGAGAGATGGGTTTTCTGTATTTTTGTGAGTCTGAGACTCCTAGATTTTATCTGCGCTCATAATTTAATGGTTGTTTAGGATGGCGGTGTGGGAGCTGCGGGACCTTGCTGCTTCTACGCCACCATCTTGGCTCTGCCTCTACTGGATATGTTGCAGAGTGCTTATGCAAAGGCATGGAGGTGGGACAGGAAGTGTTGTGGAAGAGGGACAGTTGGCATGTCAGGACAGTGCACGAAAAGGAGAAATAACTGAGTTGAGTCTGAAAGGTTGGTGGGAGCCAGATGGTGGAAGGCTTTAAAAGCCATTAGACTGAAGATTTGTAAATGATCAACCTAAGGCAATAAGCATTAATTAATTAATCACCTCTTACAGATCAGGTACCATGCTAGGCTCTGGGGTTACACATACAAGCCAGAAGAAAGACGATGCTTGTCCTCAAGGGACTTACATTCTATTTTTTTTTTTTTTTTTGCTTTTTGCAGGGGGGAAAGCAGGGCAATTGGGGTTAAATGACTTGCCCAAGGTCAACAGCTATAGTAAGTGAACTCAGGGCCTCCTGACTCCAGCGCTAGCTCTCTATTCACTGAGCCACCTAGCCACCTCTAGGGGCTTACATTCTAATGGAGGAAGATGACGCATAAGGAGGAGCTGAAAAGAAGTGTCACAGAAGTACCTGCGTTGTGAATTGGATGTCATGTGTGGGGAAAGATAATGAATTTAATTAAAAAGTACTTTGCTTTTTTGTATAGATGTCATATCGTATTTCAGATGTCTCTGGGCTGGCCAGTTCAAGATGCTCAATAGATAATGGGATATGTGAGACTGAAAATCAGGAGAGACAACAGGGCTGCACGATTAGCCTACAGATGGCAATCTGGAGATCATGTGTATGTTCAGACATCTTAGCCGGGGGCTCTGCCCAGGAACAGAGCAGTCAGGACGAGGGGCACAGAGGGAGGACGGTGTATGATGTGGGCCTCCTCCTTGAATGGGTCATCGTGGCTTTCCCCAAAGGCTTTTCTTATATTATTCCTGCACTTGGCACCTACCTAGGTGAGGGGGTCAATTCACTGAAAGAGAATATGACACTAACTCGTAGATGGTCTAGGTTGCACATATGGAGTGTCTATATAAGATTCTACCTTAACCCTAAAAATATATTTGACAACTGTTACTCTAGCTTTGTTGGACCTATCTGTGTTTGCGTGCCTCTGGTCTACCATTCAAGTACCCAAGCCCATCTCCAGGCCATAATGACACTTGGGTATAGAACTTGATGGGGCACCCTTTTTTTCAGTTGTGCCTGATTCTTCATGTCCCTTTTTGGAGTTTTCTTGGCAAAGATACCGGAGTGGTTTGCCATTTTCTTTGCTAGCTCATTTTATAGATAAGGAAACAGAGGCAAACTGGATTAAGTGACTTGTCCAGGGTCACACAGCTAGTGAATATCTGAGGCCAGATTTGAACTCAGGAAGATGAGTCTTCCTGACTCTAGGTCTGGCACTACTCTGCACCACTTAGCTGTCCCTATGGGGATCCTAAGTCAACAAAATAATCAATCATGAATCTTCTTGTGTAGTTAAAAAATTAATCTGAAAAAATAAAAATAAACCATTGCTCCAAAACTGCTAGTATGTTTCACAAATGAAACTATATCAGTTTCAAAGTTGTGAAGAATAGGTCACAAAGTACTTTTTGAAGGAAAATGAATTAAATTCAGCATTATGGACTAGAGAGTTATATTCAGTCTGCTCAAGAGCCAGAATTAGGTGAAGTAATAATATATCAGAAGCATTTTTACTAAGAACAAGTATAGATAGACCAGAAGAACTCATTCTTTCCCTTGCTATTTCACATGTATTTAAGATGTATGCAGTCACAAGGCAAGAAAAGGAAATTAGGAGGATTCACGCCAAAAATGAAGGGGTCAACATTTCCTTGTTTGCAGATGTTAAGACAATAAAGGAGTTCAGCAAGTTTGGAAGGGACCAAACAGAGGATTTCACTGGTGAAGGAAACTAAACTCCCTCTATGACTGCAGGTCAACACCTTCTCTGAAGCTTGGGCCTAGAGCAGCAGTTCTCAGCCTGTGGGTCTTCATCCCTTTGGGGATTGAACAACCCTTTCACAGGGGTCACAGGGGTTGCCTGAGACCATGGGAAAACACATTTCTAATGGTCTTAGGAACTGAAACACCGCTCCTCTATCTGTCTCCAGGCAGATCTGCCCACATGCAGATATGCCCAGATACACCCACATACGAGTATTAAGTATTAAAGGATCAAGGCATTAGGAAGGTTGAGAACCACTGGCCTAGAGGCAGCTAGGTAGTACAGTGAATAGAGAACATTGGCCCTGGAGTCATGAGGACCTGAGTTCAAATCTAGCCTCAGACACTTACTAATTGTGTGACCTTGAGCAATTAACCTTGATTGCCTTCAAAAAGAAGAAATACTCTTATGCACATTTTTAGACCTGGCTAATATGTATGTAGGATATGTTTTGTCATGTTATGTAGATATGTATTGAGGAGTAAAAAAATTAATTTACTCATGGGTAGGGAAAAGAGTAGGGAGAAGGACTTGTGGCTTGGAAGAGAAAAAAAATTAAAAAGAAGAATTTGAGCTCAATGAAAAGGGAAGGGGTGGTGGTGGGGGAAACTCATCTCTTAGAGAGCTACCTAGAACATTGGGAGGTTTAAGTGACTTGCCCAGGGTAATGAGCTAGTCTATATTAGTGGTGAAATTTGAACTCAAGTCTAGATGACTAGAAAGCCAGCTCTCTATCCTCAGCCCACACCATCCAGGAAACAAGATAAAGTCACAAAAATCGTTTACACTTTTGTATGCTGCCAGCAAAAAACTAATTTAAAAAACATTTATACTAAAAGAATCCCTTACTAATATTTACAAATTAAATTACTGTGATACACCCATGACCTTTGGAAAGATAACACTAAACATGTATCGTCAGAAATAAAAGTAGATCTGAGTCATTGAAGGGACCTACAGTGGATAAACAATATAAATGCCAATTCTCCCGTATTAATTTGGAAGTTCAACACAAGACTAATGAGTTTGTATACGGAACTGTATAAAATAGGATAACATTTACATAGACTTATCCGTGGACAGGGATATCAAGGGAACTCTTTGGTGGGGGTGAGGAAGATGATTAAAGAAGACTCGTCCTAAAGGAACTGAAAACACATCACAAAGCAGTTTCTCATCCGAACTATTTGGTACTGGACCAAAACAGACCACTGGAATAGAATTGAATTTCTAGAAATTGAACCAAATGAATGTGAAAATCTATGAACAATTTTTAAATGGGGGGGGTAAGGGAGGAAAATATTTCATAAATGCTGTTAGAAAAACTATCAATGCAATGAAAAATGAATATATCTTACACCGTATGGGCATATATGGCAAAGTCAAAATACTAAAAATAACAGCAAAAATCTAACATTTAATTGTTCTTTTCATTTAAAGTTAAGTTAACCATTTGGGGGGGAGGTGTTCATTAGTTATGTCTGCCCTTTGTGAAACCAAAGAGTGAAACATAAAACACACGTAAAACAAAATGCAATGATACACTTATCTCAACTGTAGAGGTGAGAGAAACAAATGCAAGAGATTATTGGGGGTAAATTAGATGGATTTAATTACATAAAAATAAAAACAAATCAGAATAAAAATAATGTAACCATGACAAAAAAAAGCCAAGACTGAGAAAATATTTGAGGCAAGAGATAAAAATGGACATTTAGAGTTCTCAAAGAATTGGTACAAATGTTCAAAAGTGATGCCCAACGTATAAGTTGTCAAATCATACATACAGACAATTTACAGAGAGGATATACGATTTCAACTAACCGCTTGAAGAAAATTTCCATTTCTATTATAACTGAAGAAATGCACAATTAGAAGACTGTTAAGGCACCCATTCTACATGGATGCAAATCAAAAAGAAGACAAAACTCAATGCTGGTGGGAGCTGTGGAGAAACACATGTAGTTGGTGGTTTTGCAATATGGTAGACTTACATTCTAACTAATCTAGGTTACTAGATTGTAACCTACTACTAGTTAACTAGTAAAGTTAACTAGATTAGTAACCTACAATCTAACTAATAAATATAAAAATATAATAAAAATAAATTATATTGCAGCTATATGTAAAACATGTAACTGTATATGTTACAAAATAAATGATATTATCTGACCCAAATAATTAAACTCTTGGGAATGCTCCTATAGAGTGTTATTAAGAACAAAAGAACTATCTATACAAAGATGTTTACAGGAGCATTGTTTGTTTAAAAAGTGGAAATAAACGAAAATGATGGACAACCTTTGGTATACCCATGCAAAGGTTTTTTTTTTTTTTTTGGAGAGGAGGAATCTGGACCTGCGATCTCTTCCATGTAGGACAATTCAGATGCGGGCATTCAGTTAGGTGGCACCACACTACACAGAACACTTCACCTGAAGCCAGGAAGTCTTGACTTCAAATCTATCCCTAAATGGCAAATCACGCCTCTGTCTGCCTCAGTTTCCTCACTTGTAAAATCTCCCAGGATTGTCATGGGAATAAGATGAAATAATATTTGCCAAGTACTTGGCAGACCTTAAAGTCCTATGTGTTACTGTTGTTGTTTCAGCTGTGATCTACTCTTTGGGAACCCATTTGTGGTTTTCTTGGCAAAGATACTGGAAAGGTTTGCCATTTCTTTCTTCTCCTCATGAGGAAACTGAGGCAAATAGGGTAAAGTGACTTGCCCAGGGTCATACAGCTAGTATGTGTCTGAGTTCAGATTTGAACTCAGGTCTACCTGACTCCAGGCCCAGGCTTATCTATGATGCCACCTAGCTGCTGAAGTACTACATAAATGCCAACTATTATTATTAGCTGTTATAAATTCCCTATATATCAATACAGATAGACAAAATATCTTTGAGTTATGGTCCTAGAGCATTGCCTGGAGCATATTTGCCACGTGTGAGAAGCAGAACTCAAATCTAGGTCTTCCTGACCCCAAGGCTAGTCCTCTGGCTACCATGCCAGGTGTCAGATGACATATAGTAATACTCTGATATGATTAGACATGATACATACAAAAACTATGAGGGACTTGCATGCTACCCACATGGCACCTTGGGGTCTTTATCCAAAGTTCTGCTCAGACGAACAAGCTGGGCGGCCCCCATAGGGCGGCTATGTCACCTGCCGCCTCAAGGTTGGAGGAGTAACCTTGAAGAATTGGGATGGCTTCTTGTTATGTCCTTACCAATATCAATGACCAATGATTAATATGTAAAAACATGAAGCCAATTAGTATTAATTATCTTTTCACAAAAGGATATATACTGAAAAATATAGAAAGAACCAGAATACAAACAATTCTCCCCCTACCCCCTTCTTCAACCTCTCAAAACTAGGGTACATTTTTTTGTCTACCATCTTGGTCCCTAGGGAGGCTGGGCTCACACTTAAAGTGGTTGTCATAAAGCATTGGCTTCACAAAGTTTTCTTCCAAAATTAGCATCACCAATAGATGGAGTTGCTCCCTTGCCTGAAGGAAATAGCATCTTGGCTGCCCAGATAAGTCACTTCTGGACTGGATCCCACAGGACACTCTTCAGGACCGTGCTGGTGCATGGAACCTGGCTCTGGCAGCTACACTAGCATCTGCCATAGACAGCTGTGCCTCTGGTGGTTTTTCCAACTGTTTAGAGTCTCATGATGTCCTGTACCAAAGGAGAAGAGACATAAACTCCTCTCAGACACAAGCACGCTCCTGTTGGCAGCCAGAGTAAAGCCATCCTATCCTTCATGGCCTTCTGGAGCTCAGACTCATCCTTGTGCCTTGTGGCCAGGAGGAAGGAGAGATCTCCTCTCACTTTTGTATGAATTCCCAGTTCAGGCCCTGTATTCAATTGAATTGGTCATCCCATAGTAAGTAGACTGCACACAGTCACAGAATACTCGCCCATGCTCTGAAGGGAGGCAAGGGGCCCTCTGTTCCATGCTGTTACATGCTTCCCAAAGTCCCTTTATCATGGCTCTTGCCAGCAGGCAGCGCCTATTCCAAATGCTCCTGGGACTGGGTAAGATTGACCAGTCATCCAGCCTCCCCAGCCCCATCACATAAGGAAATGTGAAAACCCTCAGGGAAGATAAAAAAGTGACAAAACCAGATCTTGAGCAGAATACACAACAGATAGGATTGTAGCAAAGGAAGGGCCTACAGGAACACAGCTGAATGGGAGAGGAAAGAGAACAAAGAACACAGCTAGTAACGGCTAAGTTTTTATAGTTATTTTCATATTGAAGTTATTTCAAAAGTATTAATAGTTGCAAAAATCTAACATTTAATTGTTCTTTTCATTTAAAGTTAAACTAGTCATTTGGTGGGGGGTTCATTAGTTGTGTCTGACCCTTTGTGACCCCGTTTGGGATTTTCTTGACAAAGATACTGGAGTGGTTTGACATTTCCTTCTCCAGTTCATTTGACAGATAAGGAAACTGAGGCAAACAGTGTTAAGTGACTTGCCCACGGTCACACATCTTTAATCTCTGTAAAGTACTTTTGTAAATTTTAAAGAACTATATAAGTGTGTTACTATTATTCACTCATTTGTTTTACATATGAGGAAGGTGAAGCTCAGAGAAATTCAGTCATACAATTAGCAAAGGTCAGAGCTGGGCCTCTATCCCCGGTCCTCTGCTGCTTCCCATTCTCCGGTCCACTCTGCCAAACTGATGCCATCACAGACCAGTCTGTCCCGGCAAACACACAGTTTGCCCTTCCATAGTTTAATGGCAGCCCAGAGAAAAGGGGATTTTTCTGTTTTCAATACCTCGAATCTGAACACTACCCTTTCCTTCCCCGTATTACAAGTTGTTTCCATGAGGACAGAGACAGATGATTTCTTTCTTCCTGAATAAGACAAACAAACAAATACCAAGCCCAAAGTTTAAAGAACAGTAGGACAGTGTGACAAAGCCAGGCCTATAAATACAGGCCTGCTAGACAAAGGTTCCCTGGTTTAAGTGGCCTAGTTAAACAAAAAACAATTAGAGCTAAGTTGTTTGGCCCCCAAGGCTCATAAAGCCAAGTACCCAGGGACTGTGGGCTAGGCCCAAGGGACCAGGCTTTAAATGTATCTTATTTAAAAGACCTCTTCTACAGACCTGCTGATTGTGGGTGGGTAGGCTGGGGATGCTGTGGCACTAAGATCACAATAAGGGATATGACTGGCAATCATCCTTGCCCCGGAAAGCCCTTGCCTTTCATTTGTGGAGGCAGGGAAAGAAGATGCTATTCCAGGGCAATGGAGGACAGACTTCTCCTTACCAACTGTGTGACCTTGGGCAAGTCATTCACATTTCTGGGCCTCAGTTTCAAGGACTTTCATTCTTCATACCCACGTTCCTAGCACTTGGAAGAGTGCCTGGCACCTAGGAGGCACTTGTCCACTGTGCCACCTAGCACACTTTATTTTGTAATTCTCTGATTATTAGTGGCTAGGCCCTGGAGTCAGGAAGATCTGAGTCCAAATCCTGCCTCAGACACTAGCTGTGTGACCCTGAACAAATCATTTAACCTGTCTGCCTCAGTTTTCTCATCTGTAAAATGAGCTGGAGAAGGAAATGGCAAATTACTCCAGTATCTTTGTTTAGAAAACCCCAAAATGCGTCACAAAGAGCCAGACACAACTCAACAACAACTATTAGTGATTACAGAAAGCTTGGATTTCTTTGTTTGACGACTGTCTATTCTTCCTTGACCAATCTGTTGAAAGAATGACTCTTATTCTTATGAATTTTAATAATAATCAATTTTTATAACAAGTGACCACAATGTTCTGTGGAAGGCCCAGTGGGCCCTGCCCCGAGTCCAGTCAGCTGGCTTCCTCCAATCCTGCTTCTCACTAAAGTTAGGGTATGAGGAGGGGGAAACTGGACTTTGTTCTCCCCTTCCCATAAGAAGGGAAACCATTCAGTGGACAAACATTTATTAAATGCCTACTGTATGCCAGGCACTATGCTAAATATTGTGGATACAAAGAAACGCAAAAAAATGGTCCCTGCCCTCAAGAAGCTTACAGTCCATTCTAGAGTGAGAACGTGCAGACACCTATGTACCAAGAAGCTCCATACAGGATAAATTGGAGATGATCAACAGATGGATTTAAGAGGGATTAGGACTTCCTCTAGAAGAAGGCTGGAGATGTTCTTCCCTGACCTCCATACATGACTCCTGGGGATCATCTTCAGCCATCTGGCTCTATATCTGGGCACTGGACCCAGGTGGCTCTGGAGGAGAAAGTGAGGCTGGTGCCTTTGCACAGCCCTGCCTCACTGTAATCCAATTCACTTGCATGTCATGGCATCACCTCCCCGATGTCGTGGTTCTCTTGAATGAAGGACAAAACAACAGTGACCGCAATGTGTACCAAGTCAGATACCTGTCAAGCACTGAAGCTACTATCTGTCCGCATCTACAAACGATCCTGAATATACTTCTAGGGTAAGGGCTGATGACTGTTCTCCAAACGTGCTACGGGGGGCAGGGAAGGAGGTGTTAGCAGCACTGTAATTATTCTTCTAGGACTATAGGTAGTTGTGGGTCCCATATGATTAAAATATAAGCAACTTTGCAGGGGAGATAGAGGGCCAACTGTGGCTTCAGGAAGAAATGGGCTTGAAGTCCCATTGCGTGTATATTATCTGTGTGGCCGTGAATAAGATACAACCTCTCAAAGACCCCAGTGAACTTTCTAGGACTATGCGGTACAAGCAAGTTGCCAATCCTAGTTAGTGGTCATGGATCTGAACTCTTCCATTACTACACACAAATCTCTCCCTGTTTCTGTCTCTCTCTGTCTGTCTCTTTGTTTCTGTTTGTCTTTCTCTCTCTGTCTCTCCCTGTGCCTGTCTCTGCGTCTCTGGCTGTGTGTGTGTGTGTGTGTGTGTGTGTGTGTGTGTGTGTACACATACATATGCAAATGTAGGTATAAACCTAGGGACCCAAGGTTAAATGAAAGTCTTAGTGTATATCAGAGATGGAACTTGAATCCAGGTTTTCCAAGGCCAGCTCTGTATCTTTTATAGTATACTGTCTCTTTAAGAATACATACACACACAAATATATATCAGTATGTATATGTTTTCTTCTAAGGCTCATCTGGCCCTACATCTTATGATTCTATGACATTGTCCAGCACATGTATACATGCAGATTGGGCTGCAGTCCTGGTTGCCATGGAGACACGGTGAATAGTGGGCAATCTTCTCAAGGGATGGGGGATTAAGCTCAGTTGTGTAGATACAAGCCAGACTACAACTGCAAGATGCTTCATGACCATTCAGATTTCCTGTTAGCTCTATTTTGCCCTGTCTCTACAATATCCCAGGACACCACTTTCTATCCCTTTTCTCCCACAAGGGGAGGGTGGAATATCACATGAGCTCCGTGACTTTTCCCAAAGTATATCAGGCAAGGCTATCCATAACAGCAAGGTAGATGGAGGAGATGAACCCAGACCGCTGTCATGCTCCTGTCATTCATGAGCAACATCTTAGGTCATTCTGGGACCACCTACGCTCCTGACAATTTCTTCCCAAAACAGAACCAGGAAGATGTCACATGATTCAGGCACATTCCTGATAAATCCAGGACAATTCCTGATCTTACAGTTTCTTTTGTTCCAGCTCATATCTTTTCTGTGTATTGCTGGATTGAAGGTGTCTACCCTACCCCTATACAATCTCTTTGAAATCAAATCTTAAAGACCACTTGGGCTCAATATTTCTGCCCTGGAGGAATTACCTTTTCCTTGATGACCACTGAATTCTCCCACTGCAGTCATTCCCTAAAGCTCCCAATGTTCTCTCTCCACACACTAGCCTCATTCCAGCTTCTCACTGCCAACACTGTCTTCCTATATTCCCATTTTCACTGCTTGTAGACTGGGCCCTCAATCTCCTCTTGACCAGACCAATACCAACAAGGTTCTTACTTTCTGATACCCTTAAATTGTCCCAGGAAATATAAGCGCTGTGTTTTCTTCCTTGCTACCTCAGGTGTATAACTGCTCCTCCTTCCTCTTTCAGTCCCAGAGCCCTTATAACAGTGGTTCTCAACCTTCCTAATGCCGCAACCCTTTAATACAGTTCCTCATGTTGCGGTGACCCCCTAACCATAAAATTATTTTCATTTCTACTTCAAACTGTAATTTTGTTGCTGTTACAAGTCATAATGTAAATATCTGATATACAGGATGTATTTAAATTGAACATAACCCACAGGTTGAGAACTGCTGCCTTATAACTTCTGACACTGCAAACTTATTAAAACTTTTCCCAGAGGTGTGTTGGTAAATGTTTTACAACCATTCCCCCCTCCAAAAAAGTGTGCACAGCACATTTCTAAGTGAACATTTTCTCTGTCACTTTCTTAAGACCGTACAATCAACAGAAAATAAGTTAAACCCTGGCGTATAATATTTGCTGATTTCTGAGGTGTAAATGCTCATGTTGAAATTTAATTATTGGCTCTTGGGAGCTGACTTGGGTGCATCCCTGGCCTTGCCCAACATCCATTTCCCCATTCTTACAAACTCATAACATCGTGGGTCCCATTGGACTGAGGCTGATTTGACCATAGCACACTAGCGCTAAAAATCAGTGTAAGGACAGCTTAGTTTAACTGCTCTTTCCTTGACCAGGAGTGGGGGAAGCTTCTGACCCCCTTATTCATGGTTCCAATTGTTATTTTTGATCTTGTATCTGTTGTTAACACTAGTTGGGAAGCACAAGAGTCTTTCAGATTCTTCCTAATCCACAGTGAGTCTAGCCCTTCATTTCAATGCACATTGCCACACAGTTTGCTGGACCTTACAGGGCCAAGATGTAATTGTTCCAGTGGCCAATTCCTTGAAAAAAGTCTCACTTCATTTCCTTAGCTGGGCCCTTTTCTGCCATTGGAAAACTCCTATTATGCTTCCTGGGTATCTTCTGCATCAATCTTTACTCCTGTCCATCTTCAGCCATCTTGATCTATATCTGGCCACTGGACCTAGATGGCTCCAGAGGAGAAAGTGAGGCTGGTGACTTTGCACAGTCCTAACTCACTTAAATCCAATTCACTTGTGTGTCATGGCACCATTTTCCTGATGTCATGGTCCTCTTTGAGAACAAAGGACAAACAATAATACCTCGCCTCTGGGCAACTGACAGGGAAGGCCTGGGGATACCTCCCTTCCTTATCGAAGCTTCTTAAAATCCTTAGCTTCTTTCAAGACTCAGCTCAAATGCCACCTCCCACATGAAGCCCTTCCTTTGCAGAGTAGATAGAATGCTGGAGTCAGGAAGAACTGGGTTTGAATCCTGCCTTAGATACTTATGAGTTGTGTGACCCAGGGCAATTCCCTTAACTTCTCTCAGCCTCGGTTTCCTCATCTGTAAAATGGGGAGATTAACTTCACCCACCTCACGGGGTTGTTCAAGGATCAAGTGAGGTCATTTATGCCAAGCACTTTGCAAACCTTAAGTCACTATATAAATGCTAGGTAACTATCACATGTTGCTTTCTCCAATAGAATGTAAAGTCCCTGAGGACGGGAGCTATTCTGTGGTCTGTCTTATAACCCTAGTGCCTCGAAGAATGCCTGGTACCTAGTATATGCTTAGTACACATTTGTTGAACTGAATTCATAGTAGGGAGAAAGATGCTAAAAAGGCAGAAGATGTAAGCAAATGCTTCGTACTGTACACAGGAGACTCTTTTACAGCTGCCATGGCTCTGGGCCTGAGGGAAACAGCTGAACTCAGGGAAGGGAGATTGTTTGAGCTCTTTGGCTAGAGAGCTTAAGGGAGCCAGGTACTAAGAGGTTTCTGGATCCTCTTATCCTGGATTCAGGGTCTCATAACTTAGGGCAGGTCTGATGGAGAGTCCAGAGAAAGACAGTAGGTGTTGTTGATGCACGTGAACACTGACCAGGCCTTTTGGTACACATTGTGCCCAGCACCTCAAATGGCTTAGGATATATCACAACACAGAAGACCCAGGACATAGGTGTGCACAGACAGCGGGCTGTGATCTGGCCTGCAATTCTCCCTGTTTCTTTAGTTCTTCCTCATAATAGTTTTGCACTGAAGGCCTGGTTTAGAGATACTGACCAGGCCAGCCCACAGGAAGTCTCAGAGAGGAAAGGAGCCAGTGTCCTAGTTAGGGAGGTTGATCAGACCCTCTGCCTTCTTGTTCCTTAGCTCCACTGACCAGCCTTCCTGAGACTGATAGCAGGAGGTTGTTGTGGGAGGGGGGCGGTGGTGCTGATGTCCCCTGAATCCTGCTGGCCTGATGGTGGTGAACAGAGAGAAAGGAGAGACTGACTAAGGCTTGGAGACATGGGAGAGCTGTTGTGTTCACCATCATGGAACCTGGGCCTTTTTCTTCTGGGTCATCACTGTGGTGAGCGTGGTTGTGCATCGAAAGTGGACCAAAGGAACATCACGCTCTGGGAATAGCATTACCATTGACTCCAAAGTGAAGAACCAGTGGTATTATTCAGTAATGGTAGCTCCAGCCTGTGCCGTGTACTGTTCATAGCCTACACTTCATGTCTGCGTATGGTGGGAAGGTGTTTTTATTTGTCTGGGGTTGTGAAACAAATGAAAAACCTGAGAGGCAGAGTTCCTGGGCAATTCATAATCAACGTATTAATTAGGTTAGTCAGCAATCAATTTATTGATGGTTGGTGGTCTGTGTCAGTAACCAAAGACAAACCATGGAAAGCCTGAAAGCTTTAAAGGGAATTCCCTTGACAACTTAAAATCAACTCCGATTGGTGGGCATTTAATAAGGAGGTGGGCTAAAGGTACTCAACTCTTCCTATTGAGAGCATGGCTTGATTATGAGGCTCTATTGCCTCCAGCAATCTGGACAGGGGAATCCATCTCTATCCAGATCACTTTGGCTGGTTTTCTCTTTCATAACCTGGGTCACCCTAAACTCTAAAGTGGGGGTAGAAGGACAGGGGCTCACCAGGGTAAGAACTAACTCGGACTGGATTCTGTTTATGCTCTAAACAGATGTTAGGTCTCCTAACTGTCCAAGTTTGAAGAACTCATTCCTTGAGGGCTAATGTCCTCAATCAGTCATGTCCTTCCAAGACTGACTTTTTACAGGATCTGGGCCTTAATGAGGAAATTGAGGAGTAAAGCCTGGATCCCAATTTAATAATAGTTATTAATATAACAGTAAACTAATTTCAGCTGTGTTTCCTGATGGGACCGAAGTCTGTTTGATGGAATCCTAACAAAGCTGCCCCCAGTCCCAATATTCTAACTTCTTTACAGGCCCCACTGAACAGCAGAGCCTCTGCCCTTACCTAGCCATTCCCACCCCCAATATCCTAACTTCTTCCTATATGCCTCACTGTTCACTAGAACAGCAGGTGTGTCCATGAACTCATATTTCTCACAGAAACAGCAGGCATATCCATGTGATAGCATCCCAGCCACTGCCTCTAGCTAGCCACTGTCCCCAGACCCATTCCTCATACTTCACATAGAAACAGCAAGTATGTCCATGTACTCAATCACAACCATATCCATCTAGTCTCAGACAGGACCACAATACTCAGCCAATTAGAAAGCAGCACCACCAGGATGCCTGGGCAGGATGTAGACCCCTAAACAATGGAAGTGACTTTCCCTAAGTAGGCACCTGAGCAGTAAGAGTAAAAGCTGTCCTTTAGGTAAACTTATGACTTATAAAGCTTATTATAATATCATTATCATATATACATACCCCCATGGGTTTTTCTGTATGCATTGTGGGCAATTGCATGCATATGCAGTTCTGCTGTGGCTAGGACACCTCCCCTATTACCTAACTCCTTAATAAATCCCTCCTGCCTTTTTATTATTCATAATTTTTGTTATGTAATTGCATCTTGACCCTATAAAAATCCGTCTTGCTTTCTCTGAAGTTGCTGGTTCCTCTTGGAACTTAGCCTGCTCCATGAGAGACATCCGTCTCAATAAATACCTATACTGGGATTAGAAGTATATAGATATGGAATATATTTAGGATATAGAAAGATTAGTGGTCTGACTGATTTCTTTGAGATGATTCCACCACAATACATCATGAAACCAGAACACATTTTCTGCATGCACCAGAACTGGAAGAGTAACCACTAATGACATTAGGGGGTCAGACCTATCCTAGAAGTGAATTTCCTCTGCTGAGCTCATTCCCTTAAAATAGGGGCAGGTGCCCCATGGCAGGCACCAGGCATATGACAACTAGGATCCCAGTTCATATCATTTTTCCAGGTGAGGTAGTTGATATAGTTCTAGACTTAGAGTCAAGAAGTCCTAAGAATACCCTTACTAGCCATGTGACCCTGGGCAAGTCCTAAAGTTGTTTTTTTTCCCTGTTTTAGAAGGAGATTGGAGATGGAGATTGGAAATTTGAGTTAAAGAGGTCAGGAGAGACAGACATAAGAACGTCAGGGAGTTTTGAATTCAGTCAAGCAATGAGGCCCTGAGGAACAACTTTTGGGGCCCAGTCCAACAGTAACTAACATGCGGGCTCATATAGTAGAGATGCTACATGTAGACATGAATTTGGTTGGAAGAATTATGTATAGAAACGTCATTGTCTGAGATCACTTTCCATAGAGACTGATGTGGATGGAAGATGATTTAGTTATATAATTAGAAGGAATGATGACTGGTTGACAGCCTAAGGGCTCCAATGGTACCCAGAGATATTGGGAGAAACCAAGGATAGCCTCTACTCCATCATGTTGGGTAAATCCTGTGTGGTGAACTTTTGGGAGGGCATTGATTAGAGTCCCACAGGAGGGGCAGGCATGGAGGGAACTCTAGATTAGTTGAGATCCTAGATCCATCTGGATTTTTGTGTTCTCCAACACCTCTATTCACTTCTCTACTAAGATCACACCCTATTTTGCTAAATATTGCAGCACTCCTCTTAATTGTGTCTTAACTTATGTCCTGCCTTGTTTACAGAGTAGTGGAAATCGAGGCCAGGAATGGCAACCAGAAATAAGGAGGTGAGACGAGGCATGGAGGCAGTAGAATGTGGTGGTTCAGGTTCTAATGGATGGTCATGAGACCTATGATGGCAGTATAGCACCAGGTTGAGTCTGACTGCTGATTTCACTCTTTCTGCTCCGTTGTGGGTTACCCATGGTCAGATGAGGTCAGAGATTCCTACCAGTAATGAGACAGTCCAGACAAGGAAGTATCAGCCCTTTGGAATTCTAGTTTTGACTGAATCCTGAGGTCCAGATCCCATCCTACGAGTGAGCCAAAACCCTGACTCCAGAGTTTTGGCAACTGATGAACAAGCTTAAGGAAAATAAGTTGAACATTCTGTGGGAACAGTGTTGCTAAAACTCCTTTGCCTGTTCAAGGGAGAGCTCAAATTTTATGTTGCCTAGAAGTCTTTGGTTTAGATGACCCTCGGTTTAGCGGGACGTCTAGGCTCTCAAAAAGTAGCAGGATTTCAGTTACTTGGTAAATATTTATTACTTGTCATTATGCACTGTTCCCTTGTTATTAAGTACTCTTCAACGACATTGATTCTATGATGAGTAAAGATACCATATGCAGCATTCGAGCATGTATATCTGTTTCTTGGAAAATCAACTCCCATGAGATTGAAGGGGGGCAGAGTCAAAATGGAGGCATAGAAGCAGCAAAACTCCACAGTTCTCCCCATAACCACCTCAAATACCTATAAAATATAACTCTAAACAAATTTTAAAGCTCCACAACTCACAAAATGTCAGAGTAACACATCTCCAGCTGAAGGCAGCCTGGCAGGCAGATGGGAAGGGGTTTAATGAAGCAGCTCTGGGAGCCCAGACCAGGGAACCCACAGCTGGAGCCCTAGGACCACCAGAACAACCCCAGCTAGAGCGCAAATCACCAATAGCTGTGGCGTTTTCCAGAATTTCCAACCCATAAGAAACAAGGACTAGGTGAAAGGTCAGTGGAACTCAGATAAATTTGGGGGAGAGGGTCTGGCTGACTGCCCCAGGGTAGAAGTGGCTGATCAGAGGCCCTGCAGCTGCTTCCATGTGGCTGTTTCAGAAGCTCTCAGCCTGCAGATTGCAGGGGGGCTGAGTGATCATTTAGAGGCTAAGTGCTCTTGCCTTGAGCTGCCTGGATCAAGATCAAGGTCTTAGGTGGTAGTCCTGAGGTACGTTTTCAGTGAGCCAAAGCTGGTCAGGGTTGCAGAGACTGTGGTCTCCTAATAGCTCTGGCAGCTGCGAAAACCCCAGTGGTTTGGGACAGAGCTCTCCCCTCTGACAGCAGAGTTCTACTGAACCTAAAAGTCAAGTAATTGACTGGCAACATGAGTTAGCAAAGGAAGCAAAGCTAACCCAGCAATGCAACTTTAGATTCCTTTTTCAGGGACAAAAAGGATCTAAGCATGGAATGGCAGGAAGACAACACAGCCAGAACTCCTGCACCAAAAGCTTCCAAGAAAAATGTAGACTGGTTACAAGCCATAGAGCAGCTTAAGAAGACTTTTGAAAACCAAATAAGATGAGGAAAAATTGGGAAGAGAAATGAGAATAATGCAAGAAAATCATGAAAAGAGAGTCA
>CM053596.1:54822239-54840477 GCA_028646575.1 Pseudocheirus occidentalis
AGGAGACAGGGAGAGACAGAATGGGGTTAATTATCTCATATAAAAGAGGCAAGGGATAAGTGTTACAAGAGGGGAAGAACAGGAAGGCAAAAGGGAATGTGTCAACCTTACTCTCATTGAATTTGGCTTAGGGAGGGAATGACATACACTCTAAATTGGGTATCTTGCCCTGCAGGGGAGTAGGAGGGAAGGGGATGAGAGGGGGCAGGATTGAAGGGAGGGCAGGTTGGGGGGAGGGTTGTTAGAAACACACACTTCTGTAAAGGGAAAGGGACAACGTGGAGAACAGAACAAGTGGGAGTGGGATAGGAAGGAGGGAAATATACAGGTACTGGAGTAGGGAGATCCATCTTGCCCCACCAGAAACTCAGAAGGGGGATGGGGGAAGATACAGGAGAGAGAAGATCAGGAAAGGGGATATACAATGGGATTGCTGTTTTGGGGTGGTGGGTAGGGGAAAGACTGGGAGAAAATTTGTAACTCAAAATTTCATGGAAATGAATGATGTAAACTAAAAATAAACAAAAGTTAAAAAAAAGAAAGAAAATCAACTCCCATGAGTAACATCCACTGAAAGAAGAAAGTATTAATCAATGGGCGGGAGTTCAGAACTGAGCTCTGATAGAAATCCATACATCCATGTCCTATTTATCAACTAGTTAAACAAGCATTTATTAAGTGCCTACTATGTACCAGGGACTATGCTAAGTTCTTTATGAATATTATTTCATGTTCTCCTCACAACAACCCTGGGAGGTAGGTGTTATTATTATCCCCATTTTATATTTGAGGAAACTGAGGTACACAGAGGTTAAGTAACTTGCTCAGGATCACATAGTTGTCAGAGTCCAGATTTCAACTGGTATTTTCAACGTGTCTTTTCCTAACTCAGAGTCTAACACTATCCACTGCATTATCTAGCTGTCCTTAGTTCCCTTTTCTTCAAATAGTCGGAAATAAGGGATAAATTATTTCAAACTCTCTGGTAATCATAGAGGGTACACACCTCAACATTTCTAGCCCACTAGGGTATGTACAAATGGCCAGAACAAACATGGGACTCCCTAGTCAATAGTATCACCACTGCATTGGAGTTAAATACAAATTTCATCGCTTCTGCTTACCTAGACCCAAGTGATGATTATTTGAGGCAACTAGAAGCTGCCTAGGTATACCTGTACAGGTATATGTACAGGTATACTTGTACGTCACCTTAGAGGCAGCCAAGATCTCATATAAATAGCCAGTGGACCATTTTGGGTGTAAGCAGGAGACAAGATCTAGCTGTTTACTAAGAACCTCTGTTCTATCACATCAGCTTGTTGGATAAGTTATGGCCTTCAGAAGCCATCTCATTCCCCTCTATCTTTTCTATGATCCAGGTGTTGTTCATTGTTCATTCAGTTGTCTTTGACTTTTCATGGATCATGGCACACCAGACCCTTCCATCCTCCACTATTTCTCCTGATCTGCCCAAGCTCATGTTTGTTGCTTCTATGACGCTATCCATCTCATCTTCTGCTATCCATTTCTCCTTTTACCTTCAATCTTTCCCAACATCAGGGTCTTTTTCAATAACTCCTGTCTTCTAGTTATGTAACCAAGTATTTAAGCTTCAGCTTCATTAATTGAACTTCTAGCAAATAATCTGAATTAATTTCTTTAAGTATTGACTGTTTTGATTTCTTTGGAATGTGAAAGCATGGATTCGGTGGCACTCAGCTTTCCTTATAGTCCAGCTCCCACAGCCATACAACACTACTGGAAAAACCATAGTTTTGACTACATGGACCTTTGTTGGTATGCTGCTGTCTGCTTTTTAGTATGGTGTCCAGATTTGTCATAGCTCTCCTTCCAAGGAGAAAACATGGTTTAATTTCATGGTTGTGGTTTCTGTCTGCATTGATCTTTGAACCCAAGAGTATAAAATCTGGCACTACTTCCATTTCTTCCTCCTCTATCTGCCAGGAAGTGGGGAACAGTTGCCATGATCTTAGTTTTTTAATGTTTAGCTTCAAGCTAACTTTTATACTCTCCTCTTTCACCCTCATCGAGGGTTCAGTTTTTCACCATTTTCTACCATCAGAGTTGTGTTGTTTAGTCATTTAGTTGTGTCCAACTCTTCATGACCTCATGGACCATATTTGTCCATGGGGTTTTCTTGGCGAAGATACTGGAGTGGTTTGCCATTTCCTTCTCCAGAAGCTTAAGGCAAGTGGAAGTTAAGTGATTTGCCAGAGTCACATAATTACTCAGTGTCCGAGACTGGATTTGAACTCAGGCCTTCCTTACTCCAAGACTAGTGCTCTATCCACTGAGCCACCTAACTGCCTCCATCAGAGTGGTATTGTCTGTATATCTGAGGTTGTTGATATTTCTTCTAGCAACCTTAATTCTAGCTTTTGAGTTATCCAATCTGGCATTTTGCACAATATACTCTGCATGTAAGTTAAATAGATAAAGTGACAATATACAGTCTGTTCATACTCCTTTCCCAATCCTAAACCAATCGGTTGTTCCATGTTTGGTTCTAACTGTTGTTTCTTAGCCCACATAGGTTACTCAGGAGACAAATAAGATGATCTGGTATTCCCAGCTTTTCAAGGATTTTTTGTTGTGATCCATGCAATCAAAGGCTATAATCTAGTCAATGAAGCAGGACTCCATTGCTTTCTCCACAATCCAGCAAATGTTGGCAATTTGGTCTCTAGTTTCTCTGTCTCTTTGAAAACTAGCCTGCTTTTCTGGTTCTTCTCAGTTCACGTATTGCTTAAGCCTAGCTTGCAGAATTTTAAGCATAACCTTCCTGGCAAGTGAAATGAGTGAAATTGTTTGGTAATTTGAATATTCTTTGGCATTGCCCATCTTTAGGATTGGGAGGTTAACTGATTTTTTCCTATCCAGTGGCCATTGTTGAGTTCCAAATTTGTTGGCACACTGAGTGTAGCACTTTAACAACCTCATTCTTTAGAATTTTAAGTAACTTAGCTGGAATGCCATCACCTCCACTAGCCGTATTGTTAGCAGTGCTTCCGAAGGCCCACTTGACGTCGTTCTTCAGGATGTGTGACTCTGGATCAGTAAGCACACCAGCATGGTCATTATTAGTGATGTTAAGACCTTTATTGGAGAGTTCTGTATATTCTTGGCATGTCTTAATCTCATCTACTTGTTAAGTCTCTACCATTTTCGTCTTTTGTCATGCCCATTTTTTGCTTGAAATGTTCCTTTTATATCTCTAATTTTCTTGAAGAGGTCCCTTATCTTTCCCATTTTATTGTCTTCTTCTACTCCCTTGTATTGGTCATTTAAGAAACCCTTATCTCTCCTTACTGTTCTCTCTCTGTACATTCAGTTGGGTGCATATTTCCCTTTACCCTTTCCCTTTTGCTTTCCCTTTCCTCAGCTGTTGATAAAACCTCATCAGACATTTTGCTTTCTTGCTCCTCTTTTTCTTTGGGATTATTTTTATTGCTGACTCCTATATCATATTGTGAAACATAGTTCTTCAGGCACTCTATCTACCAGATCTAATCCCTTAAATCTATTCATCACCTCCATTTCATATTCATAAGGGATGTTATTTATGTTATACCTACACAGTCTGATAGTTTCCCTTACTTTCTCCAATTTAAAGTCTGAATTTTGCAATAAGAAGCTCATCTGAGCTACAGTCAGCTCCGCATCTTATTTTAATTGACTGTATACAATTTCTATACATTTGGCTGCAAAGTATATAATCAATCTTTTTTTGGGTATTGTCTGTCTGGTGATGTCCATGTGTAGAGCTGTCTTTGGATTGTTGGAAAAGAGTGTTTGCTATGACCAGCAAGTCATATTGACAAAACTCTACCAGTCTCTGCCCCGCTTCATTTTGTACTCCAAGGCCAAACTTACCTGTTATTCTAATTATCTTTTGATTTCCTACTTTATTGTTCTAATCTCCTGTGATGAATGTGATCATTTTTTCCCCTAGAAAATATTGTAGATCTTTATAGAACTGATCAGCTTTGTCCTCTTTTGCATCAGTGGTTGGAGCATAGACTTGTGTTACTGTGATGCTGAATGATTTGGACAGATAATATTCTGTCATTTTTGAGATTTTTTTTTTTTTCATTTTTGAGATTATAATGCAGCACTACTTTTCTCCACTTTTTATTGACTATGAGGCCTACTGCATTTCTTTTAAGGAACTCTTGCCTAGAGTAGTGTATATAATCATCACCTGAATTAAGTTCACCCATTCCTGTCAACTTAAGTTCACCGACATCCAGGCTGTCAATGTTTGATCTTTCCGTATCTTGTTTGACCACATCCAGCTTACCTTGGTCCATAGATCTTACGTTCTAGGTTCCTTTTTAGTGTTGATCTGCACAGCATCAGCCTTTCCTTTGATCACCAAACATATCCACAGCTGAGCTTCTTTTCAGCTTTGGCCCAGGTACTTAATTAGTTCTGGAGCTGCTGTTGTTGTTCTCTGTGCATCCCCAGTAACATGTTGGACACCTTCCAACCTGAGCAGCTCATCTTCTGGTGTCATATCTTTAATCATTTTAATAGTCTCCGTGGGGGTTTCTTGACAAAGATTCTAGAGTAGTTTGCCATTTCCTTCTCCGGTGAATCACCTTTTGTCAAAGCTCTCCCCCATGACCTGTTCATCTTGGGTATCCCTGCATGGCACAGCTTATAGTTTCATTGAGCTACACAACCTCCTCTGCCACAACATCTAGGAGCAGATGATCTTGTTACATTGGCCTAATTGCTCTTTCTCATAAATGATCCTCTATCTCTGGACTCCATTCATTTGTGCTGGCTCTTCCCCCTACATGTGATGCTCTCCTTCCTCACTGCTGTGTCTTGACTTCTCTGTCCTTCAAGGTCCAATGCATCCCACCATTTGCAGGAATCCTTTCCCAGTCTCTGCCATTGCTAATGCCTTCTGAGATTACTTTCTACTTTCATTGTATGTACCTAATTATTTGCATATTGCCTCCCCCATTAGAAATTGTCCTCCTTGAGGGTAGGGACTATTTTTACCTTTCTTTGCACCCCTAGAACTTAGCTGGGGACAGTACCTGAAACATATTCAGCATTTAGTAATAATTGTTAGTTGATGAACTGACTGTGATGGGGTAATTGGGAAACTCTGGCTCCTAACCTTGGCTAATGAGCCTTTGGACTTCTGGAGGTGTCAGAAATGAATAGAGTTTCTGCTGATCATGGGACAGAACAATTCCTATCTTCCATCTCTTTTCTTCAGCACTGCTCTTGGTTTGCCATGTTAAGAGGTGTTGTGGTCTTCTGAGATTCTAGGATTCTGTGCCTGGCCCTCGTCACTCTATTTTTGGGGGGGTACATGCAAAAGCTTAGGGATCTTATGGTAATAGTGGAGCTATGCCGTGGGTGGCAGGTATCCTAACACCCCAGTGTGGGATATATGATATGATATGATATGGGATATGATATGATGACTGACATTTACCCATGGCTTTAAGGTTTGTAAAGTACATGTCATGTATTATCTCATTTGATTTTCACAATAGCCTAGGGAGGTGGGTATGATTAGTATCCATTTTCACTGATGAGGAAACTGAAGATCAGAGAGGTTAAGCTACCTCCTAAGGGTTATACACCTGGTCAAGTAGAGGTAGGATTTGAATGCAACTCTTCTTGACTCCAAGTCTAGTCCGATAACCACTCAGCATGCTAAGCTACCTCTCCAGGGACAAGGCACTTGACTCCCCTTAGTACAGCTAAGGGAAAGGATATTTCAGTCACTGGTTAACTGACTTGTTCTTTGTACGTTCCATCATGTAATAACCTTTCCACCAAAGCCCCATTGCCATGCCAAAATAATGCAAGATGCCTTCTACAAATGAAAAGATTGTTGTTATGAGGCAAATGGGGGAAATGTGCCTACTTTTGTATGCAAAAGTGGGAAGGAAAGAACATATCTTTTTTCAGTCAACTTAGTTGAATACAATTGTGAAATATCACAACTGCTATGAATATAGCACTAAGGTTTACAAAGCACTTCATGTGTATTATCTTATCTGACCCACAGTTCCAACATTAAACTTGGGCAGGATATAAACTGCCTCTTCTTGTTAGTCCTGATGAAATAAGTGATGAGAAGCCAAAATTTCTTTGAAACTGGAGTCTGAATGTAATAAATTAGAATTGGGAATTTTTCATCATGCAAAGGCCTCACTCATCTCCAAAATATGACTAAAATAAGGGTGTATTAAACAAACCAAGACAAATAAACATGAATATAAAAAGTCATCTAAGGAGGTGAGAAGTTAGAGCCTATGTTATATGTGCTGGCAGATAGAATCATACAAAATCATTCATTCAAATGGCAGATTAGTGCCAATGATTGTTTGCATGCAGAGGACATGGTTGGGTGTGAGGCCGTTGGTATCTCAGTAAAATGAAAAATAAGCTTCATGTCCCGAAGAAGGAAAAAAGAGAAGGGAAGTAATCTTGCGCTGTATTCATCCTTAGTCAGACCATTAAGAGACTGGGTGCTCAAGGACTGGGAAATCTTTGCCATTAAATGGGAAGAATACTGGGGATATTTAGTCCAGATCCTTTATTCTACAGAAGAGAAAATACAGAGGGGTCCAGACAGGGCAAGTCACTTGCCCAAGATCATAGAGGATTTAAGAGGAAGATCTAAGGAGCTGTTCAGTGTGGATGAGAAGGTTGTATCCATCCATCCATCCATCCCTCCGTCTGTCTATCTATCTATCTATCTATCCTAATATATGGATTTGTGAAGCACTCTACATGCATTGTCTTATTGAGGCAGGTATTAGTATCACCTCCACTTTACAGATGAGGAAACTGAGGCTTGACAGCATTAAATTGCCTAGAGTCACATGGCTAGTAAAGTATCTGAGGGGGTATTTAAACCTATCTTCCAGACTCCAAATCTAGCACTCTGTCCTAAATTACAAAACTGCAGCCCCGAGAAGTGAAATGGCTTTTATCAGGTCTCATGCAGTGTCTTGCCACCTCCACTCTGGTCATCATCTCCACCTCCTCCCCACTAGGAACTCTCCAGACTCCTCCCCTCTTACCTGGCTCTGATGGGTGAGATTTGGCTGATCTTGCCCAGAATCAGGACTCTATGACACTTCTGGGCAATCTCCATAACCTGGAGTTCCTCCTTTCACTTCCCCTTTGTGTGCTATCTTCCCCCATTAGGATGGAAGCTCCTTTGTATCTCAAGGGCTGAGCTGCACATAGTAAGTATCTAATGAATGATTTATCTTTTATCTATCTGTCTGTTGTGTCCATTTGTTTTTTGTCTCAGTGATTTTATCAATTCTGTTTTGCTTATATCATTTTCTGTTTCTGTCTCTGTCCTTCTCCCCCTCTATCTCTCTGTGTCTGTCTTTATCTCTCTGTCTCTCTGTGTCTCATCTCCCCCTACTTACTGGCTCTGCTGCCTACAAACACTGTGTCATCTTAAAAAGAACCAAAACCATTCACATGTTGCCGCTGCCATCAGAATGTGAACTCCTTGAGAACAGGAACTGAATTTATGCTTTTTGGTTTATCACTGGGCTCCTAACGCAGTGCCTGGCACAGAATAGGTACTTATCAAATACTTATTGACTATTGACTGACTTTGTCAGAAAGATCCAACACAAGTCAGGTAGAAGGAAGTTTGCATGTTGGGAAATTGATGATGCAAAAAACAAAAAGTATCAATCATTTTTTTTAAGGAGTGAAGGACTGAAATGAAAGAGACAGAAAGTCAGAGACAGATGCAGAAAGAGGGAGGAAGAGGAAGGAAGAGAAGAAGAGTGATAAGGAGAGGTAGAGAGAGAAATCTCCTTTCCCCTTTCTAGCTTCCAGTGGTTAGGAATGATTCATGGAGAATCAGTATTAGTAAAGAATGCTGATTTGGTTTCCTTTTCTCATCTGCATTGTACAAGCTACACAGATAGCATGGCCCAGGAGAGAGCAGGCTGCTATATTTTTGCATGTGTTTGTCTGCGAGGTTGTAGGTTATTAATCCATAAAAGACCAACAACTGAATTTGTTTAAGCTGGATAATACAGAAACAGATGGAGCCCTTTGTAGAGGAGATGCATTTCTTCTCCAGGAACAGTGCTAATGTAAAATATTGCTTCTGCTGAACTTCGTGATAGTCAAATGTTCGGCTGTGCTTGCTACAGTGATAGAACAACAATAAAACACATTATTTTGGAATCTGATGCTCTTAAAGTGGAGTACACCAAATAAGTCAAGCATCTGTCCCACAGCCCTTCAGATCTCCAAGAAGTTTTTGGCACCTTATTTGAGTTTGTTTGGTCAGTAGTAAAAATGAGGTAAAAATATACACTTCCTACTTGTTACTTTATAAAAAGGCAGTAAATAGACATTGGGAAAAGCCATAAAAAGGGCTTAAACTCATTGGAAGCATGAACTATAGATAATACATAGAAGCAAGCCATTTCTATTTGTCAATAGGAAAATCTTACAGGGTTGTCTTACAGACCTACACCTATACACCTTTCAAGAGAATGTCCAGTATATGTAGCAGGATGGATCATGTGGCAGTTCAGCACTCAAAGATCCTTTACCTGTGCTTCCTTATCTGACTCTGCACTCAGTCTCAGCCCTAGTCCACACATGTATTTTCACTCCTGGTTTCAACCTCACTTCTACTCTTGAAATGTTCACTAACCCAACCTCACACCTGCTTCTGGTCCCATTCCATCAGTCCTCCTGGGAAACTGTGCCTGATAATGTCGCTTCTCCTCTTTTAATTCATTCTGATCAGGTGAAGATGGGCAAAGCAAGAAGTTTGTAGGATTTAGAGCTGTAAGAGACCTCAGAAGTTCTTTAATTCAACCTCCTTCATTTTATACAGGAGGAAACTGAGGCACGGAGGGATGTGATTGTCCAGGGGCATACAGGTAGCAAGGAGCACAGCCAAGACTCAAACCTATTTCTTCTAACTGTTCATTTAGTGCTCTTACCACTGAGCAACTTTTCTGAAAAGGCTCAAGGCAGGAGGATAAGAAGATTATGCTCTCCCATAAATGTTTACTGAGGCCTCTATAAGTGTCAGAGGTGTTTATTAGGTAGAAATATGGCATAGTTTCTGTCCTCAGAATATAATCTAGGAGGAAAAAAGGATAAGTGGTTGTTAGTAATTAATAATAATAATGATAGACATTTACATAGCACTTAAAACTTTCAAGTGCTTTACATAATTATCTTATTTAAGGGTAACTAGAATCTTGAGAAATAGGGTCTTTAGGTATTATTATTATTACCATTTTATAGCCAATTAACCAGCAAGTATTTATTAAATGTATCTTATATGCCAGGCACTGTCCAAAGGAGTACAAAGGAAAAGGTGAACCAGTCCCTGCCTTCAGAGAGCTTACACTGTATCTGATACAGAGGCAACATTCAAACAGGTTTCTAGACTCCAGGTCAGCCTTCCATGGCTCCATGCTGTCTTTCCAATGGAGGGGCTGATAACAATGTAGTCAGCACCACCACTGCCTGGTTGATCAGTTTGGTTACTGGGTTGGCTATTGGACCTTCAGTTTCACTGAGAGTACTAAAGTCACTTTTTTGGTGGAAATGTCCCTCTTTAGACATACCTTTTTTTGGTTCATTTACCAGTTTTGATGAGGTTAAATCAAATTACTTCATGGTAGAAACAGATCACAAATTTAATTCATTTGTTTATTGCTGAGAAATTAGAAGGCACTGAGGAGAGGAACACAAATGGCCAGTCTCCTGAGGGAGACAGTATGGCAAGGAGAAAGAGTCTGGGATTTGGGATTGGAGCACCTGGGTTCAAATCCTTTCTTCTTTTTAAAAAAAATCTAATAGTATTTTATTTTTTACAATTACCTGTAAAAATAATTCCAGTGTTCATTTTTTGGGAAAGATTTTGAGTTCGAAATTCTTTCCCCTTCCTACCCTCCCCTTTCCCCAAGACAGCAAGCAATCTGACATAGGTTATACATATTTGATCATGTAAAACAGGATTGGTTGTTGTCCTTTATTCTCAAAGAGTATCAAAATGCCATCACTATGCTAGAGTCAAGTTACAGTGTGTCCAACTGTGTCTGATCAGACCAATACGAGCTCAGAATGCTCTACCACAGTGTGGGTACAAATAGTCCATGTAAATATTTGGGGTGGATTCTCTAAATTTGTACATCTTGTGTTTCTTTTGAGCTGCTTCAATTCTGCTTTGCTCATAGAGCAGGGCACGTTCTTTGATGAGGGCATGCCGTATTGGGTGGTCCTGCGCCAGTGTCTCCCGTGTCACACAATCATTTCCAAAGTTCTTAAGAGAGACCTCGAGAGTGCCCTTGTATCTCTTCTTCTGACCACCATGTGAGTACTTGCCCTATGTAAGTTCTCCATAAAATATTCTTTTTTGGCAAGCATGTGTTTGGCATTCAAACAACATGGCCAGCCTGTTGTAGTTACGCTCTCTATAGTACAGTCTGAATGCTTGACAGTTGAGTTAAGAAAGGACTTCAGTGACTGGTATCTTAGGAGAAAGGTCCAGCATCTATTGGAGGGCAAGCACCGGTCCAGTTTTGGTTGGGGTGTGTGGAGGGGAGTGGTATGAGATAAAGTTGGAAAGACAGGGTGGTGCCAGAATATGAAAAACCTTGAATGCCAGGAGTGAGACAAGACATGCAAAACCTTTTGAAGATATAAAACTACAGATTAGGTCTGAATAAGTAGAAAACAATAGTTAGAAATTATAGAGCCCTTTAAAGTTTGCAAAGCGTTTTGCAAATATTATTTCATTTTAACCTCACAACAACCCTGTGGGAGGTAGGTGCTATTATTATCCCCATTTTATAGATGATGAAACTGAGGCAGATAGTGACTTGACCAGGGTCACACAGTCAGTAAGTATCTGAGGCTAGATTTGAGTTTGGGTCTTCCTCATTCCAGGTCTAGAGCTCTAACTACTTTACCATCTAGAGAACATAAAAATGGGAACTGATGAGATCACCAGGAAAAATAGTATAGAAGAAAAAGAGAAGAGGGCCCAGGACAAAGTGTTGGGGGGTATACCTATAGTTGGTGGGACTGGCTTCGCAAAAGATACATCAAGGGAAACTGAGGAATAGTCAGACAGGTAGAAGAACTAGGAAAGTAGATTCATGGTAATCTATAGAGAAGAATGATAGATATTGCAGAGAAATCAAGAAGGATGAGGATTGAGAAAGAGCCATTAAATCTATTGATTACAGGATCTTTGGTAACCTTGGAGAGAGTAGTTTCAGTTGAATGATAAGGCCACAAACCTTAATTAAAGCTTAATAAGAATTAATAAGAGAATTAGAAGAGAGGAAGTAGAAGAATTCATTACAGATAGCCTTCCTAAGAAATTGAGTCACAAAAAGGAGGAGAGGTATGGGATGTTAGCTAGAAGGGATGGAAAGATCAAGTGAATTTTTTTGAGGATGGGGAAAACATAGGTAAGTTTTTAGGCAGTAGGGAAGATTAGTGAGAGAGTGAGAATGATAGAGAGCGGGTGATCTGTTAGAGCAGATGAAATGAAATGTGTGCATGGAGGTGGATTTTTCTTGGCAAGGAGAAACACCGCCTCTTCATAGAAGACCAGGGTGAAGAAGGAGATAGTACTGAAAGGCATCTGAGTGATATGAGAGGAGGAGAAGGGCAGAAGACGGAGCTTTTGGTGAATGGCCTCAATTTATTTTCCAGTGAAATATAAGGCAAAGTTCTCAGTTGAGAGGGCGGGGAGAAAGGGGCTTTAAAGAGGGAATGCTGCTTCTACTCTGACTCCTCCAGCTCCTACATATAGTGGCTAGTAAGGGTAGAAGAGGGAGCTTTTGGTGAATGGCCTCAATTTATTTTCCAGTGAAATATAAGGTGAAGTTCTCAGTTGAGAGGGCAGGGAGAAAGGGGCTTTAAAGAGGGAATGCTACTTCTGCTCTGACTCCTTCAGCTCCTACATACAGTGGCTAGTACTCATGCAGTGTTTTAAGATATGCAAAGCACTTTAAGAATATTTTTCTCACTTTCTTTTCTGCCATGTAGTTCAACTCTCATTTTTATAGATAGGGAACATGCATGACCAGAGAGGATAAATGATTTGCCCACCATCGCATAGGCAGAGCCAGGGATTGAACCCAGGTCTTCAGATTTTCAATGCTGACCACCTACATGCTTCCTGTAGCACCATGTTGTCTTCTCATAGGAATCACAGAACTTTATTTATTATTTCATGGGTTCTTAGAGATCATCTAGGGCAGGGGTGGGGAACCTGGGTCCTCGAGGCCACAAGTGGCCCTCTGGGTCCTCGGACTGAATCCAGATTCAGTCAAAGGGTTGCACTTGAGGACCTTGAGGGTCACATGTGGCCTAGGAGTCCCAGGTTCCCCACCCCTGATTCCAGGCCAATCCTCTCGTTTCCATGTACTGAGGTAACTAACCTTTAGAGGTAAGATGTTACCCAAAGTCACACTATTGGATGGTGGAAAAGCCAGCAGTGGGTTCCAGGGCTCTAAATCTGGAGCTTAGTCTATATCATGACTTGGAGGTGGAAGCTAAAGATTAATAAAGAATCATAAAATTGGAGATTTTATAGACTGAAGTCCCTTTTATAACAGTCCTCTACAACATGCCTGAAAAGTCATCAGCCAGACTTAAACAAAATTTTTTTTGGGAGGGGGGAAGGCAGGACAATTGGGGTTAAGTGACTTGCTCAAGGTCACACAGCTAGTTGTTAAGTGTCTGAGGCTAGATTTGAACTCGGGTCCTCCTGACTCTCAGACCGTTGCTCGATTTACTGCACCCCCATGCTGCCCCTATCTGAATATTTTTGATGACAGGGACTATCCTCTCTCACAAGATAACACATTGCATTATTAAAGAATTCTCACTTTAGAAATTCATGCTTTAAATTCAGCCAAAATTTTGTCTCTCTATAAATTCTACCTCTTTGCCCTAGTTCAGTGAAAAAACCAGTTCAATAGACATTTATTTAATCACCTATTATGTGCCAGGCACTGTGCTAAGGGCTGGGGATGCAATTAATAAAGACAGCCCCTAACCTCAAGAAGCTTACATTCTAAAGGGGGAGACCACACAAGATGAGGCAGGAAAGGGGGGGATGGAGAGAAGACATGGGGGTGGGGTACTTGGTTCAGTGGCATCTTGTTCTGTGGAGCTGAAGCCAGAAAGGGCAGCAGATGTAAACTGGAATGGATGAGTCCAGTTTCTGCCCTCTATAAAGGAAGGCATTGGGAGGAATTTGGAACTGGTCCCGATAGCCCTTTAATCAGGGGAGAGGAAACTGAGGAAGGTGGCATCCCTCAAGATTTGAGTTAGCAGCAAGGTGGTGATGTTTGAAGTGATGCTCTTATACTGGGAAGGGCATCTTGTTATGTGGAATTAAAGCCAAGCAAGGCAGCAGATGCAGGATAGTTATATGGACTGTAATTATAAAGAATAGTTATATGCATTGGATGTGTACACAATTACTTTAAACTGCCCCCTGAATTATTATCTAGGGTAAGGATTCTTAATCTTTTTTGTAAGTTATGAATCTCTTGTTCAGTCTGTTAAGAGAGAAGTCATGATTTGGTCAAGGTTACAAGGGTATAAAGTAGTAGATGTGAGATTTAAACCAGGGCTTAATGCCAAATCCAGATATTTTAAGGAAGATGCGATGTTCCTCTCAGCCTAGTCTTTTTTCTTCAAAGCTAAACATTTTTGTTTTTTTTCTTTTTGAGACATGGCTTTAAGACATGTTTCCTCTTAAACCTAGTCATCCTACTCTAGAAAAATCCACTAAATCAAAGACTCTTTTTATGTTTCCTGCCTAGGGTCAGAACTGTTTCCAAGAGTATGGACTGGGGCTGCTAGGTGGCACAGTGGATAGATTCCCTGGCCCTGGCGTCAGGAAGACCTGAGTTCAAATCCAGTCTTAGATACTTACTATCTGTGTGACCTTAGGCAAGTCACTTAATCTGATTGCCTACAAAAAAAAAGTGTGTGCTGACTCTGAACCCAAAGGTGGAGGTGGATAGGTGTGGGCAGCAGGAATCTAGTAGTGAAGGCCCAGGCAGACCCTAAAACTAGATAAAGGCCATTGGTTCATTCATTCTTTTAACTGTGCATTAAGGGCCTACTAGGTACAAAGAACAAGGTATACTGCTGACATTTCTACTATCAATTGTAATCTACTTGTTCATCCTCTTTAAATAAGGGAACAGATCATGATTTCTTGGAAAGATCCCTGTGTTTTGTGTCAGAAGACTTAGGTTCAACCCCACCACCTACTAGCTATGGCTTTGGTAAGTCTCAAAGTCTCTCCTCTTGGCTTGTTCCCTACTTCTGAAAAATGAAGGAATTAGACTAGTTGACCTCCAAGATCTTATCCAGTTCCAAAGGCCTATGATTTCACCTCTACGTTTGTTTCTTATTAGTATCTGCCAGGAAGTTATATGTTTGAATTTCCACAAATATGTGTGAATTTCCCTGGAGGCCTGAACCTAGGCAGTCATTATTCTCACATTATGACAGTTAACCACGTGGACTTGTTAATAAGTAATTACCTTTCACAACGGAAGTGTAAATACAGCTCTGATTTATAAATTTGCTAATCCTTCTTCTCTGTTCTATCTCTAGCTATGATTATATATGTATATATAAACTGCACATATGTATGGCTATTTATACACAATGTTGAAAATGAGAGATTTAAGTTTGTACCTAATTACAGTTAGGAAAGGTCACCGGAGGACCAAAGTAGCGTGGCACAATGGAAAAGAGGGCTGGATCTGAAGGTTCAGGACAACCTGGGGTGAGGCCTTAGTCCTGCCACTTGGTACCTATTTAACTTTAGACAAGTCATTTATCTTCTCTGGTACACATCCTCATCTGTAAAATAAAGGGGCTGGGCTATAGTAAGTTAAGACTAATTCTAGACTGTGTTCTAATCCTAAATTAGGTTTATATAATCAGTTTTCCAGAGACGGAAGGGGGTCTTGAGAAATCTGGTCCAGGGCCTTGACAGAGGAAGAAACTGAAGTCCATAGACGTGACATGACTTAGCAATGGTCACACAACTAGTTTGGTGGTAGAACTAGGACTCATACTCAGGCCTCTTGACTTCTAGGCCAGCATTTTTTTAAGCTGTCCCTTTTTTTTTTTTTTTTTTTAAAAGATTATAGATTTAGACCTGGAAGGGACCTCAGAAGTCATATAATACAACAGATGAGAAAATCAAGGCCCAGAGAGTTTCACTGTAATACCCAAGGTCATGAAGATAAGAAAAAACAGAACTAGCACCTACACTCAGGCTTCCTTACTTCAAATATGGCAAATTTTCTACTTATTTCTCTTAAACCTGGCTTTCAAGTTTTAGGTAAACTCTAGTTTTAATACAGGGATTTTATGACTAGTTCATGGTCACCCTAAAAGCATATATTTAGAACCAGAAGGGACTTTAAGGGTCAAGCTAGTTCACCCCACCAACATTCACTTTATAGAGAAAGAAACCAAATCCTAGACAGGGAAACTAATTAGAAGGTTACACAAGGTTCTGAGCTAATGTTTTGTTTTTTTTTTTGCTTTTTGGAGGGCAGTTGGGGTTAAGTGACTTGCCCAAGGTCACACGGCTAGTTTTTGTGTTAAGTGTCTGAGGCCGTATTTGAACTCAGGTACTCCTGACTTCAGGGCCAGTGCTCTATTCACTGCGCCACCTAGCCGCCCCTGAGCTAATGTTTTCTGACTCCAAATCCTGCCCCTGGAGAATGAGGGAACCGAGACCCAGAGAGATGAAGAAACTTATCCAGGGTCTCAAAGATAATACTCATCAGGGGTAGCATTTGAACTCTGCTCCTCTGACTAGTTACTGCTGCCATTTCTCGTCTGGCTTGACCCCTTCTTCTTCTTCTTCTTCTTCTGGACCATCTTCATTCCATGCTCATGTGCTCCAGTATCCATCTCCTTCCAGACCTGGATCCCTGGGCTATTAATTGGCTATTAAAGTTCAACATATCTAGCCTGTTCTAGATCGACCTAGGTATTTCTGATGCCCAGCCCTCCTCAAGTTTTAAGAATGGTAATCAAGTTTACTTTATCATTCCTGGGAAGATAAATTTCCCTATAATTTCACTGACCATTCCTGTGGCTTCCCTGACCAAAATATCCCTCACTGGGGTGGGAGGTATATTCCTTTACCATTGTCTTCTTTTATTAGAATGTAAGCTCCTTGAAAGCAGAAGCTGTCTTCTTACTTTTTGTGTTTGTATACTCAGCATTTAATACCATGCCTGGCACCTAGCAAATACTTATCAAGTCCTTTTTCATTCATTCTTTCAATAATCCTGTGAAGTAAATGTATTTTTAGTCATTTCCCATTAGAATATACATTCAGTGGATGCTGCTTCATTCTCTAGCTACCTAGCCTAGCATGGCGTATTTGATTGACAGGACGTTTTTATTTTCCGCATGAGGAAACAGTCTCTCGGGCTGGGGCACAGGGAGGGAGGAAGGTCAGAGGCAGGATTCACACCCCAATCTTTCTGACTTCAGTTGGCTTTCCAGTCACCTCATCAGTGCTACTCCTGAAGAGCCTTCCCCTCCCTGACTACAGCTGCCTTTCTCCCGGTTCTAACATATCCTTGAGAGGTCTGGACCAGGCACACTCAGTGTTTGTTTCGCTTTGTTTTAAGCTTGAAGTTCCTTCAAGGTTGAGTTTAATTTAAAAAAGAATACTGGTGCTTGTCCTGAGTCTTCAGAAAGACCCCGGATGGGGTCATTACGGGCATGCCCCGGGCCGACTGGACCTGGATTGATAGACCAGGGTCCCCCGGGACGTCTCCACGACGGGACGCGGGCCTACTGGAGATCGAGTGATCAGGTAACTGGCAACCAGGCCCTGTAGTCCGGTGGGCCGAAGGCCAAAGCAATAGGGAGGCGACAGCGGCGGCAGCTACGGCCAGACTGTCAGGACAGCTGACCGCTGCTTCTAGCCATTGGACTGTCCTAAAACCCGCCTCGGTTACTGCGCAGGCGCCAGCCTTCTAGTCAAGAAGGGGAGGTGTGAGGGTGGGCGGGGCGGATCTCTCCTAGGGCCAATGGGGAGAAAGAGGCGGCTCCTGAAAGCCCCGCCTCCATTCTGTGGACCCAATTTGACCCCGGTGAGGGGGCGGAGGAGGAGCCTGGCGGCGCGCGGGCGGGGCCAGCTCTGCGTCTAGCGTCGTCCCAGCCGGCTCGAAGGCTAGGCCCCAGGGGAAGAGTAGGAAGAGGGGCGGAACGGGGGCGGGTCCGGCGGACCTGGGGGCGGGGTCCGGGGCGGGGGAGGTGTCAGTCTCGCGCTGGCTGCCGCCGCCGCCGCGGCTCCTCCTCGTTTGCTCACTCACATGCTGGCGGTGCCAGTGGCCCCGGTGGCTGCCAGCCCGCCAGTCCGCCCGGCCTCCCGCCCGCTGCCCGTCCCCAGCCTCGGGCATGCAGACAGCCTGCTGTTTCCGCGCCCAGGTAAGGCCGGTCGGGCGGACGCAGCGTCCCTGCCCTTGGGGCTCGGGTTGCCAGCTGTCTCCCCGGACCAGTCCCACGGGGGCCGGTCCCGTGCCCACCGGTCCTGCCAGCCTGCCCTGCTGCGCTGCCCGACCCGGTCACCCCGGGGACCCTGCCCCGGAACGATACCCCGGCTGCTGTCCCTGCTTCTCTTTCTCCCCATTGCTGCCCCCTCCCCACTTTGCCATCTGCCCCCATCCATCCCCAAGACATCATTCCTGCCCCTCCCCCATTGGTGGCCTTCCCTTCTCCCCCATTTGCTATTTGAACCCCAAACCCTTATTTCTGCCGTCCGCCCTCGTTGGTGGCCGTCCTCACCCTCTGCCTTATTCTGTGTACCCCCATATGCCACCAACCCCCCAACCCCCATTGCGGCTACCTACTTTACATTTCATTGCTGCCACCAACTCCTCATTGCTGCCCTCAGCTGTCATTGGTGACTGCCTTCCCCTTATTGTTGCCCCCCACCTTGGGCTCTGTCCTCAGTTGCTACCCCCCAATCCTCTTGGGAGCCTCTTTTCCTCCTCCTACTCCTAGTCTCCTCTTCAGGGTATGCCCCAGCCCCCATTGCCATCTCAACCTAGTGGCTCTATTCCTCCCTTCCCTTAGGGTCCCTCCATCATTGCCCCCCCCACTCTATTTCCTCCCCCCATTTTACTCCCTCGGTCTCTTTCCC
>CM053596.1:54840577-54950618 GCA_028646575.1 Pseudocheirus occidentalis
CATCCTGGCCTTGGGAGGCCCTAGTCGTTCGGCTCCTCCCCGGCGCTGGAATGTCTGTGGTTATATAATCGCCGGAATTGGGGAGAGTGCTTCCCCCCAAATCACCGCACCTGTCCAAGAGCTTCCCAGGTTCCTTGACTAGGGAGTGGGCCGCAGAGGCGAAGACGTAGTCCGACCGGCGACTTGGGTGGAAAGTTTTACTTTATGGCTTTGATTTGTCAGTGAAAGGATGCAGGTAGCAGGGGGTCTGGCTCCTTTCGACCTCAGCGTGGTTCCCTTTCCCTTCATTGATTTTCCCGTTCTAGGTTTCCTTTCTAGGGACCCAGCTGCAGGTGTATGTCAGGATACGTTGTCCTAAGGTTACCACTGAATTATAATAGTGTCAGAAGTCAGGTAGAGATCAGTCTTCCAGTCACCCCTCCCCCACCCCTTCTTAATTTTAACGCTGACATTTAGAGAAGGCAAAAGAATTCATTACATAGCATTTACAGGGCTCTTTATATTTGTAAGGTGCTTTGCAATCCTTGATTAATTAACCAGGCAGGGAAGCACAGTAAATAGATACTGAGGTACATAGCTTAGACTCCCAGGTCTTGGAAAAGCTAAGCTGTCTCAGAAGAGGCAGATCGTTTTGGCCAATGGGGTTATTTTAGGTTATTTTCACTGATGGTACCCTATCTCCTCTCTCTCTCTCTTCTTCTTAGCCCCTTTTCTCTCTGGCTTACCTCAAGTCCCAGCTAAAATTCCATCTTCTACTGCAAGCCTTTCCTCTTGATTCTAGTGCATTCCCTCTGTTAATTATCACCATTCCTACATAAGCTTGTTTGTACATAGTTTAAATGCTGTCTCTTCCATTAGACTGTGAGCTCATTGAGAGCAAGGACTGCCTTTTGCCTTTCTTTGTACCCCCAGTTACTACTTAACACAGTACCTGGCACATAGTAATTAGGTGCTTAATAAATATTTATGGACTTTTTGACCAGGAAGAGGGCTGTTCAGTCCTCCGAAAGCCTTTAATAATAAAGACAAGTCTTTTCCTTCCTTTTCCCTTCCTTCCCCCTTTTATTGTACTGTTTTTTTGAGGCTTGATAATGGAATTTTTTATGGGTTCCTTGTGTTATCTCAGGCAAAGGAATTAGAAATAAGAAAAATAAGGAGACAGAAGAGGAAAGTAAAGAAGCTTGAAGAACCCCAGGACGAGTTGGGACATCCAGCTAGGTGGCCAGGTATATTCCTCTTCTGGAAGACTTGGCCTTTGCTTCTCTTGGATTCTGTAGTTCAGTAGTAGTTTTCTAACTGAACTCAAATGACTGGATCCTCATTTAGTCTGTAGACCTCATGCAACCTGCGGTTTATAGACCTGCCTAGGGATGTCCTCTAAAAGGGGGCTAATCAGCACTTTTATCTGTCCATTAAGCAATCCAACTCAAGATCTCTTGCAATCAGGTTGGGTTGTAATGCTAAATCTTTAATAATCTCTAATTCATTTTAAGTGTTTCTATAATAATCCTTCTATTACACAGCCTGGCCTGCCATACCAGTACTCAAAGCAGCAATTTACTAGAAGTATTATTACTGCAGAAACAATTCTCTAACAGATTAGCAGCCCACTTTACTTGGATAATTTTTTGCTAAAAGTTGTTAAGCTTTTTTTTTAATTGAAAAAAAGTTATATTGTTTGATGGATGTTATCATGCTTTTGATCTTCGAGGTCATGGAGCTATCGTATATTTTTCTCCTTGTCATTGTGGTGGTAGTTCTGGATTTGGTGGGAAGGTCCTGAGTTCATAGTCTGGTTCTGCTTCTTGACCAAGTCAGCCTCTCCAGGTCTTAGTTAGTGTCCTGTGTCAACATCAGCAATGGAGGTTGGATGAGACAGGTCTAAGCTCCCACTACTTACCACCTTAACGTTCCAATCTGGATTAATACCTGAAAAGAGGTATTTTTTAGAATAATAAGATTTCAGATATGGAAGCCAATGGTTCTCAACCTTCCTAATGCCATGACCCTTTAATACAGTTCCTCATGTTGCGGTGACCCCCAACCATAAAATAATTTTCGTTGCTACTTCATAAAAAGTAATTTTGTAATTTTGTAATTTTGCTACTGTTATGAATCTATCTGATATACAGGATGTATTTTCATTGTTACACATTGAACATAACCCACAGGTTGAGGACCACTGCAAGGGATTTTCCTTCAGCTAGCACTTGAGCAGGAATTCCCTGTACATAATTCCTAACAAGTGAACCTCTGGCTTTTCACTAGGAAGACTTTCAGCTATGGGGGAGCTCACCATTTCCAGGCCTGGCACATTCCACTTTTGGATTTCTTTTTGAACAGATATAGAAGCTACAAAGATCCAAGTTGAAACTTAAAAAAAACCCCACAACAATAACAACAAAAACTAACATTTATATAATATTTACTATGTGCCAGAAGCCATGCTAAGTGCTTTACAAATATCATCTTATTTGATCCTCACAGCAACCCTGGGTGGTAAGTACTATTATTATCTCCATTTTGCAGGTGAGAAAACTGAGGCAAACAGAGGTTAAGTGACTTGCCTAGGGCCACATTAAGTGTCTGACCTTGCATTGCTGAGAGGAGCCCAGTCGATCAAAGTTGGTCGTACACATTTCTTCTGGTTTTGCTCTTTTCACTCAGCATCAGTTAATATATGTCTCTTTAGGTTATTATGAAGTCCATCTCCTTCCCATTTCTTACAGCACAATAGCATTCCATTACATTCATATACCACAACTTGTTCAGCCATTACCCAACTGATGGGCATCTCTTTGATTTCCAGTTCTTTGCCACTACAAAGAGAGCTGATATAGATATTTTTGTACTTATGGGTCTTTCTCCCACTTCTACAATCTCTTTGGCATATAGCCCTAGGAATGGCATTTGCACATTTTTATAGCCCTTTGGGCATAGTTCTATATTGCTCTCCAGAATGATTGAATCTAGATTTTTTTTTTTTTACAGTACTGTCATAGTACAAATAGTTCTCCTGGTTCTGCTCACTTCACTCTGTATCAATTCATAGCAGGTCTTCTCAGGTTTCTCTCAGATCATCTCCTTTGTAATTTCTTACTGCAAAACAGTATTCCATTCTGTTTGCATCCCATCACTTATTTAGCCATTACTTATTTGATAGATTCCTCTCTAATTTCCAGTTCTTTACCACCACAGAAAGAGCTGCTATAAATACTTTGTACCTATGGGTCTTTCTGTTGTTTTTTTAACATTTCTTTGGAGCATAGGCCTGAGAATTGTATTGCTGTCAAAGGGGGATTTTCAGTTTCCTGTCTTTTGGGGCATGGTAATTAAATTGCATTAAAATTTTTTTTTTACTTCCCTCGTTGACTCCCACCATACTTTGCATATAGTAGATCTTTAATAAGTCTTCATTGACTAGTAATAAGTGACATCTATATAATGTTTTGGATGCATCATCTCATCTGAGGCTTTCAGCAACTCTATGAGCTGAGGAAACTGATGCTCTCAGAAATAATGAGTGTCTTGCTTGTGGTTATACATCTTGTTGGCAAAGGAAGTTAGATTTAAAACCAGGCCTTCTGCTTTTTTATCCATGGCACAGTTTAGAGAGAGAGATGGGAGCTAGATGATCTAATTCAGAGTAGCAGGATTGGGAGTAGGCTTGTGATTTCATTGGGATGAGGAATTCCTGGGTGAGGAAGCTTCGTCCACCAATGCAGGTTGGCAGTGTCTCTACAACTTATAGACTTAGAGAGATGCCCAGACCCCTGAGGGATTAAATGGTGGAATAGGCAGTACTTGAACTCAAGCCTTCCTGGTTTAGATGCCAGCTCTCCATCCATCGTACCACCATTTCATAACAAAAATAAAAACAGTAATGACTTAGGTACTTATTTAGCACTTATCATGTGGTAGGTAGGCAGATGTCGGAGCTTTCATTAAGTACTTCTATATGCCAGGCACTGTGCTGAGCACAGGAGATATAAATTCGAGCAAAGTGAAAGGTCGTCCCTGCCCTCAAGCAGCTTCCATTTCTAATGAGAGAAGACAACACATCAAAAGGCATAGAAAAAAGTATAAAAGTGAGGGGTGGGGAATGGGAAGAGAAGGAAACTATATGGGGGCATGGTAGGTGGAGTGCAGAGAGACAAGAGGACAGCTGGGAAGGGAATGAAGCTTGGCCAGCCTGGGCCCTGCCCACAAAATGCAGGGCCCAGGAAGGACTCGCCAAGCACAGTCCAGGGGGGGAGAGTTCCAGGTGCTAAAGGAAGTCACTATGCTGAAAATAGAGGGTACAAATATCAGCCCCAAAAGATAGCTCCTAATTGCAAACAGTTGGTATTCCAATAATGGGTAAGACAGCATATTAAAGGGAACCAGAAATAGAGAGGGATAGGTACCAGTATGAGAGGAAGGATGCTGGGCAGGAGTTGAAGAAATTCACTTAATAAGGAGTGGAGCCTGAGAAATGAAGCTGGAAGTGAAGCATACATGGCCTGCCCACCTTATGAAATTGTGGTCTGGACCAGGCACTCACCAACCCAGAGACTAGACCCAATTTAATTTGTGGCATTAATACCAAGTGAAGTATCAAAGCAGGAGATGCGTTCTTGCCAGTGATGTTTGCCTTGTGATGCAGGAGGTCTGGCTCAGTGTTCACGTAGAAGAGGGATTCCCTGTGGATGGGGTTGGCTTTTAGATGCTCCTGAGGCTGGATGACATCTTGCTGACTGCGCTAAGTCCCAGCATGGCAGAGCTTCTTAAACAGTGCCATTTAGTCAATAAGTTTGCATAGAGGAAGAATCAAGTGGATGAAGGATTCCTGTTGTTCAGAAGACCATGATTTAGAGTGGGATTGATAATCTACAGAATCAGGCTATGAGGACATATACATCTTGAATAGACAGTGTGCACTGAAAACGAACTGGGCCCAGAAGTGGATAGGAGAGTAGGCTGGATTGCCTTTGGGACGCTGCCCATTTCTTTTTTATGACCACAAATCTCTCCCTAAAACAAAGGTTCATCTTTTTCACATCAGTAATCTTTCGGTCATGAGAGTCACAGAATACCACAGAATACTCAGTCTCCATGGGTCACTCAAAGGGCAATGGAGAGAGAAATGCATAGTGGGCAGGGGTAGATTCCAACTTATAAGCAATGAAGAATTACGTGGATGAAATGGTTTAAAGCCGTCATCTCCAGAGTCAAGGCTTTGGCCCTTAGGGAGCCGTGGCATCATCACGAGGGGACTGTGGTCTGACCCCGGTGAAGTGTACAATCCTTGCTGGGATGGTCATGGGGCTTGTCTTCAACACAGCCTCTCCTAGCAGATTTCTAGTTCCTCTTCCACTCTGCCCCCTCCCTATGCTGGGGTGTTAGGCCTTCATGTTGGTTGTTACCTGAAGTAACCACTACCCTCAGTGGCTGCAGGGAGCTCCTGTGCGGTGGGTTCTGCTTCAGGCCAGCGATTGGGGGTAAAAAGCCACCTCCTCTGTCTTCATATTGGGCAGGACTGAGCAAGTTGCACAGGATGGGTAGGCACGGCTTGTGCTCTGGATCATATATTTCTTGTATTACCTTTCAGAAAATGAGAACTTTATCTTATTCTGACTTTTAAAAGGCAAAATATAATAAATTTAGTAATTTATTAAATTAAAAAAAAAGATCCTTCATCACATTCTCTTTCCCTCCAGACCCACTCATCTTTCAGACTTCCTTGTTACATTCTCCCAGAGACCCAGGTTCTCTCAACCTCAGCATCACGATACCATACTTTGAGTCTCTCACACCACATCCACATCTCCCGTGAGCTGCTGTATCTTCTTAGTTCTGCTTCTGCTTTTCTCACATTGTGGAGTAGTACATAGAATTCTGGGCCAGGAGTCAGGGAGGTTTGCATTTGAATGTGACCTCAAACACAAACTGTGTGACCCTGGGCAAGTAATTTAACCTCTTTTAACCTCAGCTTCCTTATTTGTGAAGAGAGGATAATAACAGTACCTATATCCCAGAGTGCTTGTGACAATCAAATGGGGTGATAATTGTAAAGCACTTAGCACAGTGCTATCTAGCGCTATGGCTAGTGGGCTGTCCTCTTCTCTCTGCTCACAAGACCGGCATCCTAGCTCAGGCCTTTATCGCCTCTTACACGGACCATTGCAAAAGCTTCCTCGTCGGTCCCCCTGCCTCTGTTCTCTCCCCTTTCCAATCCAGCTGCCAAAATGATTTTCCTAAAGCACAGGCAGGACTGACCTTGTTACTCCCCAGCTCAATAAGCTTTGGAGGCTCCCTACTGATTCTAGGATCGAATGTTATTTTGTCTTTCTTATCTTTTTTATTTCTATTTTTCTAAGTTCTATAATGCACATTACTAACACAGGCGCACATGTATATAATTTTAAATAGAATTATTTATAAGTAAACATTTGAGTATTGTGTGTGCATGCTTAAAAACTTTTAACTGATAAATTTGCATGTTCAAGAAAGTTTGGTGACGTCGTCACAAAGGGTAACATTGGAGGGATATCTAATTGGAAAAGGAAGTGCGATCAGTCATGTAACAAAGGATAGCAAACAGTCTGAATATACCATTGATGGCTATACAGTGCCTTTAGGCCTGGAATGAACTCCCTCCTCACTTCTTAAGATTTTTTGTTTATTTCAAAACTTTGTTTGCGCCACCTTTTACAAGAAGGAAGCCTCTCTAGGGCAGTTAGGTGGTGCAGTGAATGGAGTACCTGCCCTGGAGTCAGTAGGACCTGAGTTCAAATCCAGCCTCAGACACTTAACTCTTACTAGCTGTGTGATCTTGGGCAAGTTACTTAATCCCAATTGCCTGCCTTCCCCCCTCCAAAAAAAAAAGCAAAAGAAAAAAAAAAAAAGGAAGCCTTACTTTTTTTCTCCCAGATGCTATCCCTTCCCCCACAAAATTCAACTTGTATTTATTTTGGATCTCTCTATTTGGATGTTGTCTTCTTGATTGTAAGCTCCTTGAGGGCAGGAACTATTTCATTTTCATCTTTATATCTCCAGCTCCTAGCACAGGGTCTGGTACACAGTAGGTATTTAATAAATGCCTGATGATGATGATGATGATGATGATGAAGAAAATGAAGAACAACTATAGAAGCTTGACTGCTGGGTTAAGGGGTTTAGGCTTTTAGCAGATATCATAGAGACTCCTAGAGATGATCAGTCTCATACTTCTCATGTAAGTACAGGCAGAGGTTAAATTATTTGCCTAGGGTCATACAGCTAATAAGTGTCTGAGGCTGGATTTGAACTCAGATCTTTCCAACTCCAAGTCTAAGACTCTATAAACCACGCCACCTAGTTGTGGAAAAGTCTGATAGATCTATAGTGAAGAGAGACCTAGATTCCAAGTCCTAGCCTTGGCACTTACTTGCCAGAAATTACTTCTCTCTCTCTTTTTTGTTTTTTGTTTTTTTTGGAGGGGGGAAGGAAGGAAGGGTAATTGGAGTTAAGTGACTTGCCCAAGGTCACATGGCTAGTTTTTGTGTTAAGTGTCTGAGGCTGTATATGAACCCAGGTCCTCCTGATTCAAGGGTTGGTGCTCAATTCTTTGTGCCACCAAACCTCCCCATAAATCACTTCTCTTTAGGCCCCCCCATCTCCTACTGTTGTAGATGAGGGGATTGTGTTAGAAACTGGGCCATGGCATCCATTCTCCTGATTCTAAGATTAAATGACAAGATGGGGACTAGATGAGCCTTCTAACTACTTATTCCTGGAAAAGGTGAGTACTTTAGGTGTGAAATAATTCCTTCTTTATTTCCTTAAGCAGTGAAAAGGACCCACGTGGCACCTTGTTTAGGGGCAGGGATATAGCTTCAGAAAAATTCAATTCCAGTGCTTTCCTGGAGTTTCTGTACGTGTACTTTTTTGGGGGCAGGAAAGAGTTCTGCCTTACTGGGGATACCTGTTAAATGTTGGAGAACAAGCTAAGGAGGGTACTTCATAGGAAGCACACTAAAATGGCTGGGAAAGTAATTTGAAGCATTTTTCCAATTTAAATGCAGATTATGTGGCACTTAGAAGGAGGGTTTGGGGGGGAAATGTTGTGATTACCATGTTGACTAGAAAACAGGATAATTTGGAAGAAACAAATTAGATTTACCCAGGAAACCACAAAGACAGAGAAATAATAGTTGGGAGTTTCATAGGGTTATTTTTCTCTTCTTGTTTTGTGCCTTTGGCTCAGGATACAATGTTCCCTAGATGTTTGTATTATACGTTTACAAGCTAGAAGATGATGTCTAATAATGTGTTAAAATAAATTTTATAAGCCTTATTTCTTGTCAACTCAGTATTTATCAAGATACTTTCCCTTCAAAGCTTGTGAACGATTACAAATTCTTACTTGGAGAGGATTCTAATGAAAGAAAACTGGAAAAGAAAGGAAACAGACACCGAGTGGGGAGAGTTGGTGAAAACCTCAGCACAACCAGCATTCTAGGGGTCCCTCAGCTTTCCAGAGGAGTGATGCGACCTGCTGTTGCAAAGCCAGAGCCCTGCCATACAGGAGCTCTGTAACATTGAGCTGGCTTCTGAGAACAGGAAGTGAGTGCCCTTGAAGCAGAACGAAGCTGTGGGGTAATTCAGGGAGACAAGAGAGTGCTCTTAGGCCAAGAAGGGAACACATCTGAGTGTTTTTTTGAAAGTTCTGTTGAATTTCTTAATGGATGTTTAAGGACATCAGTTCTTTAAGTTGGAAGACAACTCTCTAGGAGCACTCCTACTCCTTGGGCTCCTTCCCATTGTGAGCATCAGCATCATCTCAGATTTCCCATGACCCAGTTGGTCTGAGTAGACAGCAAAGAGACCTCGACCATCTCTCGCCCTCCATTTCCTGCCCTGCTACCCTCATACCTATATCTGTGCCCTCTGCAGTCTGGGTGGTGGGATATTTTCTTCTTATTAGAAAATTTAGGAGATTGAGGATTCCATACTTTGCCTCCTTGTTTGGGTTTGGGGGTAACCCCTCCCTGTTCTACTCAATAGCTTCCTGGTTTGTTCTGTCTGGTGTAAAGAAGTGTGTGCTCTCCTTCAAACCTTGCTCAGATTGCCGGAATGGCTCCAGCTCCTTCCTGGAAAGTACAGCAGCGAGATTGCTATCTCAAAGCAAGTTATGAAATTTCTTTCTTTTGCAGTTCTTGTGCGTTTCCCAGTTGATGCCGGATTCTCCCTTTCTAGACACACTGATCATCCCTGTGGATAGGTGCTGATAGTATTTGTGGTCTGTACTAGGGAACAGAGTTTTGTCATGCCCCCCTCCCCCTTTACCTGTGCTGCATGAGTCTTTTAAGCAAAATACTCGGTCATGCAGTTACACGCGTTGATCAACCAGTTTTACCTGACATGTAAACATTTCTGGGTTGAACTTTGGGAACTGAGACTCCCTTGTAAGAGAATCTGGAAGGGTGGCTGAGTTATGACAAGATGAGGTTTCTTAGCTGCTTTGCTAATAGGGGTCATTTTGTTGTTACCGTTGACTGTGACCTGGATAGGGGGCTTCCCCACTCCCTCCACTGATGTGGACGTCTATGTGTACCTTAGTCTGTGTGTGACTTAGCGTCACAGATGGAAAGATGGGAGGGAGCTCAGAGGTCATCCAGCCCACTCCCAGTGGAGGAAATGAAGGCCCAGAGAAGTTTCTAAGAATTGGTAATAAATGATAGAATAAAATCTTAGAAAGTTGCCTGGGACATCAAGAAATTAGATGACTTATCCACAGTCACATAGCCAGTAGGTGACCTCACAGAGCTGACATTCTTCTAGGGTACACAGCACAATAATGTTAACAGCAACCCTAATAATAATCAGCACTTCAATAGAACTTGAAGGTTTGCGGAGCACTTTAAACGAATTTCATCTGATCCTCGTGACAACCCTGGGAGGTAAGCTGCTTTAATTATGCTCCTTTTACAGATGAGAACACTGAGGCAGACGGTAACTTGACCAGAGATTTGAATCGAGGCCTAGCGGCCTCTGTACAAGTACACAGATGAGTGAATACAAACCAGATAAATTAAAACAAAGTAATTTCCAGCGAGAGTGAGCATCAATGTCTGCAAAGATTGGGAGAGAGGGAATGACTAGTCACCAGTTTAACTAGAATGGAGCATGTATGAGAAGGAATAACATGATGTAAGACTGGAAAAGTAGGTGGGAGGCAGGTTGTGGAGGGATCTGAGGGCCAGCCTGAGAATTTTTTATTTTATCCTAGAGTTAAGAGTAGGCCACTCATTTTTTTTGGGGGGGGGAGCGAATTTCAGGTGGGGATTGCCATGATCAGATCTCTGATATTAGGAATATCAATTTGGAAGCTTTATGGAGGATGGGATGGAAAGAAGGAGGGACAAGAAGCTGGGAAAAAAATTAGGAGGCTATTATAATATTTTCTCCATTGGGCAGTTTATGTGACCCACAGTCTGTCTCCTACTTCATTGTATCATCTAATACCAGGCAGAGTAAGTCTAATGGTAACCTTTCTTCTATTGAAGACAGTAACAATGTCTTTCCTAAGTTTCATCTTCTGCAGGATATACATCTCTAATTCCTTCATTTCATCATCACGTGACATCGTTTGAGCCCTCTCACGGTTCTGGTTGCCCTCTAGCTTTTCAATGCCTGACCTAAAATATGGTGCCCTAAAATGAATGCAACATTCCATATGTGGTCTGAGTACAGTGAAATCGTTATGTCCTTTGTTCTGGACACTAATGTGGTCTGAGATCACATTAGCTGCCCATGGTGCACTGCTTACTCATACATACTCCTTGTGGTCACCTCAATTCCACTTCCTCATACCCCCCCCCCCCCCAGGGTTACTCACGTTTTAGGCATCTCTGAATCACTATTTGCTTATCTCGTTGAAGTCTTGCCACTCCTCTCTATTCAAGGTTTATAGAAGGGATGGGGAGGACAGATAAAAGGCAAAACAACACAATAATTGGTAACATTGCTCTCTTGAACCTAAGGGTGGCAAATTCAATTAAACAAACATTGAGTAAAGATCTAGGAATAACCGTTCAAAGGAGCTGAGAACTTAGCATCAGTGTCAAGCAAAGTCCTTCAAGTTTTAAATCTCAAGGTTTAAAAATAAGTTTTTAAAAAATTATAAATAACCATTAAAAAAACCTCCAAGCAGTCAAATAAAGATGCAAGCTAAGGGGTTATAGCCAACAAAACTCTTAGCATTTAATATGGCAGAACCCAATGAATTGACAAACAACAAAATACTTTTGCTCTGTATTTGAGGTTTGGACAACTCTTGCTTCTTCTCTTTTTCCTTCTTTCCTTCTTTCCTTCCTTCTTTCCTTCCTTCCTTCCTTCTTTCCTTCCTTCCTTCCTTCCTTCCTCCCTTCCTTCCTTCCGTCCTTCCTTCTTTCCTTCCCTTCTTCCCTTTCTCCCTCCTTCCCTCCTTCCTTCCTCATTGTAGTCATTGTATATGGTTCTGCTACCTTTGCTTTGAGTCACTTCATGTATTTCCATATGTAGCACTTTAATGGCATCATAATTTTCCCTTACATTAACATACTGTAATTTATTTAGCCATTCCTACTTGTTCACATGTAAATAATTTTTACTGTTTTTGCTATTACAAATAGAAAAGCTATGGATATTTTTGTTAGTATGGGTCTTTTTTTCTTCTTAATGAATTTTTTTTTTTTGGTGTTGGGGGAAGATAATGTTAGTGTGAGGCAGCTAAGTGGCTCATAGAATTCTGGACCTGGAGACAGGAAGACCTGAGATCAAATTTGGCCTCAGATACTCACTAGCTCTGTAACCCTGAACAAGTCACTTACCCTCTGTTTGCCTTAATCCACCAGAGAAGGATATGGCAAACCACTTCAGTATCTCTGCCAATGAAACTCTATGAAAAGTTGGACGTGATTGAACAATTGAACAACAACAATGCTAACCTAGCATGGTGCTTAATAAATATCGATTGATTGGTTGATTGATATTGTAGCAGTGAAATCACCAGATAAAAAGCTACAATCACTTTTATGAGTATGATAGTACATTACTCCCTAAAATGTTTCCATTTCCATGCCTGTTTCCTTACAGCCCTAACCCCTACGAATTTTCAGATGTAAAATCCTGTTTTAGAATTTAATCATTAGGGAGAGATTATTTTCCATTCAAATCTGAGGTTTGATTAAACTCAGAGACTCCTAGAATTCTAGAGCTAGAAGAATTGACCAGAAGGGAAGAGCAAATCTAGGTGAGGTTACCTAATGTCAGGGGAGATAGACAACCTGCCACTTTTCCCCTCCCCATTAGAATGACATAAACTACCGTACCAGCCTAGTACCAATTGCTACCTGTCAACAATATACTTCCAAATTTGCATCTCCAGCCCAGATTGCTTAAATTCTCCCGTATTCACTTTTCTCTATTACATTTCTGCTTCTGTGTCTTGAAAATACTTGAAACTCGTCAAGTCTATAATTTAATTTGAATTCATCTACGCTTATTCCCTCTGTGAAAAGTCATGTAACCTTCAAGAGCCTCAGTTTCCTTCTCTGAAAAATGAGATAGCTGGAATTGATGATGTCAGAGTCATCAAATTTGCTCCAAATATGTGATTAATTACCAAATTAATATTCCTTCTCTATTATTTTCATTGACACTAATATTCTCTTAGTTGACTAGGCTTGCAACCGTGGGATTATTGTGGGCAAATTTTTCTCATGTTCCTCTATATCACAAGTCATTAAACTCTATCAGTCTTTCTTTTTGCAGCATTTCCCATATTCTGTCACAGTCAGGGATGTTTATGACCGTGATATTTAACTTGAACTAAGTAAAGAGACACACAATGGGAATGCAGTTGCCCTTCTTGGTGAGAGTAGTGCTGTAGACTGGCTTTGGAATCAATGGACCTGGGTTAAAATCTTGCCTTTGGCACTTGTCCAAGGTCACACAAGGTCTCTTTTTGCCCAGCTGTTAAATGAGGGAAATTCGATTAGATGACTCCTAAGGTCCCTTCCAGCTCTCATTCTGTGGTCTTCTTTTCTTTTCAAAAAAAGTGAAGCTAAGTCCTCAAAGACTGTGTCTAATATATTTTTTCTTTTTGCTTTCTGGAGGGGCAATTGGGGTTAAGTGATTTGCTCAAGGTCACACAGCTAGTAAGTGTTAAGTGTCTGAGGCTGGATTTGAACTCAGGTCCTCCTGACTCCAAGGCCAGTGCTCTATTCACTGCACCACCTAGCCACCTCTGACCTGACTGTTTCTGTAAGGTGGATGGGGGCTTCTCACAGACACATCCACTTCACTCCCTGGAAGTTGGTTATAGAGAAGTTTTGTAGTGAAATAATATATTTCCATGTACTTCATCAAATTGGAGATGGGATTCAGCTTTATAGTAAGCTCTGAGATCTAATAAACATTACAATGAGGAAACCTTTTAAAATGAAAGAAATAGAGGCAGAAATAATTGAAGGTAGTTTCCTGGATGCATGAGCTCCTCTGACCAAGAGAGTCAATCGATGGGAGAAATTGTAAAAAATGGTCCGGAAACAGGACCAAAAACATGACCATTCCGACCATATGGAACCGGGTTCCATCTGCCCGGGGAATAGCCTGTGTACAGTCTCAAAGATGTGACTAGAGTAGGAAAATGGTGGCAGAGGCAACCAGAGCAATGAAAGGGAACGGCCACAATTGGAGACGAGAACTTGAGCTTTGTTTGCCAGATCCCAGAATCACTGGAGCTTGTGGACCTCTCTGAAGCTTGAAAGTCAGATTCAAGATGAATAAGCAACCTAGTGTAGTTATTAACTGGGGGCCCATGAACTTAAAAAAATTATCATTCTATTTCAATATTTGTAATCCTGGGGCAGCTAGGTGATAGAGTAGATAGAAAGCCAGACCTGGAGGTAGGAAGGCTCATCTTCCTGAATTCAAGTCTGGCCTCAGACACTGACTAGCTGTGTGACCCTGGGCAAGTCACTTAGCCCTGTTTGCCTCAGTTTCCTCATCTGTAAAATGAGCTGGAGAAGGAAATGGAAAACTGCTCCAGTATCTTTGCCAAGAAAACCCCAAATGGGGTCATGAAGAGTCAGACATGAGTAAAATGAACGAACAACAAAATCCTAGATACTTTATTTTATCCATTTGAATAATCATTCTGAGCAGGGGTTCACAGAAAGACTTTCATGTTTCCATGAAATGAAAAAGAAGGTTACAAACCCAGGGATGGTGGGGAGATCATGGGCCTAGCTGTTGAGACACCCGGCCTAGAAGTCCAGTTCCTCCATTGACTAGCCGTGAGACCTTAGGCAAGTCACTTCTTGCTGGGCCTCATTGTCTTCATCTCCCATCCTCATGGGATGGGAAGAGGTAAAGGAGTAGAACCAGATGACCAGTAATGACCCTTCCAACCTAGAATCAATGATCCTGTCATCTCAAAGTATCTCTTGGATCCAAAAAATAAACTTAATTTGAAAAAGTGATATTTAAAAAAAGGAAAGAAATTGAGTCTTCTTTTTCCTCTGGTGCAAGTAACTACTTTCTCTGAAATCTTTTATTGCCCAACGCTCAATTGTCTAACCACTCTTCTTTGAACTGTTGTTGTTGGCTGCTCAATTCATTCTATTTTATTTATGCCATCTGTAAATTCATAGGAGATGGGCTGGATTATCTAGTTGCTTAAAGGGGTATGAAGTTTATTTAAAATTTCATTCCAGGGGTGGCTAGGTGGCACAGTGAGTAAAGCAACAGTCCTAGAGTCAGGAGGACTTGAGTTCAAATCCGGCCTCAGACACTTGACACACTTAGTAGCTGTGTGACTTTGGGCAGGTCCCAATTGCCCTCCAAAAAGCAAAAAAAAAAAAAAAAAATATCATTCCAACAATTTATTTTCAGAAACCTGGCTAGGTTGGATCTCTTTTTTTTTTTTTTTTAAGAAAAGCATTACCTCTGTGTAGAATGAGAATTCATATCCCTGGGAGCGCAAAAGATGTTACATGAGATAGAAAGACATTATAATCCTTATTAGACAATTAGTTAGAATATTCAAATGTTAGTGAGAGCCACTGGGGGTATTGTGAAAAGACTAATACTTTCTAGTTTGCACAGAGTAGGGACATCCTGAATGACCTTCATAGGCTGCGGCTGAACAAGTGATTCGTCAGACTGAGTATCCTTGTTTCTTGATTCCATTTCATACTGGCCAAATGCCCTAGAGATTGCATCTTCAGGAGAGAAGCTGCCCTTTCCCTTTTAAGTAGAGGCACGCACTCTCCTCTCCTTTTCTGTGTAATGGAACAATCCCAGGGGCACACTGTCACTTCCTGGATTTCTCCAGCTCGCAGGTTGTGTTACTTTACCCCAGTCTCCTGGCCCTAGCCACCCTCGCCCCTTCTGCCCTCCACTCATAACCAATTAACCTTTTGCCTTGTATAGTTGCTTCGAATTCCTCTTGGGCATGAGTAGGAAAAACATATTGTGATATTTTAAAGTGTTTCAAATTAAAGTGAAAAAAAATGGAGCGTATTGTATTTTTATCTTCCCCACTTTGGTCAGTTGGATAGTTAAGGCTAAGAATAAATATTAACTAATGAAGAACAGAACCTCCAGATCAGTTAACAGGGACCTCAGAGGGTACTGATAGTCCAATAGATTCCTGAAGAGGAATTCCCAATATTGTTAAAAACATGACAACAACACTAATAGCCATCATGTACATAACCCTTTAAGGTTTGCAAAATGCTTTATATTTTTATTATCCCATCAGATCCTGGGAGGTGCGTGCTTTGATTGCCTCTGTTTTATAGATGGGCAAACTGAAGCTGAGAGAAGAGAAACACGGTGCACAGAGACACATAGCTGATGAGTCTGAGGCCGGATTTGAACTCAGATCTTCCACACTCCAAGTCCAACAATCTGTATTATGCCATTCAAGTGCCTAACATATGGTCATCAAACTTGCTCCTTGAAGACCTGCAGGGAGGTCTGTTTGAGGCAGTCCTCTGTGTACAGGCCACATTATTAGGAAATACTGTCATTCTTTATAGAGTTATACCCTAACACAAAAGTTCTTAATCTGGTGTCTGTGAACTTTTTTCATTGAATATTTTGATAACTAATTTTTTAACTAGGTGGTTTAGTTTGTTTTTTTTTAACAAAGATCTACCTTTTCTCCCTCTCTTCCCACTCCTCAATTGAGTAATCAAGACAAGATAACTGAATTTCGATGTAATTGGCTTCCTTTGTCATCAGTATTGTGTTTTGACATCCTGAGAAAAGGTCTGTAGGCTTTACCAGACCTCCAAAGGGATCCAGAAACCAAAACAAAGGTTAAAACCCTAAAAGGTCATTAGCAAATAAGGGTATTTAGAGGACAGGAGGTTGTCTAAATCCTAAAACCACACACAAGACCAGGCCTTTTTCCTGCCTGTGGTTTCTTGATTCTTGCTCCCAATCTTCTAGAGGTATCAGAATTTTACTGGTCGATAATCTCCGGTTGAGCCATTCATCATCCTCACTGCTGGGAAGAATATGAAAATGGAGAAGGAGGTAGGGCTGGCCTGGCCTGGCTTAGCCAAAGAAATGGGGCAGTTTTGACATCAGCACTTCCCTGATCCTTCTCCCCACTAGCTTCTGGTTGCCAGTTCACCTGTGGCAACTAACTTTGGGACTAGGTAACCTTAAATAATCTGAGATCTAAATCTGGAATGAAGGAACTCAGGCTACCTTCCTAGAACCTCAGCCATACTCTATACATGAACGATGATCTTGCCAGCCCAGTCCAGACCAAACTAATAAACATTTCTAAGCACCTGCTTTGTGTGAGGTGCCATGATAGGTACTGAAAGCATAAAGACAAAATAATGGCTAGTTCCTCTGCTTGGCAACCTTATGTTACCCTGGAATATCCAACCAGATGGGGGCAGTATTTATACCCTTTAACTCAACTCACAAATAGTCAATGAAAGTCCAGTCCACCTACTATGTGCCAGGCACTGTGCTAAGTGATGGAGATGCAAAAAGAGGCAAAATACAGTCCTTGCCCTCAAAGAGCTTACAGTCTAATGGGGGAACTCTGGTGTGGGCAGGGAACACATAAAGGTTCTAAGAAAAATTCTGTTTGCAGGAGGAAGGAGGCCTGTACAGCAAAGTAGCCAGTCTCAAAGTGCAGCAATACTAATAATAGGCATTAATATAGGATTTTAGAGTTTGCAACATTTCCTCATTTGAGCCTCACCACAACCCTGTAAGATAGATAGTATGAGTATTGTGATTCTTATTTTTGAGATGAGGAAATAGAGAAATTACGTCATTTGCTCATGCTTTCACTAACAATGATTGCCGATAAAAAACCCAAACAACCAACTGAAATCACTTCTCTTCCTTGGGGGGACCTCGATGTCCTCACCTCTGAGATGTTAGCTCTTGTTCTGTGCTCCTTGGTACCCCAGTTTCAAAGGCCAAAAGGTTTGCAAAGTGCTTTATGTATATTCTCTCACTTGAGCCTTGTGGTCTGTTTGGTGGAGGAGGAAGTCACGCCCTGAGGTCCTTTTTATACTTATATTAAGTAAAATGTGGTATGGACTTTTGAGTAAGTTGAACTCCACATTTGTAAAGTACCATCTACGGGTGAAGCACCGTCCTGAGACTGGAGAGGGCTACAGAGCAGAATGAAATGAAACTTAATAATGATGATAGTTAGCATTGATTTAGCTCTTTAAGATTTTCAAAGTGCTTTATATATCATCTTATTTGAGTCTCACAACAACACTGAGACTGTTGATCCCCATTTTAGAGGTAGACAAATTGAGTCTGAGAGGAGTTAAGTGATTTGTCCAGGGCCACACAGTAAATAAGTATCTGAGGCAGGATTCAAACTCAGGTTTCCCTGACTCCAAGTCTAGCTGTCTATCCCCCACTCTACCACCTGACTGCCTCTGTCACCTCTCTCAAGAGTTGACATTTTAGTAGGGAGACACAGATCATCATCCTAACAAATAAGGAGACAGGGCAGCAAATTTCTGTGAGAAATTCGGGAAATGAGAGATTGTTTAAGGTTGGGGAGATTAGGTGAGCCTCTAGGAGAAGTTGGCGCCGGAACTAGACCTTGGAGTATGGGCAGAAATGGCAGGATCATGGTAGGAGTGGGGGTATCAAAGGTAGGACAAGTTAGGAGAATTAGGTTCTGGGCACTGTGATGGTGTACGGATTGTGGAGGATCTTGAAGGTTAGGCTATGGATTTTGAATTGGAAGAAGGAAGGCTAGGTAGTCAGTGCAGTAGTCTCTGAGGAGTATAATGATGTCCTGACCTGGGGCAATGGCCTTGGGGCAAAGAGGGACAGGAGGCAGAGAAGCTACAGGTGGAGGATCAGGATTTGGCAACTGATTGGTGTTGAGAGGTGAATCAGGAATCAGAGAAGATGCAAGTTTTGAGGTTGGATGATGGAAAGAAAGGTACTTTACTAGAAAAGGTAGGAGGTGGGGCAGAGTTTGAGGGAAGGTTGAGTTTGATTCTGGACATGTTGAGTTAGAGGTTTCCTAAGCCATCAGGACATTTAGGGGAGATATCCCATAGACAGTTGGAAAAAGGATGTTTATTCAGATGTCTCTATGATTTAGAGCTAAAAGGGACCTTGAGAGCTTTTTGTCTGATCAGTTCATTTTGCTGATCAGGAAAGTGACAGCCACAGATGTTAACAAGATCAAGGTCAATGGATAAGCATTTATTAAGTATCTACTATGTGCTCCAGGTGTCTAGGTGGTTCAGTGGATAGAGCGCTGCCCTGGAGACAGGAAGGCTCACCTTCCTGAGTTCAAATCTGACCTCAGACACTTACTAGCTGGGTGACCCTGAGCGAGTCACCTCATCTTGTTTGCTTCAGTTTCCATATCTGTAAAATGATCTAGAGAAGGAAAAGGCAAGACAAGAGAACCCCAAATGGGGTCACAAAGAGTCGGACATGCCTGAAAATCTCCTCAAAAACATGTATCAGGCACTGGGCTAGGTAATGGGGAGACAGAAACAATGGTGGAACAGGCTTTGCTCTAGGGAGTTCCATTCTATTAGGTCACATAGCAGCAAAGGTAAATGGAATTGGGGGGAAGGAGTGGGCCACAGTAGCACTGCCTGATATTGAGAAGTGAGTGGTGGGTGGGGGTAGGGTAAGGAATTGGTGGTTAGTTCAGAGGACCCTGGAAGTTTGGTAGTAAAGGGAAAGAGAGAAGGGAGACTGGCTTGGATGGAGCAGGGTCAAGGCAAGAATTTTCCTCGTTTATAACAACAGAGAGCCAAGAATGTTTCTAGTCGAAAAGAGAAAGAACCGGGAGATGGGGAGAAATGGAAGATGCAAGAGAACCAAAGGAGAATTGATGGGCCAAGGTCCTTAGAGAGGCAGGAGAGGATCAAGGGTGTAGGTTAAAGAAATGAAAGAAGATGTTTGAATTCCCCAGAGGAGAGTACTCAAGATAATCATGTTTATGATAATGGGATTATAGGATTTAGAGCTAAGAGGGACCTCTGATCATTTAGTCCAAAACTTTAATTTTCTGAAAGGGGAAACAGTAAAGTGACTTGCCCAAGGTCACACGAGCAGTGAGGTTTGAACTCAGGTCTTCTGTGACTCCAATCCTCATTCTATCACACTACTGATGCCTACTGGCTACCTTTGAACAATGGTAGAATGTGTGTGTGTGTGTGTGTGTGTGTTTGTGTGTGTATGTGCGCACACGTGCGCATGTGTAGTAGTTGTCTAGTAGAAAACCCCTGGATTTGGAGTTCAAATCCCCTGTTACTACCTGTGTGGCCTTGGTCTTCTTGCTTGGTTTCTTAAGAGTCTTTCTGTATCCTCATCTGTAAAATGAGGGGTTTGGATCAAATGACTGACTTAAAGCAGTCCTTCAGCTCTATGAATCCATGAATTCTATGTCTTTATTTTTTATGAAGGGCAATCGGGGTTAAGTGACTTGCTCAAGGTCACACAACTGGTAAGTGTTAAGTATCTGAGGCTGGATTTGAACTCAGGTCCTCCTGACTCCAAGGCCAGTGCTCTATTCACTGCACCCCCTAGCCGCCCTTAACTTTATGTCTTTTACTTACATTGTGACCTTGGGCAAGTCATAAGCTCCCTGGCCTCAGCTTCCTCCTTTGTAAAATGTGAGGGTTAGGCTAGGTGATTCTAAGCAATTTCTTAGTCCTAAATCTGTAATCTTGTGATTATAGAGCCTGTGAACTTTAAAGTGAAAAAAAAATCCAAGCAAGTCATATGAACTCTTTCTTCTGGGAGTCTCCTGGTGCTTTATCACATGAATGCTGTCTGTCCCATCAGAGCTCGCTGTTCCATCATCACTTAGAAGCAGATAATATTACTGGTGCTTATGATTTTGGTTTAAAATAATGGTCATTTGGAATAAGATTTTAGGGATTTTACAAAAGTTCACGCATATGTTTTGCACCTCCTACTTTTAATTTCTTCCTCTTCATTTATCCTGAGCTGTGCACTCTCCTCACCCTAAATCTGCCCAGACCTGAAGGCAGAGTGCCTCTGAGGGTTCAAGTCACTGGAACTTGTTGAAGCTAGGGAATCAAGATGGGCCAGAGTAAGCTGGATCATAGCATGTGATTCTTATTACTCTTAATAATAAAGTTGTTTGTCTATGTGCAGTGATATACTGAGCTCTTCATGTGACCCATTCCTTATTAAAAATAATTTTAAAAAAGTATTTAGCCACAGTCCATGATCACAGATTTTGGAGGACCATCTTAGGAAATAGAAACTTTAGTAAAACTTTCTGGGATGTAGAGAATCCTTGGCCTAGACTATTCTAAGAAATTCAGGAAAGTTCAATTTGTTTGAAGATTTAGTAAAGTTCAGTTTAGTTTGAAGATGTGAACAATGCCTTGAGGAAGGCATTGTTAACTCGTTTTAGTGCCATAGGCAGAGAAGTCAGAGCAGAACTTGAACAGACTAGAGTTTGCCAGGCAAGAAAATTGACATGTCAGGAATGCCCTGGAACTGAGACCAGGTAAAACTGAAGTTGGGGCAGATGGTGAGAATGAAGTCCTCTCTTTCTGCCCTTCCCCTCCCCCACCCCACCTCCTCTTTGAATTTAAATCTCAGTCCTTTTCTTCAATAGCTCCAATTGACCCACTGGCTGAGAGGAGGGCAGATGAAGGGAGAAAGTGAAATTGATGGCCCTAAGTCTGTCATAGCCTTCCAGATCTCCTTTGAATGTTTATCTGTGTTTCTATGTCATTTGATACTGCTAAGAAATTACACCATCAGTGATAATGATTTTGTCTAAGATAAGTCTATAAATACATAGTTTGGGATTGAGAAAGGACAAATGAGTCCATAGGAGAAGAGATTTCCCAAATTTAACTCTGCGGTAGATAGGTTTTCTGCATTTGTGATAATTTACTGAGACTATTCCACAGCACAATCACTAGACTAGCTTTGAACTTGAAGAGAGATTTAATGAGGACTGCTCTGCGTCACTCACCTTTCCCCATTATCACTGTATGGCATCATGGTATGTGGTCAGGATGCTGGGCTTGGAATCAGGCAGATTTGAATTCAGATCTCTCCTCTGACACTTACTGGCTAATATCCCTGCCAAGTCACTTCGTCTCTGTGTGTCTCAGGAAGCCAAATCCCTGTTATTAAGTCACTAACGGAGAGTTCTAAAGTTGGAGTTGAATATGATTTCATTGACATAGAAAATTCTCCATGAGGAAACTCCCCAGCTGCTCTGCAATTTATAGGCCTAGAGGCCTTCCAGGGGCATTGCAAGATAATGTGATGGGCCCAAGGTTACATATTCAGTAGGTGTCAGAGGTGGCCCTAGGATCATGGTCTTCCTGATTCTTAGACCAGCACTTTATCCACTCTGCATATTGCCTTTCAAGTAGAAGTTAGAATTTTTATTACATGATTTTTAAAGTTCTTAAACACTAACAGTGTAGTTTAATAAAAAGGATACTGGCTTTGGAATCTGATAACCTGGGTACAAAAAAAAATTCTCTCTGGTCTCACTTTCCTCATCTGTAAAATGGGGAAGTCGGACAAGAGAACTTCTAAGGTGTCTCCTGACTTTAGGTTTCATGTTCTTTTTATAAAAGAAGTATTTTACCTCTCTTCCCAATGCTAATTTAAATAATCTCTTAAAAATGTATTTTCAAAACAAAGCCTCCTTTTTATTGACCTTGGCTGGAACTTGGGGCTTTGTAACACAGGGAAAATTGAGAGGAGAGGTGGAGGAGGGTAGGTGTCAGGTTCTGACTCATTTACTACACATGTTTGGTAATAATTAATTGCTTAACATCTTGGTTACCCACACACAATGGTAATATGCCTGTTTTAATAAAGGGAAAATTAGAATTTAAAGTGTTTGACCTGTCATTATGTGGCTAAATCCTGACAGGTTTTGAATTTCGTATGTTGTATTTGTAGTAGGCATCAGCCTCAGCGAGCGCTCTCTATTATTTTGTAGGCAATTCTAAGCTCTCTCTGAGTCACTGGTACGGCTGGCTCTGGCAAAGACGCAGTATGGAGGAATGGAAATACATTCAGCATCTTGGGAACTCCTTGAGGGCAGGGACTGCTTTTTGCCCTTTTGTTGTCTCCCCAATGCTTAGCCCAGTGCCCGGCATATATAGGCCGTTATAAATGTTTATCAGCTGCCTGTCTCCTGACACTGATGTAGACCTTTTTTTTGTTTGGCAAGGCATTTGGGGTTAAGTGACTTGCCTGAGGTCACACAGCTAGTAAGTGTGTCAAGTATCAGATGTCAAATTTGAACTCAGGTCCTCATGACTCCAGGGTTGGTGCTGTATTCACAATATAGATCTTTGAATGATTATGATTGGGGGAAAAATCATCATGTGATGGGATGCAGCTGCACATCCTCCATCTGTATCTGAGTAAGTACCACCTATCGCTGTCTACCATGCATGTCTTTCTCCTAGTGCTCCTTGCAGCTTAGGAGGAACATAGTATCCAGACCTTGGCATAGGGCAGAGAGAGGTGAGGAAGGGCGATGATGGTCTTGCTGTATCCTGCCCTGATTGGGCTACATCTGGAATATTCAATTTTGGGAATATGTCTAGAGAATGGCAACCAGAAAGGTGAGAATACTGGAGGTCATTCCTCTTGAGGATCTGCAAAGGAACTGACTTTGTTCAACCTTGATCAGAGAAATTTTGGGACTGGATGGCAGAGTGGGATGAGACATGTTAGCTGTTGGAAGAGGTGGTTGTGGAAAAGGACTAGGCTGGTTCAGCTTCACCCCAGAGAGCAGAATCATGAGTAATGGAAGGAAGTTGCTGAGAGGCAGATTTCACCTCCCTTGAAGGAAAAACTTCTAGCAACAAGAGACGTGTGAAAGTGCAATGGCTGGCCCAGGGAACTTTCCTGGTTTTCGGCAGGAGTGTGGCTGTATGCTTGTTGAGGTTGTTGTGGATGCACTGTCTTGTTCTGGCATAGGTTGGACCAGGGTGACTCCAAAGTCCCTTCCAGTTCTGGGATTCTGTGACTCTGAAAATCAGGAAAAGTTGGGAGGTAGGAGGGAGGTCTCAAGGGTATTACAGTTGTACAACTCATATTTGGCACTAATTATATCTATCCTACTAGTACATCACATAGTGGAGCACCCTTACTTTAAAAGAAGAAATATTAGCATTGAATATGGGTCCACTGGGCGTATAAATACGATGAATCCTGAGAGGCAGCATGGTGTAATGAATAGAAGGCTGGGAGTCAGAAGGATTTGGGGCTTAATCCTTCCTGTGGCACTTGCCAGTTGTGTGACCGTGGGCAAGTCACTTATCTGATCTGAGCCTCATCCAATAAAGGAGTGGGACTCAAAGGCCTCTAAGGTCCTTCCTAGCTCAAAATCTGTGTTGATGTGATCCTCTGAATTTCATGTATCTTCATAGCACTTTGTCTGCGGAGTACTCTACAAACGTAATGCCATTTGAGTATCCTGACCCTGTGAGGGGGCTTCTGTTGTCATCCTCATTTTATAGAAGAGGGGGGTGAGACTCAGAGGGGTCAAGTGACTTGTCAGAGGTCACACGGCTAGAAAGTGTCTGTGGATGGATTGAAATTCAGGCCTTCCCGATTCAAAGCCCAGTGTTCTGGGACTGTTATTATTCAAACTCTTAGTAATAGCATAAATTAATGTCCATTTATTTTTATTAAGCCCCTGCCATATACAAAGTACTGTGTTAGATGGTAGGGTTACCACCACCACCACCAGAACCAAATCCCAAACCAGCCTCTGCCCTCAAGGAGCTTTCATTCTCTTTCCTTATAGCTGGGAAACAAACTAGATCTATGAATTTGCTCATTGTTGTTCTCAGCTTTGAAAATTCCTTACTTATGTTTGTCTTTTAGCAGAAACAGAAACCCTGTTGTTGGAGACCCATGTCTGGAGTTCTCTGGTGCAATGCTGCAGGGTTCAAACCACAAAAACATTTTTTATTGGCCTCTTGGGAATTGAGGGTGCTGGAGAGGACTGGAGACTAAGTCTTCTTAGTTCTGAGCTCACTTGACCATCCGTCCCTCTATCTATAAGGTTCTGATCTATTTTTCTCAAGTTTCCTTTGAAGTCCTGGAAGGTTTTGTGTATGTAAAAGAGAGAGACAGCTTGGTGGGAAGAATGAGAAGCTGCCTCAGCTCCCCCACCCCCTTCCCAGCCCCGTTTGCCTTTTCCTGCCTTTCTGGGAAGGATGGATTTTGGCAGCATCCAGAGCAGCCCTGGCCTCTGAGCTGTGGAAGGGGATGACTTTGCCCAAATAGATTAGAAAATACTTTCAGTATCAAGGATTTCGTGGGAGCCGTTCCTCCCAACACTGATGCAGGCTCTTGCTTTAGAGAGGAGATGCTTTCATGAGTTCCTGTGGCTGGGGGAGGTGGGCTGAGGAGTGGGAGGAGGGGTGCAGAGAAATCCTCATGTGATAGGATTAGCATGCAGCATCTCAGCCCCAGTCTGCAGCTGGGCAAACACCACCTATCACTTTCTACCACGCAGTTACAACTCCTATTGCCCCTTGAAGGGAGAACCTACTCTGGTTCCGTTTGGGAAAATGGAGCGCAGAGGAGGAAGTACCGGTTAAATTCCATAGTTGAGTTTTGGCTAATTCATGAATGTGACTCCTTATCATAAGAGTACAAGCTTTAGAGTTGGAAGGAACCTTAGATACCCTCTTGTCCTTTGTCCTTCACCTTTTTGTGTGATTTGGATCCCTTTGGTAGTTTGATAAACCTAGGAACACTTTCTGAAAGTTATGTTTTTAAATGTACAAAGTAAATTATGTAATATTACAAAGGAAACCAATTATATTGAAATAAAGATGTACTTTCCCCTTCATCTACATTCTGAAATCTATAGTCTAATTCTCCTATTTTACAAAGGAGGGAACTGAGGCCTAAGAGAAGTAAAAGACTCTTCCAAGGTCACACAGCCAGTTGGGGGCAAAGCTGGGATTTATAAGGCAAGTTTTTCTAACACCAAATAGAATGTTCTTTCCACTTATCATAGAACTATTTCTCTAGATCCCCGTATTATTGAGAGGAAGAGAATTTTCCTGGCATATTCGCTCCAAAGAGCTGAACTATGGAGAAGGGACGGGATAACAGTCAGGGCTGATTAGGGCCTATCAGGTTGTAATCATGGTTTTATATATTGCCAATGCTCTGTGTCCTTGCAAGTGACTCTAGCCTTTCATATAAAATGAAGATGATAGTGTGCCTGGTGGTCATTTCATAGATAAGTGATCTCCAACTTTTTATCATTTTTATTAAAGAAAATGTTATTGAGGTCTCTTGTGTTTTTCATCACCTTTCCCCATTTATACACACACACACAGTACATGCACACACACGCACACATACACGTGTACACACGCACACGCACACACATGCGCGGTGCACACACATGCACACATAAACGCACTTTTTGAATCCTCAGCTGTAAGAACACCAGCGATCATTGCTATTTGTCCTTTGTTCTCAGATAGAACCAATAACATCAGGAGGGTGAGGTCCCAACTTTCAAGTGAATTAGATTTAAGTGAGACAGGGCTGTGCAGAGTCATCAGCCTCACTCTCTCCTCCAGAGTAATTGGAGTCTGGTGTCAAGACATAAGTCAGGATGACCGGTGATGGCCCAGGATATAGTGGGAGACATTGGCCTTTTTAAGTTAAGGCCTTTCCCACCATTCAATTTGTGTGAGGTAACACCCACTTAGTGATTCAAGGCTAGGTAAAAATTGAGGTAAACGATGGCCTAAGCAAAACCAATTAGTAAAGCAACTGTGTCTGACGGTGTACACCACACTCTATTCCTTTGGTCTTCTGCCATCTAAGTGTGTCTCAACATCTTTTCTCTGGGATCAGGACTGGCTGGTGACACCATGGTTAACGTGAGCTTGGTTGTGTTTTTAGTGGTTTTTCTTTTTCATTTACACTTTTAGTCAGATTGTATATTCCCTTTAGTTTACTTCACTCTGTATCATTTCATACAGGTCTGCCCATGGGTCAGAAGTTCTCATATTCCTCATTTTCCCCCCGTTAATATACCTTATACTCATGTACCTCAAAAACTAATCCTCACTTTGTTTTCAGTTTTTTCCCCTACCATAAAAATGCTGTTCTGATTGGTTTGTTGTGCATAGGCGCCTTCTTTCTGCCATTGACCTCCTTGGGATCTCTAGCCAGCCAAGGCGTATCGGAGATTTTGTGGTATCCTAGCCATTAGGCAGGCCTCAGAAGGCTTAGCAGATTTGGGAGGAAGTTTCACGGCAGAGGAGGATGGTTAATCGTGTCCTAGCAGAGGCTGAGAGGATGAGAACACAGAAAAAGATTTTGAGGGACTCAGCTCCTTTCCATTTGGCAAGCTTTCCTTTTCAATCATTTCTTTTTAAGAATTGTTTTTCACCTTGATTCTAGTTAGCCTTTGCTGTTCTTCCTTGAAAATGCAAGCTCTTTGAGGTCCTTGAATGTGTTTTAAAGTTCATTTCTAACAAAGAAACACAGTGTGTGGTATAGTGAAGACAACACTGGGTCTGCATTTGGACCTGGTTCCAAGTCCTAGCTTCAGTGCTTTACTTCTGCAACCCTGGATGAAGTCTTTTAACTTCACGGAATCTGTTTCCTGTTGTTTAGAATGGGGCTAGGGAGACTTGAGGCAGCTGTAGTCTGTTGGAAGGAATGCTAATTTTAGAGAGCAAATCCCAGCTTTACTGTGTCTTAGCTCTGTGAGTTTAGTCAAACTGTTTCCTCCATCTGGGTCTCAGTTTCCTCATCTATAAAATAAGAGGGTCAGATCGGGGTATTTTTTTCTCTTGGGTCCCTCAATTTATTTTAAAAAAATGTTTTGGTAACTCCACTTCAATGGAATTTGCTTTCCTTTGTCATCTGATATACTACACATTGAAAAACATGATTCTGAGGATTCGTGAGTCTTCCATGCTCACCAGACTGCCAAGGGGTCCAGGGCATGGAGAGGGCTGAGAACCCCTGGTTGGGAATGGAGAGGATCTCTAAGGACCTAATGGACTCAAAATCGCTGATCAATGATCTACTTGTCCGGCATATTTCACAGGGTTCTGTTGAGGGGAGCACTTTGTAAACCTGACACACTCTCTGCCAGTCTGCTGCTGTTATTGCTGATTCAATAGCCCTCTTCAGCCTAGTGTCTGCTTGGTGTCTGCAGGGTCCTCCCTGCCAGTAATCCCTACAATTGCTTGAGCATGTGGTATGAGGTCAGCAGAGCAGATGAGGATATTTTGCCCAGATACTCTATCTCCCCCTGGGCTGATAACTCTAGGAAAAGAGTGTGCAGGAAATATATGGGATCCAGCAGAATGACTAGATGGCTTGTTTGTTGTTCCCAGTGCCTCAGCATTGAGGGTTTCCATTCCTTATATCCTAGTGAATCTAGGTCAGGTGGTTCTTCTGCCCCCTGCCCCATCTTCCCAGGTCTAATTTTGTGAAAGGCTGGACTTACCCTAACTCCCATAGATCAGGTTCTGGGACCTTGCTTGCCCCATACAGTGATAGTTTGGTAATTGGGAAATAACCTGATATAGCCTGGTAATCCGGGGATAGCCTGGTAGTCTAGGAATAGCCTGGTAATAAGATAGGGTGAATCCCCTATTTTTCTTCTTTACCAGTAGTGACAGGATCACAGAATCACAAGGGCAATCAGAGGCTGTCTAATCCAATCAGAAACTAAACAAGGCTCCTTTCTACAACCTTCCTACCAAGTGGGTATCCATCCAGCCTTTCTTTACTCACCTTACTGAGAGCAGGAACCCACTACCACCCAAACCATTCCATTCCAACTTGTGATAGGAAATTTTTCCTGACATCAAGTCTAGACCTGCCTCCCTGAATCTTGGACCCTTCACTCTTGGTTCTTCCCTTTGGGACCATGAAGAGCAAGGCTAATCTCTCTTCCTCATGACTGACTACCTTTCAAATACTCCTCTCCCCTCCCCTCTCTTCTCCCTCAACTTTTCCCTTCTCCAGCTACATATCCTTACTACTAAGACCCTGGCAGGGCAGGTAAAACCATGGATGAATAAACCATGCTGAAGAATGATCTCTTGGAATTTCTGGTAGGACCTGTTTTGAGTGAATGTATAGTATATACCAGGCATGCTAGATCTGGGACTAATTTAATTACAGAATTGTGGGACAGTATGGAACTTGCTTTCCTCAAGGAACTTGCAATTTAACAGGAATGATGCTAGAACTTATATAGGAGAAGTAGTGGATTATCTGGCAGATATGCTAATTGGTGATAATTTGCAACCTTGGTCACCTGTGTCATTCATTAGTGGAAACCAGGGGAGGGGGTTTCCTGGGGGGGTGTACTTTTGGTCTGTTATGTTTGCAGCAAAATAGCTTTGAGAGTTAATGTCTGTAGCTTGACCTCTGGATTGAAAATGATAACTTTGGGAATCAATACATGTTAATTCTGTGGTTATAGGAGTCCTGTTTTTACAAGAGAATTTCTTCAGAGGTCAACTTGTTCTTGTGATGGGGAAAGACAGTTTGTCTTACTGGGGCCCACTCATGAGTTATTGCTGGGCATAGTGCCCTTGGGCTGGGGAGAAAGTGTTTTGAAGCTAGGGAGAAATGTGATTTTGGAATTGGGGTCCAAGCTCCTCCATCAGTAATCCGGATATAGCTAGCCTTGACTCTGAGAATTGGATAAATCAGTCTATACGTGTTTTTAAAATGCCTGCGCTGTGCTGGGCACAGGGCTCTGTGCCAGCATGGATAGAGCATTTACTTAGTGCTTACTGTGTGCCAAGCATGGAAGGCAGTTCCTATTCTCAATGGAGGTAATGAGGCAAAACAAGTAAACGCAAGAATTCAGGGGGCAGAATTCTGGCCCCAAAGTCAGGAAGACAAGAGTTTGAATCCTGCCTCAGACATGTGACTCTGTGTGACTCATTTAACCTTTCTCAGACTCAGTTTCCTCATTTATGAAATGGGGATAATAAAACACCCACTTCCCAGGTTTGTTATGAGGAGAGAATGAGGTAATATCTATAAAGTGTTTTGCAAACTCGAAAGTATTCTGTAAATGCTGGCTGCTATTACTGCTGTCATGAATCAGAGCCAGAAAGGGCTAGGCAGCTAGGTGGTGCCATAGTGCACAGAGCACCAGGCCTGGAGTCAGGAAGACTCATCTTCCTGAGTTCAAATTTGGCCTCAGACACTTACCAGCTGTGTGACCCTGGGCAAGTCACTTAACTCTGCCGCAGTTCTTATCTGTAAAATGGGGACAACAATTCTTTGGTTCTCACTTTGTGGAATTGCTGTGAAGTTTCCATGAGGAAAGTGTTTTGAAGCTAGGGAGCGTCAAATTGGTAGGTAGGTACGGTATTGTCAAGTGGGTTCTGGTCCTTAAAGCACTAGCCATTTATTTTATTCTTGTTGTTGTTTCTGACCTCATAAAGGCACCCAGGCTGCTATCAATCCAGAAAGAGTCATTTATCACATACCTGATTTGTGCCCAGCCCTGTGCTGAGTGCTAGAGAGCCAAAGCTAAAAACCTGGGCCATCAGGGAGGTTACACTGGAAGTTTAGCCCATGACTTTGGCCTGGGACCTTTGCTAGGGAATCTCCCCTGGATGAGGCCAGGCAGAGAGGGAGGCCCCTTCATGAGAACAGCTGACATTTCTTTGGCACCTTAATGGTTTTCAAAGCTCTTATATACCTTGCTATCTTATGCTACCTGAGCCTCCACGGTCCTGTGGGGTGAGTACTTCAGGTATGGAGGTTCAGGGAAGTTTAGCAACTTGCTCGTGGTCACACCAGTTGCCAGAAGTGGGACATGAACTCAGGTCTTCCTAAGTCCAGCATGCTACCCACTATGCTGTAGTGATTCTTCAGTTCTCAGATGCCTAAATATATCCAGAAACTCCCTCTTTTTATGGGTCAGGCGGTTAGGGTCTGCTTCATTCAGTCTCAGAAGGTCCTAGTGAACACTGCCACTAAAGATACCCCTCATACTCAAAAGGTCCAAAATACACTGCTTCTCAGATTTAGACCTCACTGGTTCTTTCAGTGCCTGTCATAACCTAGCAATGACCCATCGCTTCCTCCCTTACCATGTCTCCCAACAGGTGATTTTCCTTCTGCTTAATGATATTGGTTCTATCCAATAGTTGTGAGGACAAGAATCTTACTTTTAACGTACTTTGTAAACCTTAAAGCCCTCCATCAATCAATCAACCAATGTTGATTAAATACCTACTATGTGCTAGGTAATGTATAAGTGCCTATTATCATTATGTGGAGATTGGTAAGGATGTGAGCGGAGGCTTTGATGAATAATCAGAGATAGAATTGAGTAAGTGATATGATTTAATTAATGTAGCCTCTAGTAGCAGAGGGGTTTGAATTGGGGCTGATGGGAAATGGACATGGGAGGGACAAGAGAGAGCAGAGTTATGTGGAGAAATGATAAAGAAATTCCCTTAGATGCAAAATTAGAAAAACAATCTCAAGGCTGGCCTCTCACAAATGTAGCAGACCTTTAGGTGCGTATAGAATTACAGAATTTACTATTCAACATAATAAATATAACATATAAATGTACAGATAATAAATATATAGAACCAATAGGATCTGAAGCCCTGGTGCTGTATCTGTCAGGATAAGGTGGTACTGGTACTGAGAACACACCAGAGGCCAGCCAAAATGATGTAGCAAGATTTACTCCATTTGATATTCCCCTCCTGCATTTCTAGCTGAACCCCTTTTTTACTTGGCAGGGAAAATTCCAGTATGGAGAAGGCAAGTGATTTTCTCAGCATCGTGTTTCCAGTTAACAACAGAACTGGGGACCAGAACCTCAGCTTTTAGACTCCTAGCTTACAGTTTTTTTTTTTTTACCATATTATACCTCTTCTGTCTGAGCAGGATGTAGGATTCAAAGTTGTTTGCTGCAAGCAGTAGGAACTGAGGGTTGGGGTGGGCTAGGGGGCGTTTAATGATGGAGAAGGCTTGAGAGAACATCCATGGGGAGGGAGCCAGGGAATTGATGAGGGATGGAGTAAGCTTGTCTTGTAGTGGATGGGGCCAAATTGTAGCTGGAAAGCATGTACTTCTAGAAAGCCAGGTCTGTTCAGCATTGGGATTTTCTCCAGCAGTACTCTTCAGCCAAGCAGATTGAGCTGATGGTGGGAGCAAGCCAAAATGGAAGAAGGGTGGGGGGAGCCAGTGAGGAGAGATGTTAGAGCTGAGATGACTGACTCCAGTGGAGTCAAAGCTGGGGAGGTGGGGACTGGAGTAATCATTTTTTAATCTCTCCACAATGCCTAGGGCAGAGGAAGCGTTCAATAAATATTTGTTGATTGAATGGTGGCCAGGAGTTTAGAACCACTGTGTTTTGAATAGTCAGCAGAATGGAAGAGACAAGGTTAGATAAGAGTTAGAGTGGAAAAAAATCTGGAGATTTTAGTGGCTTGTAAACTCCTTGTGTGACATTAGCCAAAAACCCTGCTTTGATGAACTAGCTTTTTTTGGGGGGGGGCTCCCTTCTAATCCAGAGGCTCTGTGAGTCTATGTCTTTAGGATACATTGAGAGGCAGAATGTGTCTGGAAAGAGGGAGGGATGGTCTTGTTGTTCTCCAGCTAGATGTTGTGTTAAGTTCTACCTGCTCCCATTAAAGGGGAGGGTATGGTAAAAATGGAATGCATTCTGAGGAGGGCAGTTGGTGAAGTGCCTCGGATTCATGCCACCTGAGCCCAGCTTGAAGGAGCTGGGGGTTGTTTAGCCTGGAAAAATGAACACTTTTGGAGACCTGATCACTGTCTTCACATGTCTAAGGAGCTTTCAAGTGAAGAGGGAATGTCTTGTTTTCCTTGACTTCTGAAGGTACAACAATGGGTACAAGGTGGAAAAGATGCTTGAAAAAAGTTGCTAACAATGAATTAGAGCTTCCCCAGAGTGGAATGGACCGACTGCCTGCTTTAGAGTGGGGTCGTTGGGCATAGTGATTCCTTCTCTTTGTCCTTTGAGCAGAAGTTTGATGATCACTCATCAGAAAGCATATGGATGATCACAGATCAAGAGCTGCCAGGGACCCCTGGGGAATCCCTGACATCCTTTCACGGGGTCTATGGGGTCAAACCTAGTTTCACAATACTAAGATGTTTTAATTGCCAATATGGGAAACATTCATAGAGATAACCCATATAAGCAAAAGTTCTTGTGGGGAGATCCTTAATAATTTTTAAGAGGGTAAAACCTAAAACCAAAAAATTTGAGAACCACTGATAAACCCAGGGCATGTTGATCTTTTACAGAGGTCAAAAGTGAGGCCCAGAGAGGTTAAGAGTTTTACTGAAGAACACAGAGGAACAAGGTAGGATATTATAAAGGTGTATTCTTTTTTTTAAATTAATTAATTTTTAGTTTTTAAAATTTGCTTTTATATAATATTTTCAGTTTAAATTTTTCCACCTCCTTGACCTCTCCCTCTCAAGATGGCACACAATCTGATATAGGCTATACATGTACAAGCATATTAAATGTATTCTCACATTAGTCATGTTGGGAAAGAAGAATCAGAACAAAAGGGGAAAACCACAAGAAAGAAAAAGAGAGAAAATAGCATGCTTCAATCTGCATTCAGGCTCCATAGTTTTTTCTCTGGAATGTGATTAGCATTTTCCATCATGAATCTTTTGGAATTGTCTTAGATCATTGCATTGCTGAGAAGAGCTAAGTCTATCAAAGTTGGTCATCACACATTATTGCTGTTACTGTATACAGTGGTTCTGCTCACTTCACTCAGCAAAAGTTTAAGTAAGTCTTTCCAGGTTTTTCTGAAATCTGCCTGTTTATCATTTCTTATAGAAGAGTAGTATTCCATTACATTCATATACCCCAACTTGTTCAGCTATTCCTCATTTAGTGGGCATCTGCTTAATTTCCTATTCCTTTCCATCACAAGAAAGAGCTGCTTTAAATATTTTTGTATATGTAGGTCTTTTTCCATTTTTTTTGGTCATTTCTTTGGGATACAGACTTAGTAGTAGTATTGCTGGATCAAAGGATATACACAGTCTTATAGACCTTTGGGCATGGTTCAAATTGCTCTCCAGGATGGTTGGATCAGTTTACAACTCAACCAACAATGCATTAGAGTTCCAATTTTCCCATATCTTCTCCAACATTTATCATTTCCCTTTTTTTTGTCATATTAGCCAATCTGATAGGTATAAGGTGCTACCTCAGAGTTGTTTTAATTTGCATTTCTCTAATCAATAGTGATTTAGAGTATTTTTTTTATACGACAATAGAAAACTTCTAAAAAACATTTGAAAACTTCCTCTTCATATCCTTTGACCATTTATCACTTGGGGAATGACTTGTATTCTTATAAGTTTGACTCAGTTCTCCACATATTTTAGAAGTGAGGCCTTTATCAGAGACACTGGCTACAACAATTATTTCCCAGCTTTCTGCTTTCCTTCTAATTTTGGTTGCATTGGCTTTGCATTTGTTGGAAAACCTTTTTAATTAAATATAATCAAAATTACCCACTTTGCATTTCATAATGTTATCTATTTTTTGTTTGGTCGTACATTCTTCCGTTCTCCATAGTTCCGACAGGTAGACTATTATTTGTTCTCCATATTTGCTTATAGCATTGCCCTTTATTGTCTAAATCCTATACCCATTTCGATCTTATCTTGGTGTATGATGTAAGATATCAGCCTGTGCCTAGATTCTGCCATAGTATTTTCCAGTATTCCCATCAGTTTTTGTCAAGGAGTAAGTTCTTATCCCAGAAACTGGAGTCTTTGGGTTTATGAAACAATAGATTATGGTAATTGTTGACTACTGTATCTTGTGCACTCAACCTATTACACCGATCCTCCACTCTGTTTCTTAGTACCAAGTAGTTTTGATGATTGCTTCTTTATAATATACTTTTAGATCTGGTACAGCTAGGCCCTCTTCCCTTGCATTTCTTTTCATTAATTCCCTCGAAATTCTGGATCTTTTGTTCTTCCAGATGAATTTTGTTGTTATTTTTTTTCTAGCTCTAGAAAATAATTTGATTGGTATGGCACTGGTTAACTAAATTAATTTAGGTGGAATCATAAAGGTGTATTCTTAGGGGCAGCTAGGTGGCAGAGTGAATAGAGCACTGCCCCTGGATTCTGGAGGACCTGAGTTCAAATCCAGCCATAGATACTTAACATGAAAAACTATCCGTGTGACCTTGGGCAAGTCACTTAACCTTAATTGTCCTCCAAAAAGCCAAAAAAAAAAAAGGTGTATTCTTGTTCAGGTATTGAGCTACTGAGTCCAAAGAGCAGATTTGAACACAGCAGCAAAAGAGAAGAATATATATTATACATATATATGTAAATATGCACACGTTATGTATGTGAATATAATGTGTATTTATATAGGTACACACACATATATATGTATGTATATGAATAAAATACTTTCCCCAGTTAAGTGTGATCACTGTTTTTTCCTAAGTATGCTACTGAAAACTGTTTCAGAGAGTAGACTGTCCCAAAGAGGATCCTATTTTTCCATAGCAATAGCTGGGGGTGAGGGCAGGGAGGTGGGTAGCAGAGGGGAGGGTGCTTTACTGACCATAAATTCCATATAAAATAATTCCCTTAGTTCAAGAAGAGCAAAAGTTAAAATTCAGCCTTGGGTACTTAACTAGGTTAGAGTGACCTTGGGCAAGTAACTAGACTTCTTTTTGTCTGTTTCCACGTATGTAAAATAGTGACAATAATAGACCTACCTCCCAGAGTTGTTATGGGGATAAAATGAAATATTTATAAAGTGCTTTACAAGCCTTAGTATGCTCTATAAATGCTATTATTATTATTATTAATAATTGGCTAGATATAGAACATTGGTACCAGGTGCCAAGATGCATAGGGGGATAAATATGACATGGGGTCCTTACAGATGGAGAGTTTAGTCTTGACCTTGTATATGTCTGAGTGAGTGAGTGAGTGAGCAAGCCAGTGTGTATGTGTGTGTGTGTGTGTGTTGGGGTGGGTACCTTGTATCTATAGAGCTGGAATACCAAAGGGAGCAGAGGGAAGAAGAGAAATAGAAACAAAGAGAAAGATTGTTTCTGGCTGGAGGTGGGGGTGGGCTGAGGGGGCAGAATCCTTGAAAGGAGAAAGAAGTCAGAAAAGGCCATGGGGGTGGGGTTAGTCATGCTCTTTCTGCTTTGGTGTTGATATGTGTTTATAGGCTGATTGTATGACTGGGAGATGGATTTTTTTTTTAAGTCCTGGCCAATTGAGACTGCTAGTTACTATATGAGTTTATAGTAAGATAGATATTGAGGTTGGTTGTGATTGCCAAGGACAAATTGCCAGCAAGAAACAACAATATCATTAAAGAGATGTATGTATGAGCTGAGAATGAGGTGGGTTGCACATGTTGGCAGGACAGATGGCAAGATGCCCAGATCATGGTACAGGGCTGGGTTTCTTAATGGATGACTGAATGGGATGTGAAGCATGGTACAGGGCTGGCTCAATGCAGTAGGTTTGGTGAGTTTGAACTCATCTGCCGATAAAGACCAGAGTTCTGAAACAGAGTGTCTTCCTTGTCCTAGGGAGGGGGTAGGATGGTGTTTGAAGGCTTGGTCATCAGTAGGGTCATTGTTCCAGGTGGGTAGAAAGGGAGCAATGCCAAGGCAGATGGCAAGATGCCCAGGTAGTCCCTGGCTTCCTGTTGGATGGCCTGATGGGATGTGAAGCGTTGTTTTGGTGCTGGTGAAATGTAGTAGGTCATAGACATAGGGCTGAAAGAGATCTTAGAAGTCAGCCAACACTGTCATGTTATGGATGAGGAAAGCCATCTTCAGAGACATCACTGACTTTACTAAGATCACAGAAGAAGCAGAGAAGGGATACAAATCCAAGTCCTCTGGTTCTAAATTTAGTCCTTTCCCCGCTATCCCCCCCAAAAGGCTAATGATCATACTAACATGAAGAGTAAGAGATTGGTTGATGGGAATTTTTTAGCGGAGAATTGTTGTGAGAGGGGAATGGACATTATGGAGCCCTTCCCCATTCCCACCCTGTGCCTCTGGCTCTGCCTGGTGCCTTCATTTTCTCCTAAGTCAGTGGTTTCTTTTGTGATCCCATTTTATTTTATGTATTTATAAAAACATGATTCTGTCAAGGTATTCATTGCCTTTACCAGACTTTGCCAGTCATAGGGGTCTAGGATACAACAACTATTAAGAATTCTTGCCCCAGAGATGAGAACTCAAAGGCATTTTTCTTTCTTTCCCCCCCTTTTTTTTGTTTTTTTGAATATGGTACTCAAACCAGTTTTTGAGCTTGATGCTCCTGCTTTAGGAAAGCCTTTTTTCTTTGCCTTGTAAAAACTTTAATTAAAACAAAAGCATTGGAATTCCAGAGAGAGAAAAGGGAGGGAGAGAAGGAGGGAGGAAAGAGGGGGAGGAAGAGAGAAAAGGGGGAGGAAGAGAAAGGGAAGGAGAAGGAAGAGGGAGAGAAGAAAGCAGGAAAGGGGAAAGGAAAAAGGGGCAAAAGGAGGGACAGGGGAAGGAGAGAGGGAAGAAAAGGTAAAGAAGGAGAGAAAGGGGAAAAGGAGGAGAGAAGGAGCAACAGATAGACAGAAACATGACATTGACACATTTGCTCTTCTCTTTTTGGTAACTTCTGTATCCAGCATGACTTTCTGCTCCGTTGGAAGTTTCTCTGTTACCAACTCTAAGCCAGCATTGATCCCATTAGTCCCTTAATTTGCCTCCTGTTCAAAGATATTCTAAAATCTAAATAAGATTGAACTATGTCATAGTCGCTCAGAACATCTAGAGACTCTGAAAAATAGCAGAAGTTAGTACAAGAGGAGATTGTAAAGAAATTTTCTTAAATGTTATGGCAGTTAAGGTTGTTTCAGTTGGGGAAAATCTTACCAGAGGATCCTACACAGTTCCATCCTAATGGTTTCAGATACTTTTGGCTTTAGCAGTTTTATTTTCTCTTTCAAGAAGTTTAGTAATATTCTATAATTTATTTTAGAATAAAATATTTTCTTCTTGATGCATTGAAAAATTTGCTGTCTTGCTAACAGGCTAGCCTTTTTGATTCACGAGACTATTTCTTGTTGCTCACTACTCTCTCCTGGGATTGAAGGGAAAAGTAGGGCTTATTAGACCATTTCAGGAATCGATACATCCCATATTTATTTGAGAGAAAATCTGCAAAAACAAAACCCTACCAAAAATCCGTTATAGTCATAGATTAAGAACTGAAAGCAACTTTAGAGGTCATTAAGTGCAGCTTCATTTTGCATATGAAGAAACTGATTTGGGGAGAGAGAGTGACTTCCTTAGGGTTAAACCGGGATTATCTTTGTGTGGGCCAGTATTCAAGCCCACCTCCTCCACTCTAGCATCTAGTGCCCTTTTCACAGTGACATGGTTAAAACCATGATCTTTTGGTTATTTATTTGTTTCTCTGGATTAACAGCTTCCTTTTAGTGTGAGACAGTTAAAGCCGAGGGTGAAAATGTGGCATTTAGAACGTCAGCTCCCTTTAAGTTACTCTGTGAGGATAAGGGCTGATTTTGCCTCCCTTTGTATCCTGAGGGCTTAGCATAATGTCTGACACATAGAATAATATGTAGTAATCCTTGGTGACTCTTATATCTTCTGCTTAAATCCACCCCTTCCTATAAACTTACCTGTATATATTTAGGGTACCCCTATCTTTCTAGTTAATGTGTATTCATAATTTTTGAATCATCCTTGACTTTTTAATTTCCCTTAATCCCAATATCCAGCCATTACCATGTCTTGCCGATTCTATTGCTATGATAGTTGTTCCATTCATGAAAGTCACCTGGGTTCATGCCATTGTCACCCATCACTTCAGCTGTTGCTACATTCTTTTAATGAATCTCCCTGGCTCTATTCTCTCCTTTTCCCATCCACCCTCCCTTTAGTCACCAACATAATCTTCCAAAAGCAAAGTCCAGTCTGCTCCAGAGTCTTCCATCTCTGTCATACATTTCAACTTCCTCAGCTTCACAATTAAAGTCCTTCTCAATCTGGTTTCGGCCTAACCATCTAGACTTATTTCATATTGCCCCCTCCTTACACACTCTACATTCCAGCCAAAACGACCTACGTGCCATTCCTCAAATTCTGCTTCCTTTCTGCTTTCTTTTGTATAGGCTGTCTCCCATGCCTGGCATGCACTTCTTTTTCCTCTGCCTCTTTTAGCATCCTTCAAGGCTCAGCTTGGGTGCTACCTTCTACCAAAGGCCTTTCTTACTCCTTCAGTTGTTAATGCATTAGTAAATCCATTTGGTTGTTAATGTATTTACCTGCCTGGGTACAGGTTTCATTATTCAACAGAATGTTCTGCAAGGACAGAGTTTGTTTCATTTTTGTCTTTGTATCTCTAAAGCTTTGCACATAGTAGGTACTTAGTAAAATTAGTTGAATTGAATTAAATTCAGAACTGCCCATCCTTTGGGTGATATGGGAGAAAATCTGAATTTGCAGCAAATTGCAGAAGTGGCTACAGCTGGGCAAACACCGGTAGTCCTGACTTCCATGGGTCTCTTTCATGAGATTAGATGGGAAAACTCCTCCCTCTGCTTCTGGGGGTTTTTTCTTCCCACTTGAGAGAAGAGGAATTCCCCTGGTTGTAGATGTCGCTGAGCCCACTTGGGCCTGGGATGCCCCCCTGAGCTCCTCCTGCCCCAGTCCTGGAAGGAGCAGGGTCTTCAGCTGGGCTGGGAAGGGTAGTAGGAAATGTCCTCTAGTTACCTCCTAATGGAGGAAGCTGAGGGAGGGAGGAGGGCAGAGGGTCAGACTGAGCCTGTGTGATGCAAACGAATGTGACCTCAGCCTGTCTGGGTCTGGCCCCAGCAGTCAGGGCTCTTCCAGGGCTCACCTGGGAGAACAGAAACTACAAAGCAGACTAAGAACAGACTGAGGCTAGTTAGAGACCAGGGTTCCCCCTGGGGAGGGCAGGAAGCTGCAGGCAAGGAGGAGACCAGGAGAGAGGGCCTGAAGCCTAGAGACAGTCCACAGCTGAGCTGCATTTACATCTCATTGAAAACCAAAGAGTACTAACTGTGAGACTTCTTGAAAGTGGAGCTGGAAGGTTATTTGTACCCTAGCAACCCGTGTACTTGGAAAGAGAGACAGGGAGAGAGAGACAGAGGGAAGGAGGGAGGGAGAGAGAGAAAGACTGTGTGGGATGTGTGTGTGTGTGTGTGTGTGTGACAGAGACAGAGACAGACACAGAGAGAAAGACAGAGAGAGAGAGACAGAGAGACAGAGACAGAGACAGACAGACACACACAAAGAGAGAGAGAGAGGGAGGGATGGGGGTGGGGTGGCAGTGATGAGAGAAAGAAGGGGGAGAGAGGAAGGGAACAAGCATTAATTAAGTGCCAACTGTATAAATATCTCAGTTGATCTTCACAACAGTGGGAGGCAGATGCTTTCATTATTCCCATTTAACAGTTGAGGAGACGGAGGCAGGGAGAGATGAAATGAGTTGCCCAGGGTCACACAGCTAGCCAGCATTTGCTCTTGTGTGTTCCTGATTCCAGGCCTGTAGCTGTATGCACCGGGTTGGTCCCTGGGGGCAGAAGTGTTACTACTTCTAAAAAAGGTTCTCTGCCCCTCTGTTCTCCTTGGCTCCCTTCCAGAGTCGCCTCCAATCCTCCTTTCTTCTCTAGAGGCCTTTTCCTGTCCTTGTAGCTGTCAGTGCCTCCCCCTCTGAGATGTCCTTCCTTCTGCTCTTGTATTATCTGTCCTTCCCGAGGGAAAGGATGGTGGTGTTCCTCTTTGTTTCTCACTTTATTACAATAGTGACCTTTACATTTCACTTGGTGATCTCATCAGCTCCTAGGGATTCAATCAGCATGTCTATACAGATGATTTTAAGGCCCACTTAGGGGCTCTAACCCAGCTTTCTGGAGTTTCCTGTGTCCCCAGCCGCCTAGTGGGCATCTCACGCTGGACGTCCGGTAGACATCTTAAAGTCATCATATGCCAAACTGACATATTCTCTTTCCCCCAAGCCCTCCCTTCTTCCTCACTCACCTTTACTGTGGAGGGCACCTCCATCCTCCCAGTTACGAAGGCTCAGCCACGGTGCCGTCCTCTGCTCCTTCCTCTCTTATGCTCCTTATCCAATCTGTTGCCGAGGCCTGCCTGTGTTACCTCTGAAACATCTTCTTCATGTGCTTTCTGTGCTCTAATGCTGCTGTCCTCATGCTGCAGGCCCTCATCGCTCCCTGCTTGGACCACCACAATGCCTATCTACTGGTTGGCCTCCCAGACACATGTCTGCCCTCCAGACCATTTTCTACTCAGCTGTCAAAGCGATCTTCCTAAAGCACACATCTGAGCATGTCATTCTCGTTTTTCCCCTGCTATCCATTCGATAAACTCCTCTGTTTGCGAATCACCTCTGGAATCAAACAGGAAATCTTCTGTTTGTGGTCAAAGCCCTACGTTAATTTGCTCCCTACCTCCCTCTTCTCCAATCTTTTTCCAGTCTCCTTGAACCCTCCGCTCCCTGGTGTGCTGGGATCCAGTAACACTGCCCTTGCTGATCCTCAAACAACACATTCCATCACAAATGCTCTGAGTATTTTCTCTGGCCTTTCCCCCTGCAAGGAATGCTCTCCTACCTCTTCTCAGCTGCCTGGCTCTTCCTCCTCCCCCCCCCCCCCTTTCTCCAGGTCTTAGCTAAAGCCCCACTTTCTGTAAGAAATCTTTCCTGATCTCCCTTAATTCTACCACTTTCCCTCTGCTCATTGTCTCCAGTTTATCTTGTCTGTATAGCTTGTTTATAAATAGGTGTTTGCATGTGGTCTCCCTCATTACACTGTGAGCCCCTTGAGGGCAGGAGCTATCTTTTGCCTTTCTTTTTATCCCCAGTGTCTGGCACATAGTAGAAGTTTAATAAATGTTTATTGATTGACTAGGGGCTCAATGTGTTGTCTATATAATATGGGGCAGCTAGGTGGCAAGGGGAAAGAGTGCAGGCCCTGGAGTCAAGATGACCTGAGTTCAAATCTAGCCTCCGACACATAGTGACTGTGTGACTTCGGGTAAGTCACTTAACTCTGTGTTTGCTTCAGTTTCCTCATCTGTAAAATGACCTGAAGAAGGAAATGGAAGACAGTAACTTTGCCATGAAAACACCACATGGGTCACGAAAAATCAGATGCGACTGAAATAACTTAATAACAATCACACAGGATATAAGCTCCTTGAGGCAGGGATTAATATTTTGTGTTCATCACTTAGTAGACACTTGAAAATGCTCATCGAATTGTTTGTTGACCTTCTGTTTACAATGACAGGGAATATTATATTCCCTGTATATTAAAAATATTTCTGTAAATGCTTGAATAGTCAAAGGAACTATGATCCCATCAATACAGGCATTCCTTCCAGTGGTGCTGATTGCAATCCCTCCATGGCTTTCTTCCAGGTCTTCCCATAAGTTCATCACAGGGTGTCCTTTCAATGCTCTATGAACATTCCTCCAATTCTTTTGACATGGGGAGGGATACCTATGGAGCATTTGAGCTCCCCATTGACTTATCTCTCACTATATGATTGACTCACCTTTTTTTAATTGTACATTTCTCAGATGACATTCTTTAACAATTTCTTCCTAATTCCTCATTTGTAAGTTGTTGCAGCCTTCCCAGACCCACAGCAAGCTTTTCCATAACCCATTTTTGCCTGATCCTCAACTTGAAGCCTACTGTATTTCATGAATTATACCCATTTTCATAAAAACTAACAAACCCTTGGTATTTTATTGTGTAAGAAATTTATTTCTGTGGGATAACTCCTTCCTTCCCTAAGGATGCCAAATAAAGGCACAGCTCTATGTGACCCTGTAGGGCTGATACTTCTTGGGTGTGAAACCTCTTGGCAAGACTGACCCATATTCTTAGAATGAATTTCCTAGGACCCTAGGACTGGGATTATCCTAGCTGCTTCTGGGAAACAGAAACTTGTATTGTGGCTGAGTGGTGACTGGTATTCCTCCTCTCATTTTTCCCAATGTTTTAATTTTGATTTTAGGTCTCTAGCTCTGTGGGAATTCCTTAATAGAATTTGGTTTGACTTTTTTGGAGCAGAATTAAAATGGTATGATATTGTGGTCGTAGAATCAGTCCTCAGTGATGCCAGTTCAGCTTTTAAGTGGTGTCCCATGTTTCAGGGAGATACAAATTTGGACTTTGAATTGGGCAAGGACTAGGTTGTAGATAGAAAAGCAGAGCACCCAGGATTGAGCTGTGGGGAGCCTTCTTTCAAGGAGTACAACTCATTTGCAGTACCAGCTCTTCAGCTTGGCACATATATCCTTCACAATCTGCCTGCAGTTCTCCTGTCCAGGCTGAGCTCAGGCCACCCTCCTGCATTCATTCCACTTTCCAATTACACTGGACCAATGGCTGCTTCTTGAATTCTTCTTTTTCCTTTCTTGTGACTTTCAAAATTCTTAACTTTCTTTAAGTATTGCCTCTAGGTTTCTCCTAGTTATTAGTGCTTTCTCTCGCTACAAAAAATATATTTGGAATACGGAAAAAGATCGGAGTGTAATGTCACTGATATATGGAACTCCCAAGTGAGAAAACTCCCTCTACCAAAGCAATTTGACACCTCACTGCAACTAGTTACCTAGAGTCCTGAGAGGCTGTGAATTACCCGCAGTGGCACAGTTTACTGCATTAGTTATCTTGTCTTTGACTGTGTTTTGCATATACTTAGGTGTGTGTGGCATTTTCCCTCAATAGAATGTAAATCCCCTTGAGGGCAGGAGCTTTTAATTTTAGCATTCCAAATACCTAACATAGTAGGCGCCACTTAAATGCTTGTTGATGTAGCGATACCAACAATACAGTAATGGAATGATGTGATGATTTAGGATTTGCAAAGTGCTTTCCTAGAAAAGAGGAAACATAGAGACTCTCTAACAAATGTCCTGCAGAAGATGAGACGTCTTTGTAGAGGAAATAGGAATGGGTGGGAGGCAGATTGAGGCTTGATTTCAGGGGGGAATAAACCTATCAAACAAGTAGAGTTGTCCCAAAGTGGAATGGATTTCCTCTCACTGGAGGTCATCAAGTGGAGGTTGGAGTCATCAGAGATGTAGGTGATCTCTGAGCTCTGGTGGGTAGGGAGAGAGCGCGTCCATCATATCGCCGATTCACGGATAATAGCTAACAGGTGGCTAGATCCTCTGTGATTACCAAGTCTAAAGCTCTCTTCGCTGTCCATAGAAATTGAATCACAGCTGTAATTAATTAAATGGGTAAAAGCGAAATTCCACTAAGTGAATATGCCCACCTGTGGTAACTGATAATTCATTTTGGATTGGTTAAGTAATTTTCAGAACTGAATGTATCAGAGATTCATGGCTTTGTAGAATTTTAGAGCCAGAAGGGAACCTTAGAAATAATCCACCTTAGTCCAGCTTCCTTATTTCACAGGTGAGAAAGCCGAGGCCCAGTGAGAATCATGCCAGCTGTTGAGGATGTGGGCAAAGGATGAGTGATGATTTAGAGCTGGAAGGACCTTTAAGGCCCAGAGAATTGAAATGACTTCCCCAGAGTCACACAGGGAGTCAGTGTCTGAGGTAGGTTTTGAACTTGGGTCTTCCTGACTCCAAGCCTGGCACTCTCACTGTCTCTGGCCTGTACAGCTGAGGCTGCAGAGCCATGTGGTTGCCCACATCTTCCACCTATTCCCTGACCCTGTTTCAAGGTTGAGCCTTCCATTTTTATTACCCACAGTGGAGGAAGCTGTGAGAATGTGGAGGGGAATTGAAAACGTGTGAGTTTATGTACAAAGGAACGTGTCCAAGAAAAGTAGTTGGAGAGAGAGCTGGTTGGTGGGAGGTTTGCATCCCTAGCAGGGGAATGGGGTCTCAGTGAGGATGGGCACTGCTCCTTGTCCTAGCACCTCCCCACCATCCTGGGCACAGTGATACTAGTATTTGGGGACACACAAGGAAGAGGCCTTTTAGGTTCTCTGTGGCATAGCACAGTCCAGTGGCAAGTTTGGAGCTCTCTGTGTTTTTTGCAAGGAAATGGGACAGGGCCATGGAGGAGAAGGCCTACCTGGAGGATGGTGAAGAGAAGGAAAACAGTGTAAATATAATTGAAAGGTCAACTACCCATCAAAAGCTAGATCAGCATGACCTTCAAAAGGTATCCTCCCAAATGCCCGTGTTTTCATGAATCACCTTCAGACCATGTCAGCCCCTGTCTGTTTTACTCTTTTCTAGCAGGCAGCACAGACGAAGTATCTGTTATTGCCAAAGCTCTGTGCTGTGATTTGGGGACTTTTTGGTGGAGAGGATGGGGTAAGGAGAGATCTGGCCTTGTGATTCCACTGGTGAACCAGAAACTCATGTCACTTAAAGTCTTAGTTTCTGGGGACAGTGAGAGGTGAAGGGACTTGCCCAGGGCCACTTAATCCATGTAACCCAGATGTGGGCCCTGGATGCAGGCCTTCCAGAGTCTAGGCTGATCACCTGTCTACTATGCCTAGAGATAGAATGACAATTGGTCAACATACATTAAGTGCCTACTCTGTGCCAGGGCCACAGGGGAGAAAAGGAAAGGGAAGAACAGTCCCTGATCACAAAGAGGTCCTATTCTAATGGAGGAGACAGCAGGCAAACAGCTAATTACAAAATGGACATGAAATAGTCCTTGTCCTCAAGGATTTTAGCATTCTACTTATGGGATCCAACACACTTTTAAGTCTGGTCTCATTATTAATGTTTTATCCACTGTTTAAAAAAAGTATATTTACTCCACAAATGAATAAAGTCCTGATTTGTATCATTTGCCTTTTTCTGAGGAGGAAATGGTCTCACTGAAAATTTAGCAATTGGCTTTCTTACTCTGGTTGGAATTGACTCCAGCACACCCCTAGTTAGATACATGTATGCCAATAGGAAAACACAAGGCATTGTCTCATACTTCCCTTTGTGTGGACTTTCTTTTCGAAAAATAAAATTTCTTATTGATGATTAAAAATCATCACTATGATTTCTTAATTAATTACTCTCTTTGTTTCTCCTCTGCAATCCTTGATGCCACATTAAGCAAGGAAATCATGCACCTGTAGAACACCACTTCTCTAAGGTGGGAGGCATGTCCTGTATACTATTTCAGAGGCCCTCCTTCCAGTACCCATGTGCTCTTTCCCCACTCCTCAGTGTCCTCCTTTGGACTTTGACTCTGGTTTAGAGACATCCAGGTGCTCGGAAGAATGCCTTAGGATAGTACAAGGAAACTCCTCCCATCCTTATGTTCAGAGGAAAGGCATTCTGGGCCACTATTGTTCCTCTCACAGAATTACCTGGTGGCACCTGCTGCTAAAATGTGATATTGCATGTAGGCATCCCTGTGGGCCCCCTGGGTGAATGCCAGGGCTTAGACAGCCATATCATCAAATGGAACATACATCAACAAGAAGTCAGAGTAGAAGGCAGCCTGGGAACCCAGGCTGACCCAATGAAATTAGTGTTGAGAAGCTTCAAGTTGTCAGAAGTCAGAAACAGGCAGAGGGGTCAAGGCAAATGCTGAGAGGTATGCAGCCCTTACAAGTTAAGGCCAAGCTCCGGGTCTGAAATGCAGTCAGGCTGGTTGGGCCCAGACCAAGACAAGGCAGGGTTGGAAAACTGCAGCTCCCTTTGTCTAGTCACTGGGGGCTTTAACTTTTTATTGTAATGTGTGCCCTTATAACAAAATAAAGGCCTACTTACCATAGAAATCACCATTTTCTGGCATTAAAGAAAACATTATGCTAAAAGTGTCCCTTGTTATGCTCTGGGAGATTGTCTTACTCATCTCTCGAACTGGTTATGTTCTCTGTTGCCTTCAGGAGAAAATACAACTTCCACTGCATAGTATTTAAAGCCCTTGGTTATTTGGGGCCAATGAACCATCCAGCCTTATTTCTCTTTACTCTCCGATAGCTATATGGAGTTGAATGAATGGAAGGTGAACTGGATCAGGAATCAGCTAGAAGCAAGAGGCCTCATTTGGAGATTTTAGCTAAGAAGAGCTGAGAGCCGGAGTTGGGTATTTTCAGTAGGAGTGCCTTGGAGGGGAATCCATAAGGCAAAGATGGGAGGGAGAGATGCTGTTAGGATAGAAAAGACGGGACTTACTAACTGGTTGGATGGAGGAAGGTGGGAGGAGGGAAGAATCAGAACTTGATTTGAACTTTCCAGTTCAGGGGGTTCTCTGGGTCTGGAAACAGAAATATAGAAGTTAGGGGGAGGAACAGGCCTTGGGACACTTTCCTAGTCACAGATGTAGAGGTGAGACACCCTCAGAAGCCATTGAGCCAACCTCCTCCCAGCCCCTCCCCACACTTTACAGATGAAACTGATCTCAGAGATTGTACTCTAAGCCACACAGGTAACAGAGAGCAGAGCTGAGATTCGAATCCAGATCCTCTGACTCCAAATCCAGTGCTCTTTCCACTTACCTTCCTATGGTGGGGTGACCTTTTGACTTCAGAGAAGTTTTCATTTTTATGATAGTTTTGTATACTTTTTTCTGATACAGTCTTGATCCTATTTGGCGTTCTCTGGATCTCTGCCTCCAAGTACCATCTAAGGATGGTTGTTTGCATTTCAAGGGGTTCGGGTTTAGACATGATTCATTCATAGTATTTTGGTCGTTCAATTGTTTTCAGTTGTGTCTGACTTTTCATGAAAAGGGTTTTCTTGGCAAAGATACTGGAGTGTTTCGCCATTTTACAGATGAGGGAACTGAGGCAAACAGGGGTATATGACTTGGCCAAGGTCACACAGCTATTAAGTGTCAGAAGCCAGATTTGAAGTCAGGAAGATGAGTCTACCCCTTGCCACCTAGTTGCTCTCATTAATAGTATCTTGAATAATAATAATTGAGGGTTTACCATTTACCGTATCAGAGGGTGATGCAAAGATGTATAAGATACTATCCTGTCCTTGAGAAGCTTTCATCCTAGTATTAATTTATTCAGCAATCATTTAGAATCTTGGAGTGGGGAACCTTAGAAACTATGGATTTTAATTCCTTCATTTTACAAATGGGGAAAGTGAGGCACAGAGAAATTAAGTAACTTGCCCAGAGTTAAACAACCAGGAAGTGTCTGAGGTGGGATTTGAACTCAGTTCTTCTAGTCCCTTATGCCATGTTGCCATGCGTGGTTCCTGGTATTGGGGATGATGGAGACATAAACAAGGTTCTGTACTCTTGAGGAGCTCAGTCAATTGACAAGCATTTATTAAGTCCCTGTTGTGTGCTGGATAATGGACTAGGTGCTGGGAATTCTATAGCACAAATGTGATGGTCTCTGACTTCAAGGAACTCTCTCTCTCTCTTTATATTGGGGTGGTGGTGGTGGAAAGATGGCTGCCTATACAATGAGAAATACAAAATATGTGTGAAGTAAATTCAGAGTTAAGGAGAGGGAGGTGACATAACTGTACATAACTGCTAGATAATGATGTGCAGCGTGCCCTAGGGGTTCCCAGATGTCAGCCCGGTGGCATTTGCTGAGGGAGCACCCTCACCAGTCTCCTCAACCTAGGGAAGCCCCTTCCTCTTTTATCTGCCAACTATGGGGTTTTTTGTCCTTCATTCTCAAAGAGAACCAATGACCTCAGGAAGGTGATCATGACATGCAAGCAAATTGGATTTAAGTGAGGCAGGGCAGTGCAAGGTCACCAGCCTCACTACCTCTTCCAGACTCATCTGGATCCAGTGGCAAGATATAGATTAGGATGACTGGAGCTGGCCTCCACCAACAATGAAGGACTGAAAGGAACAGCAGATTCTGGACAATAATAACCTTAAGCAATAACACTTTTGAGTTTGCAGAAGCATGTTATACCCATTTTCACTGGAGCCTTTTGGTAGCCTGTGAACTAGGCACAGTACTGTCATGAGGACAATGACTAGACTTGGGATTTCACTGTTATATGGAATTAGCTCCCAGGTAAGGAAGCAGCCAATGTATCTTTTCTGAAACCTAGTCTTAGAGAGCTGCTTAGATCACTTAGATGTTAAGTGACTTGTCCAAGGTCACACAGTATGTTCAAGGGCAGGGCTTGTATGGGTCAGACTCTTCATTCACTAGACCACAGGACCTTTCTGTGTTGTCATTAGTATTAATGGGTATTATCATTCTCACTTTACAGAGGAGAAAACTGAAACTGAAGAACTGAAGTGACTGACCAGTGGTCAGGTAGCTTTTAAGTGCCAGTGCAGGATTCCTAGTCCATTTACATTATAGTAGTATGATGAATAATTTCTGAAATTACGCAGAAATCATCTCTTGGGTCACCTTGATTCAGGATGGTAAGGGGGCGGTTACAATGGTCTTTGGGAAACCCTTTAGTTAAGGAAAGTCTTGGCTATAACCTGGGCTTTACTGGAGATGGACCCCCAAGTTAGTGGGTCTTTGAGATTCTTAGGCTGAATAAGCCTGTCTTAGTGACCAAATTCTCTTGTGGTTTCCCTGGTTTCCCCTTAAGGAGGAGAAGTTGGTTTGTATGAGTAGTTGTATAGAAGAGGAGAAACCTGAACAGTTACTGTAGTCTTTACCACTTGAACGTGACCACAGTCTCCCCGGCATCATCGGCTTGGGATATTTTAGCAAATCTTAAAAAAAAAAAAATAACATTTTTGATGACTTAGAGGAAGTGGGAAACCAATCAATTCATCCATGCAGAAATCTGATGGGAAACTCCAGCAGAGATCAAAAGTCCCAAGGCACTTGTGAATTCACACCTTTCGAAAAACATATTTACTCTTATCTGACCTTAGATATCTCTGGTCAAGAACTCTCTTGTAAAGACAGAAAGTGATCCAGAGGTGGAAATCCCCCAGAAAAGCCATGAAATCAGTGGAGAGGCTGTCTGTTGGAAAACAAGGCTCTAAGTGAGTGCTGTAATACAAAACAGATGAAGTCAACACAACTTGGCATTTCTTTCTATTTTCTATTCTGGCCATGGCAAAAGTGATGAATTTAAGGTAGCTCATCCCAGATGGTTAGGAAATCTAATATTCATGGGAAATTCTCAATAATTTGTTCTATTCACAACATCACACTGTCTCTACTGATATTAAAATACAGTTTTACACACACACACACATTCAGGAACCCATCTATTTTGTAAAAGAAAGTTGTTATCACAGTGCTCCAACTTTTGTCATCTCCTAAATCCTCATAACCCCGGATTATATAAATTAATTTTGCCCCCCACCCCAGTTTTATAAGGGATAGGTTGGGAGCAGTATTGGAATTAAACTGAGAGGAATCCAAATGCCCTCAGCCCCAGGGTGTTAATGCCCCTGGTAAATGTTTATTTCAGGAAGGTATGCATGGGCCATATATAGTCCAGACCTCTGTCTGTCCTCCTCTTCTTTCATTTTTAGCTTCATCTCCTTCCACCCACCCCTCCCCCAGTTGCTGCTTTAACAGTCCGACTTTCTGCCCCTTGGTCAGCTTGGTCCCATGAGTTATAATTGGCCAGCACAGTTGAGAGTCTGTGGGTTTGGTTGCTTTTTGCCTTACTTGGCATGGTTGAGGGGGTGACCTACAACATGAGATACCATGCTGTGTTGCCTGAATTGAGTTCTTAACCTGAGTTATTTGCTTTGATCTGGTAAGACTATAAAAACTTATGGGGCAGTAAATTACCCCTTCGCCATAAGCTTAATTTAACTAGAGTTTGAAGTTTGTGCATCCCTCAGGGATGCTTCTGGGTATTTCCTTCTCTCTCGTCTTAGAGAGTGACATGTTTTTGTCCTAAAAAAGATAGCCACCCATTGAGCTGCTCACGTTACTGCTCCACACCTTCGTTTTCTTGCCAGCAGAGTCAGGGAATGTAATACTCCTTCATAAAGACCCTTTGAGGTTCTTGGTTTGAAGATCCCGAGTCCCTGCCAGCTTGGGTGGCCCCAGGAGAGGAGCAAGATTTCAGGAACAGGGCCAGCAAAAAGAGCAGAGAGAATGGACTTCCACAGGCAGGCATTCTCTTTCTTCATTGCCCTCCTTTTCGTCTCTGCCGATGGTCAGTGTTCCAGAGCCAGACCTCTGCTAGGATGGGGTCGTGTGGAGAAGAGACACTGTGGGGCCTGGACCCCTTCCAGACCCCTCTCCTCCCCACCCCCTCCAAAGGAGGCCACTTGATTTTTCTTGAAATACAGTTTGAACAGTTTCTTGCCTGAGGAAATATGTTGAGGCTGATGGAATCAGTCTACATTTTGATAATAGCATTTGAATGAGTGATCTCTGGTCATAATTCTGCTCCTCTAGTCCTAGATGGGCTAGATGCCCGGTGCCTTTTGCCATAGGATCTGAGTGCAAACAGAAGGGAGACGCCTCTCATTTGTCTCTGTGCCGTATGCCCACAGAGGGAAGGGTGGGCGGATGATCATGGTGCCAGGATCATGGATGGACAGTCTGCTCCTCCTGGGGCTGGGGGTGGTCTTATATGTATCGGAGGGACAGCTGCCTAACCTGACTTAAAATATTTTGTAGTGATCTGGCTTCTCTAGGTTAAGGATACTGGGGACATGAGTAAGTTGGGTCTTGTCCATAGGTGAGTGAGCAAATGGTGAGGGACCTCGAGATTGTACAACATCATTTGAAAGACTTGAGGATGTTTAGCTTAGACAAGAGAAGAATCAGGAAGGACACAGTAGCTGCCTTTACGTGTCAAAGGGCGATTCTTTAGAAGAAGAGATAGGCTTGTTCTGCTGGGGGCCAGAGGGCATCATCAATAGAAGTCAAAGAGGTAAATTTAGGTTTGCTGTCAGGAAAAGTTTCTGCCAGTTAGCTATCTAAAAGTGAGATGGGCTTCTTCAGGTGGGAGAAACTTCACCAGAGGCCTTCAAGCAAAAGTTCACTAACAACTTATCAGGTATGTTGTAGGGGGGATTTGTGATTAGACATGGAATGACCTAGGGGGCTTTTTCCAGCTTTGAGGTTCCATGAGCTGTTGTCACTGAACAATGTAGCCAGCCCCTTGTAAGTCAGGAGCTCCAATGGGGAAATGGATCTCTCTCTTAGAGTATGTACAATGACACATAGGATTTTTTTTGGGTTGACTGGCATGATTATGACTGGGCATGTTGGCAGGGGAAGGGGTTTCTGGGTGACTGATTCTGTTGTACAGGCAAGCTGGTGAACTCCTTGATCTAATATTGTTTGTCATTCCTCCTTGATTGGTGGAGCCAACAGAAGTCTCAGCCGGTTGGAGTCCAGAGTAGGGTGGCCGAGCTCATCTATTTACCTTGGCTGCTGGGTGATCTGGGTTTATTTTACTGGGGCAGCCACCCCTAAAGTGTTCATTGTCTGTTGATAGGAACTGAGGTGGGTGGCAGGCTAGGGGGATGTAATTCAGTCCTATCTTGGCATGATGTCCTGTGCGTCAACAGGCCGTAACTCAGACAGTTGCCGATTGTCACATTGTGTGTGTCTGTGTGTGTGTTTTAAAAATAAAGACCTACTTGTTTCTAAAGAAGACTGGCATTGGTCCAGAAGAGTCTGAGTGTAAAAGTTCTCTTGAAGGGGAAGACACCTTTGTATTTGGGACAATTTCAGTGTTTATGAAAGAAGTTAAAAATGCTAGGTACATTGATCAACTGAAATATGTGGCAGAGGGCTTCATTTGTGACTGGGATAATTTATTTTATGGTCCTACTTGTTCTTTCAGGCCTTGCTCATCAGCTACTGAAGCAAATATGGCAGGCAATCTGCCAAATAAATAGGGAGGGAGTAGTTTATTTTCTATTGTGATTGGGAGAGGGGTAGATAGAAGAGAGAGAATGATAGAAGTTTACAAACTATTTCTAAACTATTTTAAACAGCTTTCAGAAGAAAACATTGAGCCTTAATTCAGAAAAGTTTTGGACAGAGAGCAGTTTCTCTTTTATATTATGGAAATGGTAGCCAAGATGGGTTCTAAGAGCCGATCTACTTCTAAACTCTGTTAGCAAGGTAGTGGGGTGATACAGGGTGATCATCACTAGGGTGATAGCCCCCTTTTGTGCACTAGGAATACCCTTATCTACTGAAAATACAGTTGGAGGGTCCCCCACTGAGGTAGGGAATAGGGATTCTTCCCATTTACTGGCTCTTCTTCAAATGATCTTCTTATCTATATACATGTTGTATTATCACAGCCTATCTCCCTTCCAAACTAATGAACTTCCACATGAAGAATGACTCTTATTTTTTTTTTTTACAACCCAATCTTTTGCCTTCCACTCGACAGCCTCCATGACAGCTGTCCCAAATGGGATGACCCTTCTCCTGAAGCAATGGTTGACCTCAGGAACTTTATCTCCTTTTCCCCTATCACATTTTCCCTTGTCTTATATTCATTTGTACATAGAGACATAACTAGGGTGGGATGACTGGGACTTTTCCCAAGGCAGTGAAATTTAGAGATTACTGCTAGAACTTGGTACTCCCAGTGAAGAATCTTCCTCTGCCAATACAGATGATTCCAACTTATCTGCAACTGAGCAGTCTTAAGGGAGTTGACTGGGGACGTTGAGAGGTCAGGATTTGTCCAAGGTCATGCAGCCAATATATGTGAGAGGCAAGACCTGAACCAAGGTCTCCCTGCCTTTAAGAGTGTCTGTGTCTATAGTACAGGGGTTCTTCACCTTTTTGTGTGTCATGGACTCCCTTTAGCAGTTTGCTGAAGCCTATGAATCCCTTCTTAAATAATGTCTTTAAATAATTGAAGGCAATGTGAAACTTCAGTTGGAAGCTAGTGAAAATAAAGATGTGATTTTCTCCCATCCACGTTCATGGATCCCCTGAAATCTGTTTGTGGAACTCAGGTTAAGAAGCCCAATTCTGTAAAATGATTATAACAGGATGCTTCTAGATGACTTGCTTTTTTTCCCCCTTTGCTCCCCACCCCTTACACCATCTCCCATGACCTTGCCTCAGGTGAGCTTCCTCCTCCCCTCTCCTCTCTTCTGCCTCCAGGCCTTCCTGACAGTGACCTAGGGTCTGGTAGCCTCCTCCTCCCATGGGGACTTCTGTTCCAGAGTCTCTTCTCCCCATCCCAATATTTCCATCCCTCTCCATTTTTTTTTCTTAAAAAGCTGATTGGAGGGTACACTTTGTGCTGAGTATCCTGGGTATTAATACTGCTACTTGAAATTCTTTTTTTTTGTTCGAGAATTATTACCATATCACTTCTCTTCCTCTCAACGAGATTGTAATTTCCCTGAGAGCAGTAATTGTGCTGTTTTTCATCTTTGCATCCCCAAGGCTCAGCTCTGTACCTTGTGCAAAGGTGCTTAATAATCATTTATTGGATTGAAAAAAATTATTGAATGAGTTATTGCTTATTAATAGGATGCTGGCTAAAAACATCCCTGATTTGGAGGTATAACCCTCTAAACTATAGTAGAAACTAATGTCATTTCCTTCTCTACCATAGAGAACACAGCTTTCCAAGAAACCAAATTATTCTTGTCCCCTAGACAGGATGTCCCCATCTCCCAGATAGACTTTTGGCTGTACTAGCATTTCTGTCTCTCCGGTGCTTCCAGGCAGTCAGTTTTGTCTTGCAATTATATGATTTCATGTTGATTGTACATTAGGTTTCACTAGACTCCGTGCACTAAAACACATGTTTCCCATTGTTGCTGCTTTTCAATTTTATATATACCTGTCCATGTTCAGCTTTGTCTTGAATAGTTCTAGGTTAAAATGACCAGATTTCACATGTTTGTTAATGCCAGACACAGGGGATTGGACCTAGAGAATCTTGTCTTTCTTTATCTCTGGGTTTTCCCTAGGAAGTTATAGAGCAGAAACTTGGTACAAAAAGCACTGGTCTTAAGAGTTAGAAGGCCTAAATTCAAGTCCTGACTCTTACACTTACATGCTTGCAAACCATTTTCCTTCTTTGTCTCAATTTCCTTATCTGATATACTTGAGTTGCCTACCTCACAGAGATGGCACGAGGAAAGACACAGAAAAGAATGGTACAGTAGATACAATGCAATATCATTGCAATATCACAGAAAGTGATAATTTTGGAATTGGAAAGACCTGGGCTCAAATCCCATCTCTGAATGGCTGCTGAACCTCTGTGCACCTAAAAGGACTCTCTAGGACTTAGATTTTAAGTCTTATATGGTTCGCCATCTGTAGTGGTGAAGAGATTTTCCTACATGGGTGAGACTTCTATCTTTCATGTCTATACATATAGACTATTTGAAGCAAAGGATATTGGTCCTCCTTCATTTGTACTATCAAGAGAGAGGGTAGGAGCAATGACAAACTTCGTATGGAAGCAGAAATTTAGAATAGAAACCTTCCTGCTCCTGTTTCTGGGATCATAGTATCATAATTCTAGAGATGGAAAGGCCTTTGGAAGTCATCCAGTCACACCCCCACATTTTACAGAAGAAGAAACTGTGTTCTTGAGAGGTTAGTGTTGACTTGCTCTAATTAGCTATGTAGTAAGGGGCCCACTTAGGATCTGAACCCACAAATGCTGTGCTCTTTCACATGATTCAAATGATTGCTCAGTCACAGAGTGGGGTAACTTTGACTCTTATTATAGACTAATCAAATTCTGTCTGTGTATACGTTATGTTTCAGGGTCATGCTTTGATACCTGATAAATGCATTGTACAAGGAGGGGTCCAGTGGAATAGGAAATAATATGGCTGTGGGTTAGCCTTGATTCATCACAAAGCAGTATTATAGAGGAAAGAGGAAGGGAAGGAGGGAAAGGGGAGGGAGAGAGAGAGAGAGGGAGAGAGAGAGAGAGAGAGAGAGAGAGAGAGAGAGAGAGAGAGAGAGAGAGAGAGAAAGAGAGAGAGAAAGAGAGAGAGAGAGAGAGAGAAGGGAATAGGACCCAGGAACAGAATGGATTCACAAGAGATATATTTTCAAAAGGGACAGGAAATTGAAAGCTAGAATTGCTTGGCCATCTTTATCTCTGTAGGCTTCCTCACTTACTGTATTTCCTCTTCTATTTTCTTCCTTTGTATATTTCCTTCCACTTCTGTCCCTGCATTTTGAGGAGAAAAACACAAAATGTTTTCCCTAAATAATGTTTCCCTATTTTCTTCTGCTTTATAATGTTCCTAGGGCTGAAGACAGAGGCACACTCAATTCAATGACTTCACAGATGCAGGCAGAGTAATTGAGATGAGTGAACCAATTCTGGTTTCCCCTCTATAAATCCATTAAGTGGGTTCTTTCAGTAAAATAGCCCTTGGAAGAGAGGGCAGAAGAGACTAAAGGTCAGATTAAGGAAGCATTACCTGCTGCTTGCCTCCATCTAGGGGACCTGAAGCGGCCATCTGAACTCCTGCTGGTCCTTCTGTCTCACTTCTGGTGGCCTCTTCCCCCTTCCCAACACCTGTTGTTCATTAGGGCTCTCTGGTGGCTCCTGAAGGCTGGATGTGCTATCTGGGAGGAGCCCAGGTTCTGCCTCCTAGAGAATGCCCTGCCTTTCTAGACCTGGGTGGTCTGGCAACTGTGGGCAGTCTTGGTTCCCCACTTTGTTAGCCTCCCAAAGGAATGTTGGTCATCCTGGAGGAGCTGCTACTGTGCTCTTCACCTATCAGTGCCTCCATCAAGCAGCAAGCACTTATCAAGTGCCTACTGTGGGCAAGGCACTGGTATAATAAAGACAAACATGAGACAGTTGCTGCTCTCTTAGAGCTTATATTCATCTGGGGAATATATCGGGCTCAGAGGACACTAGTACCTCTGGTGTAAGGGCTACTGAGCCCTTTTCAGGGCTGCTTTCCACCTTTGGTGTCCACCTGATCCAGCTCACTCTCACCTGCGGCTTCACACAGATAAATACATCTTATATATAAATGTACACATACATACATGTTATTTTATCTTTGTGCTATTTGGAGACAGAGCCTGTGATTCACTGATATAGGAAACTCCCAGTGGAGAAACTCCCTCTGCTAATGCAAATTGACACCTGCTCTGCAGCTTAGTGTTTCAGAGTTTCCCGGAGCCCTGAGGAATCTAAGTGACTTGCCCAGGATCATACAACTAGTGCATGTTGGAGTCAGGTTTGAAACCAATCTTCTGGACTTCTAGTTTGGCCTTTTAACTCTTATTCTATGTTGCTTCTGTATAGGTTATATAAAAATACATATAAAGAATTTGGAAGGGGGACTAATAACTGGGATGGGGGAGATCAAGACAAATTTCTTGAAGGAGCTGTTATTGGAGTTGAGATTTAAAATGAGCTTAGAACGTCATTTAGTGGGCTATTTTGGCTAGCTAGAATCCAGGATGGGGATAAGGAGAGTAGTGTGTAATCAGCTAGGTCAGATAGGCTCTAGCTAGACTGTGAAGGGCTTTGAATGCCAAACATAAAGCAATGGGGGCCACTGAAGTAGGTGAGTGACATGGGCAGATCTGTGCTTAAGGAATGTCACTTTAGCAGCTAAGTGGATCAGAGGGCAGAGAGGCTACAGTAGGATAACTTTTAATTGGTTTTCCAATTAGGAGTCTAGTACCATAGTCCATGTAAGAGGGAATTAGGGTCTGAACTAGGGTGGTGCCCGTGTCAATAGAAGGGAACTGATAGAAAAGCTATTGAGGAGATAGAATTGATAAGACTTGGCAGCTAATTGGATATGGGAATGAGCTGTGTGGCTATACATTGAATTTAGAGGGTAACTTTCTGTTTTGTACTTCAGAGGAAAATCTTTACCTGGTATGGAATGATGTGTGCCATAGGCACTCTGAGTTAAGGCAGTGCCAAGAGTGCTGGAGTTGGAGTCTACCAACCTGGGTTTGAATCCTAACTTAGCCACTTCCTACCTTTATGTGACTTTTTTTTTTTTTTTACTTTTTGGAGGGGGGAAGGTAGGGCAATTGGGGTTAAGTGACTTGCCCAAGTTCACATGACTAGGTTTTTGTGTTGTGTCTGAGGCTGGATTTGAAATCAGGTCCTCCTGACTCCAGTGCCGGTGCTGTATTCATTGTACTACCTAGCTGTCCCCCTTGTGTGACTTTGACCCTGGGCAAGTCACTTAGTTAACTTAAACTCCCTGTGTCTTAGCTTTCTCATCTATAAAAGGGCTGTGTGATGGGGAAGTCCAGCCTAGGATGGTAGCTTTAGAACTGAAGGGTCCTTAGAGGTCATCCAGTCCAAGTCCCTCACTACCTCACATGTGTACACACAGCTGTGTGACTTCAGACAACTTCTAATCCAATCTATATGTCATGAGAAAGCCCCTCTCTGACCTTCAGAGCGGTCATTCAGCCTTCACTTGAAGATCTTTAGTAGGGTAGGGGAGGCACCGCCTCCCAAGGCAGTCCTCATATTGATTTTGTACAGCTCTAATTGCCCGGAAGTTTCCCCTTCTATTGATCCTAAATGTACCTCTTGGTAGCTTCCACCACTTTTCCTTAGCTCTGTTTTTTGGAGATAAGCAGAGCAAGCCTGACCCCTCCTCCCACCCTCCCCCAAAGCATTAATACTGATCCTTTTCCACTCTTTATTTCAAAATAATTGATCCTATATTTCCAGGCCTTTGGGTGACCTTCAGATAGTAATCCATAGACCCTTCTTTTTCCTGGCCACTTCTTATGTTATGTATGTTTCCCCAGCTAGATTGTGAGCACCAAGAGGGGCCCTGCCCTATCTTTTGTTTTTTTTGGCATCTCCCAGAAGACCCATTGAAGTGCCTCATACTGGGGCACTTAGTAAATGGGTTCCTAGCTAACCACACTTTGAAGGGGACTAGTCAATTCTTGATGGAGAGTCATAGAGGAATGATAATCTTTTTTTAAAAAAGAATGATAGCATGTATTGCTTCAGTCTCCATTTAAACTCTGGTCTTTCTAGATCTTTCTCTGAATGTAGATATCTCCTTCCATCCTGAGACTTGTAGAGTTGTCTTATAACTGTGCATTGCTGAGAAGAGTCCAGTTTATCAAGGTTGGTCGTCACACATATGATGTGTCCGTAAATGTGTACAAATTTTTCCTGGTTCTGCTCTTATCACTTAGCATCAATTTGTATAAGCCTCTCTAGGTAATTATGAAGTCCATCTCCTTCCCATTTCTTATAGCACAATAGTAGAGGAATGATACTCCTAACATTTTCACTTGGGATTGGTTTGACTTAAGGCAGAAGTTCATTTCAGAGTTTACTTTAGAAGCATCAAGATCATAATATAGATCCCTAGCAAAGAGAAATGAAGCTGCTTTCAATTAATCAATCAATTAACCAGCAAAAAAACAGTCCCAACCATTTTGAAATTATCAAGACTATGATTTCCTCGCCTCCTTTCTTCAATCATAATCTTAGAGCTGAAAGAGATCCTGCTGTTGTTCAGTTGTGTTGGACTCTTCATGACTCTGTGGACCATAGCACACCAATGCTGTCCCTGGGGTTTTCTTGGCAAAGATGCTGGAGTGGTTTTCCATTTCTTTCTATCTGGATGAAGGCAAATAGAGGTGAAGTGACTTGCCCAGGGTCGCACAGTAATAAGTGTCTGAGGCTAGATTTGAATTCAGGTCTTTCTGACTCCAGGTTCAGAACTCTATCCACTAAGCCATAAGCCTGGTGACCATGTAGTCCAACCCATACCTGAACAAGAATACTCAACAAGAGGGCTGTCAAGCAAGCAGCCAGAGAATGGATGGAACCAAATGAAAATATATTTGGGAAGTGTTTAACAAAATGAATAAAAATACAATACAACATAGCTGATGTTAATTCATGGTTTTCTAAGTCAATGAGTGGCCCTCAGGGACCCCAGTGCTCTGTAACAAAGCTGGTAAATGCCCATCAGATCTTTGCTTGAAGAAGTCCTGGTGAGGGAGGACCCATCTTTTCCTGAGGCAATGACCCATCACACTTGGGAGAGCACTCATTGTTCAGAAATTTTTGCTCATATCAAACTTAAATTGACTTCTCTGCAATTTCCATTTCAAGTTTTGTGCTCAGACACATTCTCCCACTCTAACCAGACAATTAGCAAATTGACAAAGATCTCTTTAAGTTAGAATGGTCTTCATGATATTTTGTCAAATGTTTTCCCTAATCCTACAGAGCATGCCAAAAACATGACATAAAATAAAGTATCTCTTGTTATGCTAATTTCAGAAAATTTGAGAACTGGTGAAAATTATTACAAGTTCATGTTTTTTTTATTAAAATGCAGTGTGGTGTCAGTCAGCCATTAAGCATTTATATATTACTGGCAAGATTCTTGCCACAGTCCTCAACTAGCCAATTCTTCACCTGGAAGATGGACATCTACCTGAGAGCCAGTGTGGCTTCAGAAAGGGCTGTGCAATGGTTGGCATGGTGTTTGCTGCTCAACAGCTCTAGGAAAAGTGCCAGCAGCAGAATCAAGGTCTGTACACAGCGTTCATCAATATGACCAAGGCCTTTGATATTGTCAGTCATGGGGGCTTGTGGTAGATAATGGTGAAATTTGGTTGCCTGGAGATGTTCATCCTCATTGTACGTCATTTTCATGATGTCATGCTTGCCTGGCTTCTGGATAAAAGGGGATGTTTTCACGCTTTACCAGTCACCAGTGGACTGTGTGCTTGTTCTCATGCTTCTTAATATGATGTTGTTCAAGATGTTGTCAGACACCTTCAATGAGGATGAAAATGACATCAAGGTCAGCTACTGTTCTGATGATAAACTATTTAACTTGAAAAGGCTACAGGCCCAGACTAAAGTGGAAGGAGAGTTGGTGTGTGACTTTTTATTTGCAGATGATTGTGCATTCAATTCAGGCTCTGAGGCTGAAATGCAAGAGTATGGACTGATTTATTGCTGCTTGTGCCTGACAATCAACACCAAGAAAACAGAGATTTTTCATTAGCCAGCACCACACCATACACATTTGGAATCACTAGTTACAGTAATTGGAGAAATTTTGAATGTTGTGGATAAGTTCACTTACCTTAGTAATATACATTCCAGGGATATACACATAGATTATAAGGTTGATGCACATATCGCCAGAGCTAGCTCAGTATTTGGGAGGCTCTGAAAGAAAGTGTGGGAGAGAACAGGTATTAGACCTGTTTAATTATTATTTAATTTAAATAAATAAATAAAACCTATTAAATTGAAGGTCTACAGAGCAGTTGTGCTGACTTGATTGTTGTATGCCTATAAAACCTGAATAGCACCATGCTAGAAAACTGAACCACTTCTATTTGAATTGTCTCAGGAACAATTTGAAGATTACCCAGCAAGATAAGGCGCTAGACAGCAAGATCCCCTCTCAAGCATAACTGCCAAACATTCAAACTCTATTTCAGAGAACACAACTCTGATGGGCTGGCCCCAAAGCCTGAATGCCAAATTTACTTAAAAGACTATTTTACAGAGAACTCACACAAGGCATCCAGAAGTCAGAAAAAGAGCTACAAGAATATTCTCAAAGTTTCTCTGAAGAACTTTGGTATCAATTGTGAGACAAGGGAGATGCTGGCACAGGACTGTCCCCCATGGTGTGCTCACATCAAAGAAGACACTGTGTTCCATGAACGAAGCAGAATTGTAGTAGCACAAAGGAAACATGAGATGTACAAATCTAGAGATGTCTCCATCTCAAATGTTCAAACAGACTATTTGTCCCTGCCCTGTGGTAGAGCCTTCTAAGCTTGTATTGGACTGATCACCCCCAGTCAGACACACTGTGCCTTGACTCCAACATTGTGATGTTATTGATCCTCTTCAAAAATGAAGGATGAACAAAAACAAACATTTATTAAGTGCTTACTATGTGTCAGGGTTGGTGCTAAGTGCTAGGGATACAAAAAGAGATGAAAGTTCTTGCCTTCAAGGAGCTCATGTTCTTTTTTTTTAATTAAAATTTTTAAAGTTCCAAATTCTTTCGCTTCTTCCAGCCTCTCCCCCATCCATTGATAAGACAAACAATATGATACTCATTATACATGTGAAATTGTGCAAAATATATTTCCACATTAGCCATGTTGTTAAGCAGGAAAAATAGCAAGAAAAGCAAGAAAGATAAAATAGAAAACAAAAACCATACTTCAGTCTGCATTGTTGATTGCGTCTCTCTCTGGAGGTAGATAGCAGTTTTTAAAAATCCTGAGTCCTTTGGAATTGTCTCAGATCATTGTCTTGATCATATAGTAGCTAAGTATCTCACAGCTGATCATCATTACAATATTGATGTTATGATGATCTGCTTCTGCTCACTTCACTTTGTATCAGTTCATGTGAGTCTTCTCAGATTTTTCTGAAAACATCCTGCTTATGATTTTTTTTATAGTACAATGAAGTTTCATCACAATCATCTACTGTAATTTGTTCAGCCATTACCCAGTTGATGGGCATCCACTCAGTTTCCATTTCTCTGTCACCATGAAAAGAGCTACTAGAAATATTTTTGTATGCATTGTTTTTTCCTCTTTCTTTGATCTCTTTGGGGCTACAGACCTAGTACTGGTGGCTACAGACCTAGTACTGGTCTTGCTGGGTCAAAGGGTATGTACATAGTTTTACAGCTTTTGGGGCACAGGTCCAAATTGTTCTCTAGAGTGGTTGAGGCAGTTCACAGCTCCACCAATAGTATGTTACTGAGCCTATTTTTCACATCTCCTCCAGGATTTGTCATTTTTCTTTTCTGTTGTGTTAGCCAGTCTGATAGGTGTGAGGTCAGAGTTGTTTTAATTTGCATTTCTCTAGTTAATAGTGATTTAGAGTGTTTTTCAATATGACTATTGATAGCTTTGATTTCTTCTTCTGGAAACTGCTTATTAATGTCCTTTGATCAACTAGGAAATGACTATATTTGTGTAAGTTTTGTTAAGTTCCCTATAGATTTGAGAAGCGAGACCTTTATCAGAGAAACATGCTATAACATTTCTCTCCCCCCCCCCCCCAGTTTCCTTTCCTTCTAATTTTGGTTACCTTGGTTTTGTTTGTATAAAAACTTTTGAATTTAATGTCATCAAAACTATCCATTTTATCTCCTTTTATTCTCTCTATCTTTATTTCTTTTTTGGTCAAGGAACTCATTCTGGGGTAGGGTGTAACAAGTAATCAAATACATACAAATTATGTTGTTGTTCAGTCATTTCTCAGTCACTTCTTTATGATCCCATTTGGGGTTTTCTTGGCAAAGATACCAGAATGGTTTGCCATTTCCTACTCTGGTTCATTTTACAGATGAGGAACTAAGGCAAACAGGGCCAAGTGACTTGCCCAAGGTCAGATAGCTAGTAAGTGTCTAAGGCTGGATTTGAATTCATATCTTCCTGACCCCAGATCCTGCACTCTATACATTTTACCCCCTATTTTTAGATTCAGGACAAACTATTGATGCAGGACAAGTAGGAAATAATTAAAAGAGGAAGGGCACACCTTTCCCATTGGCCGAGGTGTCCGTGAGGAGGTCTCTAAGCTGCCATGGCGCCCAGCCGAAATGGCATGACTCTGGAGCCCCATTTCCACGGCAAAGACGAGTTGCCACATGGTTTAACCAGCCCACCAGGAAGATCAGAAGGCAAAAGGCACGTCAAGCAAAAGCCCGTCATATTGCTCCTTGCCCTGCATCTGGTCCTATCCGGCCCATGGTGAGGTGCCTACAGTATGATACCACACCAAAGTCCGTGCTGGTAGAGGATTCAGCTTGGAAGAGCTTCAGGTGGCTGGTATCCATAAAAAAGTGGCACGGACCATTGGAATCTCTGTGGACCCTCATCGCCGAAATGTCTACAGAGTCTCTCCAGGCAAATGTGCAGCGACTGAAAGAATATCGTTCCAAAATGATCCCCTTCCCAAGGAAACCATCTGCACCCAAAAAGGGAGATAGCTCTGCTGAAGAACTCAAGTTGGCAACCCAGCTTACAGGACCCGTTATGCCCATCAGAAATGTCTACAAGAAAGAAAAAGCTCGTGTCATTACTGAAGATGAGAAGAATTTCAAGGCGTTTGCTAGTCTTCAAATGTCCCGGGCCAGTGCCCGTCTCTTTGGAATCTGGGCAAAACGAGCCAAAGAGGCTGCAGAGCAAAACGTGGAGAAGAAAAAGTAAACAGTCTCTGAGAACTTTGAATAAAATAATATAAAATTAAAAAAAAAGAGGATGGGCACTAGAATTAAGGAGGTGGAGTGGGGATGGGGTGGCAGTGGGAAAGACTTTCTGTAAAAAGTGAGATTTTATATGGGACTTAAGGAAGCCTTGGAAGCCAATAGGCAGAGAGATAGGGAGGGAGAACATTCGAGGCATGGGGGACAGCCAGGGAAAAATGCCCAGACCTGAAAGATGGAGAGTCCTGTTCAGGGAGCAGCAAAATGTAATAGAGTATTGGCTTTGGAGTCTACAGATCCGGGCTCTAATCTCAACTCTGATGGTAATGGTAGATCGTGGTCAAGTCTTGGGGACTCAGTTTCTTCAAATGTCAAATGGGGATAAAAATACCTATATCGCATCTCTCACAGGGTTTTTGTGAGTCTGAACTAGGAAATAAATGTAAAATACCTTACACATTTTAAAGGGAGAATATGTAATTTATCGTTCACTGTAATCCCTTTATTTTGCAAATGAGGAAAGGGAGGCATTCAGTGACTCGCCCAAAGTCACACAGCTAGTAAATAGCAGATCTGAGATTCTGAACCTAGATCACCCAATCACAGAATTTCAGAGTTAGAAGGGACTCCAGCAGCTCCCTAACCCTAACTGTACCTGAAAAATAATTCTGTCTGTAACATATACATCCAGGGTTCAACAAGCTCTCGCTTAAATTTGTCTATTAAGGAAGAACCCTTTATCTCTCAGCCTGTTTCACTTCACGGTAAGTCTAATTGTGAAGAAGTTTCTCTTTACATTAAATCTAAATTTGCCGTTTGGAAGTTTCTATCCTTTGATCCTAACTCAGACACTGACTAGCTGTATGAACTGGCAAAATCATTTCACTTCTTTCTGCCTCAGTTTCCTCATATGTAAAATGGAGATACTAATAGCACCTACCTTCTGGGCTGTGAGGACCAAATGAGGTCATATTTGTAAAGTGCTGGGCACAATGGGTGTTTAATAAATGTTCTCCTCCTCCCCCTGCCCTCGAATCCAGTGTCCTTTTTATTACACCATATTTCCCTGGTCAAAATCACAGAGATGGTAAGCAGCAGAGAAAGGCTTTGAACTTAGGCCTGCTTTCTCCTAATTCAGTGCCCTTTTCATTGCCCTGTGTTGCCTCTCAGCAGAAGGTTGTATTATTTGCTCCTTCGATGTGTGGTAACTTTGGCTTCACTTTCTATAATAACCTAGTTATGGCTCCAAGGGGTATTTTGTTCATTGACCATGGGGCTGGGGGACAGCAGGGTATTTTATAAACAAATCCATTTAAATCGCTGACTTCTTCAGTTCCAGCAGTTTGCTAAACTGATAAAAACAGGTAGTTAGTTCAGTGTAAGCCATCGCATGGAGAACAGCCCTTTAGCCCAGTTTGATATTTAATGCCTCGACTTAACGGTAAAAAACACAATTTATGCTAATATGTGCTGTTCAGGGCTGTTTCTAACAAAGCCTGCAATTTTAGCCACTTCATGTTCTTACAACTGCTGTTTACTAATGCTTAATTTCAGCTGAAAAGCTACTTCTTCCATTCAAACAGCAAGGAAAATGGGCATTTTGAGGGGAGTTAGTCATTTTGTGATTTTAATCCTGAGACTCAACAAGTGTTTTCTTTGCTTTGGGTTATATTGTAGGCGCTCAGGGTATTATAGTGGTGTCATTCTGTGCCCTGCAGTTGGAGAAGACTGACCTGGACTCCATGCCTGTATCTGGCTGCCAAACCAAGGGGAAAAAGTGAGACCCTTCCCCAAGTCAGAGTTATGGGGGGAAGGACAGGGTGGCACAGGAAATAGATAAACCGAATGTAAGGCATCCTGGATTGAGAGATGGAAGGGACCTTGGCCTTTTTCTTTCTTTGTTTATGTTTGGATATTCTTAAATTTTGAGTTCCAAATTGTCTCCCTTTCTCCCTTCCTCCCCTATTCACTGAGAAGGCAAATATGATACCCACTCTACATGTGAAGTTACACATAACATATTGGGTCCTTTGAATGGATCAAATGCAATTCCATCATCTGACAGATGAAGAAATGAGACCCTGAGAGACCAATGACTTGCCCAAGATCCCACAGGTTGTAAGCTGCAGAGCCAGAATCTGAAGCTAGGTCATAAGGCCATAGATTTAGCCTTCAAGTACAGCTTTTTCATTTGACAGGTGAGGAAGCAGAAGCCCTGAGATGTGAAGTGACTTGCAGTTCCTAAGTGGCTGAGCTGAGATTTGAATCCAGGCCCTCTGACTCTACACCCAGGGCCCTTTCCATTGTTCCAGGCTCCAGGACTCTCTACCGTACCATCTTGCTTATTTTTTAAAGTCTGTTTCCTTCATTAAACAAAACCATAGATTTTTGTGCTGAAAATGTTTGATGCTGACAATCATAGTAGGATTTCTTTGGCTTTTAAAAAATACAGCTAGACCTTTACTCCCCCCAAGTTTTTCTCTATCATCACATTAAGGTGACCCTGGGTTCTCAAAGGCTTTGCCAGTGGGGCAAAAGCATTGGCAGGTCCTAGTAAGTGGAGAAGACTTTGAGTATATCTAGTGAGATACTGTTTTTGTCATCTAAGGGCCAGCCTAGATAAGTTCTGAGACATTGTTTCTTATGTAGGATATTCACTCTCTCACTACTCTGCCTTTGCCTCTGCTGTGCCCCATGCCTGGAATGTGCTCTTTTGTCCCCTCTGCCTCTTTGATCCCTTAAAGACTTGGCTTAAGCAAAGAAAGATAGGAGAAGGCACCTCCCACTACTCCTTTAGCCTTGGGTTGAATCTCAGGTTTTTTTCCTTTGATATATTGATAGATTTTGCCAAATCTTTTCTTCTTCTTCTTTTTTTTTTTTTTTTGCAGGGAGGAAGGCAGGGCCATTGAGGTTAAGTGACTTGGCCAAGGTCACATGGCTAGTAAGTGTTAACCTGACTCCAGGGCTGGTGCTCTATTCACTATGCCATCTAGCTGTCCTCTCTTCTGTCTTTAAAATATGCATACACACATATATACACACATATACATATATATATATATTTATTTGATATAAAACATAGCTCTTTGGGTGTGTAGGTGTTGGGAAGGAATATAAGAGAAAACTAGGTGAATAAAAAAAAAAGGTTATCCATAAAAATCTACAAAGTGAGCTCTTTCCTGCCTTTGTCCGAGTTGCTAGTGCTCCAAGACTACTCTGGATGAGCTTTGTTTATCCCTGTTACTGACTTCTCTCTATGTATGGCTTGTTTCCTTTCTGTATAATGGGAGAATGTTTTGGTCTTTTGGCCCTACAGTATCTGACACATAGTAGTCCCTTCACGAATACTTATCAAATGAACAAATGGATCACATGACTGCCAACAAGATTTTTTAAAACTCACAGTAGACCATTTACTTAAGGTGAAGAGGTTATGTTGATCAACAGAACACCCAACACAACAAAATCACAGAAAACTGAAGGAAGTGAAGCTGCCTCAATTCCACAGACTTTCCTTCTCTGCCAGGTCCATCACAACTCTTTGTAGATAAAGGTGTGTTTTCAAGTTCCATTGTCTGGCCTCTTCCTACTGCTACTCCTGTATCTCATCTAAGTATAAGAAAGCTCGGTGGAAGGCCCAAAGGAAGTCGATTCCTGGGTGAAGGCGGTGGCACAATGGATAGAATACTGGTATTAGAGTCACAGAAACCTGTCCAAATCCTCTCTTAGACACTTATTTAGCTGTGTGAGCTGGAGCAAGTTAGTTAACCTCTCTGAGCCTCAGTTTCCTTATCTGTAAAGTAGAGATAACAGTAACACCTCTTAGAGTTGTTTTTTTTTAATTATTTTTTCCAATTGCGTGTAAAGTTTTTTAATCTTTTTTAAAATTTTGAGTTCCAAAAATATGACATGCTTCATGAATTTGTGTGTCAGCCTTTAGCAGGGGCCTCGCTAATCTTCTCTGTATCATTCCAATTTCAGTGTATGTGCTGCTGAAGTAAGCACTATAGAGTTGTTTTGAGGATCAAATGAGGTAACATGTAGAAATACTTTGCAAACTTTGAAGCACTAGGTAAATGCTAGTTAATGTGATTATTTTTATTAATGGCAGTAGCAGCCACAGTAACAGTAGCAAGAGGAGTAATAGTAACAGTAGCAGTAGTATTATAACAGGCTGTATGCCTTAAAGCCAGTAAGCCCTCATGGGGCAGGGTCTAGCATCCATGACTTTTGGTATACAGGCAATATAGGAGAATGTAAAAGAAAGAGGAGGAAAGAGCAAAGCACTTAATATATTTGAGCCTCAGCTTCTTCATCTGTATAATATAGGGTGAGACTAAGGGACCTCCGAGGTCCCTTCTGCTTTTAACTCTGCCCCTCTGCGTTGAAGGACAATTTTCTTAAGGGAAGCTTAGCAAGTGGATGGGGATTCCTCATCTCTTCAAGCTCAGCCCCTTAAATTGACAGATCCTTTAAATCAGTGGTTCTCAACCTTCCTAATGCCGTGACCCTTTAATACTTGTATGTGGGTGTATCTGCATGTGGATGGACCCACCTGGAGACGGATAGAGGAGCGGTGTCTTGGTTCCTAAGACCAGTGGAAATATGTGTTTTCTGATGGTCTTAGGTGACCCCCAAAGGGGTTGCAACCCCACAGGTTGCAAACTGCTATTTTAAATACTATAAAATTTAACTCTAATGAGATATAGTTCAAATTGTTTTACAGAATTGTTGAAATTTCACAACTCTCCCAACAGTGCATTAGTGGTCTGGGTCTCCTTCTTGACAGAGAGGTAATAGATTAAAGGTATGGAATGAGATGTGTATTTCCACAAATGACCAGTGTGTTGATTTGTTTTGCTGGACTAGACATATTTGTTACAAGAGAGGCTTCTGGTTAGGAGTGTGAGGTGGTAGAGTGGTGGTTAGGTATAGATGATGCAGAAGATAGAGATCATCAATAAAACTTTTTCTAAAGTGCATGGAAGAAAACAAACAAAAACACAGTAGAATAGTTTTCTTACTGCCTTGCTAAACTTCTTACGTATGTGTCTATACGAAAAGGGACTGGACCCATGATTTTATTAGTATATGGGATTTAAAGTCTTAAATTGGTTAGCAGGCATCAGAGTCAGGACTTGAACTTCCTGGTAGATAGGCTCGCTATCTACCTTGACATGTTGCCTCTTGTGTAAATGTGTAACATGGCCTCTGGGGATATTGTCCCCAGTTCTCACTGGCTTTGCCAAGTCAATTCCCCATTTATCCTCCCTGTGAGAGCTCTAGGGTGGGGCAGCTAGGTGGGGCAATGGTCCTGAAGTCAGGAGAACCTGAGTTCAAATCCGGCCTCTGACCAGACACTTGACACTTACTGTGTGACATTAGTCAAAGTCACTTAATCCCAATTGTCTCACACACAAAAAAGATCTCTCTCACTGGTTTCAGTGAGACCCATTCCTTGGCATAGTTAGGTGGCACAGTGAATAGAGCACCAGCCCTGGAGTCAGGAGGACCTGAGTTCAAATCTGACCTCAGACATTTAACACTTACTAGCTGTGTGACCTTGGCAAGTTACTTAACCCCAACTGCCCTGCCTTTACCCCTCCAAAAAGAAGAAAAAAGAAAGAGCTCTAGGGGTAACCCTGGGAGTTTGGACTTTATTATTTTTTCTAGTAAACCCCACGCAGTGATTTCCTAATATAATTTAAGTAACTGATATCTCTCTAATACCAATAACGAACTAACAGCAATTATCTTTTATAAAAGGATATGTACTGTGAAGTTTTAGCAAGGATTTATAAAACTCCCCTGCCCAAGTCTCCAATTTACCCACTTGATCTTTGGGGAGAATGGGCTCAAACTTAAGGTGGTTGCTACAAAAGATTTTCCCCAAAGTCTGGGGCATATTCTCCCATAAGTACATATAGAGTTCAAGGGAAAATACATTGAAACTTAGCCTATGTGGTAAAGGGATAACTCCTAGATCCTAGTTGGATGGAAGTCCTTTTGGAGTCCTTCATGAAGTCTTTTTTTCCTCTTAAAGTTTTATTGACATGTTTTGTTTCTATGTCACAAACATTTCCAGATTCCCCCAGCTCCATGAGAGCTCTCTTGCAACAAAGTAAAAGAATTAAGTAAAATGAATAATACAGTGATCTCACCAGATAATGTATCAAATAGTACACATTAGTGGCCTCCCTAGTCCAACTTCTCTATTTTTAAGTTTCTTTTTTTTACTCCCTTGCCCCCTTGTTTTTCAATTCTTTTTTTAAACTTTTGTTTATTTTTAGTTTACATCATTCATTTCCATGAGATTTTGAGTTACAATTTTTCTCCTTGTCTAGTGTTTGTTTCTTTTAAAAAAGGGGAGGGGGGGAAACAGGAATGTGTTTTCTCTTCCTCCTATTCTCCATTCTATTGGAAAAAAAAGAAAAATTAATTATTTGTAACAAATACATAAAATCAAGCAAAACAAAATTTCTCTTTGGTCATATACAAAACTATGTATCTCTGCACTATAAACCTGTCATTTCTTTGTTAGCAGGTGGATAGTAATATGTCTTTGATGCAAACACTGCGGTCAGTTGCAACCACTGGGGAGCCCAGCTGCCATTGCTAGTGGGAAGTCCAAACCTTCTAATTTTTCGAAAGTCACAAGGAAAAAAAAAGGAAAAAAAAAAAGAAAGTCACAAGGTTTTCTTCTAGTTGATGGTTGATGGAAGAGACAGAGAGTCTCTGCTTCTGTCCTTGTTTCCCTAATCCCAAACAATTCCTTCTTTTTTTCTCCTTTTAAATAGTATTTTATATGTTTTTCCAGTTACACGTAAAGGCAATTTTTAGTATTCATTTTTTCTTTTTGCTTTTTGGAGGGCAATTGGGGTTAAGTGACTTGGCCAAGGTCACACAACTAGTTTTTGTGTTAAGTGTCTGAGGTCATATTTGAACTCAGGTCCTCCTGACTCCAGGGCTGGTGCTCTATTCACTGTGCCACCTAGCTGCCCCAGCATTCATTTTTTTAAATAAAAATTTGAGCTCCAGATTTTCTCCCTCCCTTTCCTCTCTCCTCCCTAAGACAGTAAGGAATTTGACATAAGTTACATATGTGCAATCATGTAAAACATATATCCATATTAGTTATATTATGAGAGAAGAAACAGAATAAAAGAAAAAACATGAAAAAATAAAGAAAGTGAAAATAGTCTGCTTCAATCGGCTTGAGACTCCATCAATTCTTTCTCTGGAGGGGGACAGGACAGCATTTTCCATCATGAGCCTTTTGGAATCTTCTTGGCTCACTGTATTGTTCAGAGGAGCTGTCACAGTTGATCATTGCACAGTGCGGCTGCTACTATGTACAATGTTTCCCTGGTTCTGCTCACTTCACTTGCGAGCAATTCCTTCTTGAGGTGCTTGGCTGGAACTGTCCCACCACCAGACTGGTCTGAGATTGAAATTTTGGATGTAGAATTCGCTTGCTGCTTTTATCTAATCACTAGAGAGTGTGACTCCTAATACATTTCCTGTGTATCATCATTCCATTCCATTTCATTTGGGGGCTTGAAGCATTTCACTCCAAAACATTCAGACTTTTTTCCTTACCTAGTTTCTTCCTTTGATTCAATAGAGATATGAGGGAATTATTGACATCTATTTTATGCCTTTGATTCTTTACCTCAAAGAAACGTTCTTTCTTGATCAAGGTGTCAGGCCTTTAGGACCTTGCTAGTTAGCTAACTGGGATATGGTGATTGATTTCATTGAGGACTCCAGATCTTTTGTATTGGATTAGAGCCCGGTGGACCCCCACTCATATCTATACCCATCTCTTTCTCTCTCTTTTTTCCTCTCCCTCTCTCTTCTTTTAAAAACAAACTACATAACAGAAGTTCAATTTCTTATGCAATCATCTTTTTACATTGAAATGTTTGTTTATTGATAATTAAATACATGATAAAAGAAATTTTAATTATTAAAAAGAAATACAAATCATTGAAATTTCAGATGGTATAATGGCAAATTTTGTTTCATTCATTCATTCAACAAATATTTATTGTGTGCCTATTGTGTGCACAGAGCCTTGGTTGGGCACTGGGCAGATTCAAAGTTTAGATAAGAGCTGGTTTCTGTCCTTATAAAGATTAGGAGTCTAAAATCCTTAGAAAATCAGTGTTGTAGTCTTGATCTTGCCTCTCTAGTCACAGATGAATAATAGCTAATATGGGAGGCTGTGACGGAAACTGAGGTTGAACTCTCAGGACTTTAACCTCTGGCTGTCTTTGAGGCAGGACTTTCTTAGCCTAAGCCTTAGTGTAAGGGCCAGTTTTAGGGTCACAAGGGTTTAGTGTCTGAGAAATGACCCATTTTTCCTGAAATCTTTCCAATTAAAGTTCTAGGATATCTCTGGGAGTCTACAGACTACTGTGCTCTAAGGTTATGGGTTGATGGTGACAGACACATTCTGGAATGGCGGGCATCCTGCGTCCATATGGCTTCCTCTTCACTGAGGGATTCCCCTAAATATCCTGGGTTGTTCCACACTGTTTGTTTTATAACCCCACCAGGATGTGTCTGTTCTCTCTCTGTGTTCCCTTCTTTTCTGTGACTGACTTTCCACTGATTTTTTTTCCCTAGTGGGCCAACATTTGTTTTACCTACATTATAAACCCCAGCCTAAAAATCTTTGAGTAATACAATGTTGAGTAGAGCAGAATTCCCCCATATGAGATTTAATATCAGGGTCTCAAAATTGAGAGGACTCTGGGAGTCTAATTATCTAGACTAGAGATTCTTAATGATTTCTGTGTCATGGATCCCTTGGACAGGCTGGTGAAGCCTATGGATCCCTTCTCAAAACAATGTTTTTAAAGAAATGAAGGAAATATTAAATTTCAGATTAGAGGTTAGTAAAAATAAAGATATAATAGTTTTCCTATCCATGCTCTTGGATCCTCTGAAGTCTCTCACTAGGTGAAGAACCCTTGATCTCGACCAAGTTGTAACTTAACAAGAATTCATGCTACAGCATTCCCAGCAAGTCATTATCTATATTCTTCTTGAAGCTCTCCAAGGACCAGGCAAGGACTAGTCACTTCTCACCATGTCCTATTCAGCCTTTGGACTGCTATTATGTTTAGAAAGTCTTCCTTCACCTACAGCCTTAATCTGTAGCTTCTACTCCTTATTTCTACTTTGTCCTCTGGGGCCAACCAGAGCAAATATAATTTGTCTTCTATAAGATAATGGTCTTCAAGTATCTGAAATCATATCCTGCCTGTCTCCCCACCAAGGCTTCTTTCCTACAGACTGTTCCCTGTTCTAGTACTTAGTTGCTTGTATGACCTCTGTCAAGTGATTCAACCTCCCTATATGTCCTTTTAAACTAAGTCAGCTGGACTAGATGACTTTTGAGGTCCTTTAAGACCTAGTACTATGGCAGTATGGCCCTTCAACTTAACTATGAAAGGGACTGATCTCTATCTCTCTCACTTTTCTCTGTATTTCCAACAGATTGTTAATATCCTTCCCAAAATGGCCCCTGAGCTGAACACAATCTTCCAAATACAGCCTAAAAGGGACAGAGAAAGTGGAGCTATCTCATAGGCTCATAGATTTAGGGCTGGGAGGAACCTCAGAAGTCAACCCCTCATTTGACAGATGAGATAAATAAGACCCACAAAAGCAAAAAGATTTGCCCAAGGTCACACAGGACTAGGATTCAAACCCATGTCTTCTGGTTCAAGAGCCAGCTTCTTTATCCCCTTCCTTGTTGTGTGCACTCTGCCTTTGGTAAGACAGCCCAAGCTCATGCTTTGTTCTTTGGCCCTCATGTCACCCTTCCGATTCATATCAACTTCGCTAAAACCCCCAGGTCTTTTTCAGACAAACCATTGTTTTCACAAGGACCTTGAATCAATGCAGATTTATTTGGACATTTTAAGTGGCACATTTTTTTTCCAGTCTTTCTAGGAACTGTGGGGAATTAAACCGTTTTTTTCTTTCTGAAATATACAGGGAGGAGTATTTTCCTCAAACCTTTGAGAAAATATGATTGAATTTGAGACATTGATGATGACAACTTACTTATCTACAGCACTTTGAAGTTATAGGAAGTAGCTGCATCATAATGGCCCTGAACAGAATCTAGCAGCACAAATGTGATTTGTTGTGCTCAGTCATTTTTCAGTCATGTCTGATTCTTTGGGTTCCCATTTGGAGTTTTTTTGTCAAAGATACTGGAGTGTTTTTCTATTTCCTTTTCCAATTCATTTTACAGATAAGAAAACTTTGGTAGACAGGGTGAAGTGACTTTCCCAGGGTCACTCAAGCTGGTATGTGTCTGAGGCCAGATTTGAACTCAGGAAAATGAGTCTTTCTACCTCCTGACCTGGTGCTCTATCCACTATGTTACCTAACTGCCCAAATGTCCTTTTTATACGGGAGAAAACTGATATATTATGGTACAATGGATATTCTCTCTTTGGGTTTTCTTGTCACTCCTGTACTAGATTGTCTACTTCTCTGACAGCTCCTTTTCAGTCTCCTTTCTTAGATATTCAGTCACTTGATGTCTCTTAACTTTGGGTGTTCCCCAAAATTCTATCATAGGCCTTCTCTCTATTGTCTTTCCGATCTTTCGTTGATTTAATTGTTTTCTCTACACATAGAGATGCCCAGATTTAGCTATCTAGTCCCAGTCTCTGACCTTAATTTCAGTCCTGTCCTTTCAGACATTCAAATTAGACATCCTGGAAACATCTCAAACACATGATGTTCAGAACAGAACTCATTGATTTCCCCCCTAAATCTTTTCTGTCAAAAGTGCCATCATTCTTCCAGTCTCTCAAATCCATAACCTCAGCATCATCTTGACTTATTCCATTCCCCTCTCCATGTACCCAGTCAGCTGCCAACTCTTGCGGTTTCTACCTCTACAACATCTCTTTCATTTGACTTTTCTATGTACTCAACCACCCCTTTAATTCAGGCCCTTGTCACTTCTCACTTAGACTGTTGCAGCAACCTCCTAGCTGCTGTCCCTGTCTCAGGTCTCTTTCTACTTGGGTCCATCCTCATACTACTGCCAAAACGATTTTCCTTAAGTGCAGATCTGACTGTGACTTCTACTCGATAAATTCTAGTGTTCCCCTATTGACTTGTAGATAGAACGTAAGTTCTGTTTAGCTTTTAAAGTCCTTCACAACCTGCCCCCATCTGTCTTTCTTGCCTCTTATATATTAATCCCTGATCTGAACTCTGAGATCTAACTAAACCACCCTTCTCTCTGTTCCTCACATATGACACTCTGTCTAGCATTCCCATGCCTTTATATTGGCTGTCCCACCTTCCTGGAATGTGCTCCCTCCGTATCTCTGCCTCACAGAAGACCTCTCTTCCTTCAAAGCACAGCTTGAGTGCCACCTTCTTCAAGAAGCCTTTTCTGTTCCCTTAACTGCTAGCATCCTCCTCTCCCAAATGACTTCATTTTAAACTATCTTTTATTTATTTGTATTTCCTTTATTACATTTATTCTTTATGTACTTATGTATGTGCCAGTGGCCTCCTCCATTAGAATGTAATCTCTTTGAGAGCAGGGATTATTTCTTTGTATTTATCAAGTGCCTAGGATGGTGCTCCAAACATAGGAGGCACTTAATAAGTGCTTGTTAATTTATTGATAGCAACAACATTAAAAATCAAGACAAATAGCTTCCTTAGTAATTATTTAGAGCTATATTTCCTCAGTAATCATTTGCATTAAAATGAATTTCAGCACATAAAAGATGATGGCACTTTTCAGTCCTCTCTAAGTCTCCATCTGTTCTTAGTTCATTCATTTTCATTTATTTATTTTCATAGCTCATGTTATTTGTGTGGACAAGATAGAAAAAAGTAAGCTTGATGACAGTAAAAGTACACAAAACTAATTGAATGACCAGAAACAAGGAGTGATCATTAAGGACCTGATGCCAACTTGAAGGAAGCTCTCCCTCATGGAATGCCCTAGGGATCGATGGTTGGCTATGTCCAGTTTTATCAGGGGTTTAGACAAAGACATAGAAAGCAGACCTATCAAATTTATAAGTGAACTGAAACTGAGAGGGTTAACTAGCATAATGGGTGATAGTGCCAAGATCCAAAAAGATCTTAATAGTCTAGAATGCTATGCCAAATATTATAAAATTAAATTCAATAAGGATAAATGTCAGGATCTACCCTTGGGTTCAAAAAATCAGCCTCACAAGCATGGATGGTAGAGGCTTAGTTGGACAACAGTTTATGTACAGAGGCTCTGGGGAGTTTTTAGTGGATTACAAATTCAATATGAATCATCAGTGTTATGTGGTTGTCACAAAAAGCTAATGTTAAATTAAGCTTTATTAAAGAAGTTAAATGCTTAGAATGATGGAAATATTTGTCTCACCGTTTTCTTCCCTGTTAGACCTCATCTAGAATACTGTGTTCTGTCTTAGGCATCATAGTTTAGGAAGGACATCAAAAATCTGGAGTGTGGGGAGAGCAACAAGGTTAGTCAGAAGCACAGATTATGCAATGCCAGAATCATTTGAATGAGTTGGATATCTATTTAGCCTGGAGAAGAGTAGACTTTGGGGGAGACATGATAGCATTCTTGAAGTACCCAAAGGAGTATCACATAGATGTAATATTAGATTTGTTCTCCTTGGTTCTAGAGGAGGGATGCTCAGCCTTTTTGTGTCATGAACCCCTTTGGCGGTCCAGGGAAACCAGCGAGTACTCCTCAGAATGTTTTTTAATGTATAAAGTAAAACATATAGGATTACAAAGGAAACCCAGCACTTAGCACTTAGCCTGGCATATAATAGGCACTTAATATGGTTATTGATTGATATTGACATACAGTTGTCAAAATATTTTTATTTTTCAATTTATTTATTTATTTTTAGTTTTCAACATTCATTTCTACAAGATTTTGAATTACAGAATTTCTCCCCATCTTTCTCCTATCCCACCCCAAGATAGCATACTTACTGAATACACCTTCCCCTAATCTGTTCTTTCCTATATCCTCCCCAACTCCCCCAACTTTCTAGTAGAGTACGATGGATTTCTATGCCCCAGTGCGTATATATTTTATTTCCCAGTTGCATGAAAAAACCATTTTTTAAAATATTTGTTTTTAAAAGTTTGATTTCCAGATTCTTTCCCTTCTTCCCTCCTCGCCCATCCTCACTGGGAAGACAAGCAATTCAATATAGATTGTACATGTGTAGTTGTGCAAAATGTTTCCATAGTAGTTATATTGTGAAAAACAAACTATATCTCCCTCCATCCAATCCCACCCCCACTTATTGTATTTTTTACTTTGACCCTGTCCCTTTTAAAAAGTATTTACTTCTAACCACCCTCTCCCCTAATCTGCCCTCCCTTCTATCATCCCCCCTCTTATCCCCTTCCTCCCTACTTTTCTGTAGGGTAAGATACCCAGTTGAGTGCATATGTTATTCCTTCCTTAAGCCAAATCCAATGAGAGTAAGGTTGATCCATTCCCTTTCACCTCCCTGCTCTTCCCCTCCATTGTAACAGGTTTCTTTTGCCTCTTTTATGTGAGATAATTTGCCTTATTCTATCTCCCCCTTTCTTCCTCTCCCAATATATTCCTCTCTCACCTCTTAATTTTATTTTTTAGATATCATCCCTTCATATTCAACTCATCCTGTGCTATCTGTCTATGTATACATGTACACACATATACACACACTCACATATATATGTACACATACACCCTCCTATACATGAATATATGTATGTATATGCACACACGTATATATTCCCTTCAACTATCCTCATACTGAGAAAGAGTCTCATGAGTTACAATGATAATTTTTCCATGTAGGAATATAAATAGTTCAACTTTAGTAAGTTCCGTATGGTTTCTTTTTCTTGTTTACCTTCTCATGCTTCTCTTGCTTCTTGTATTTGAAAGTAAAATTTTCTGTTGAGTTCTGTTTTTTTCATCAAGAATGCTTGAAAGTCCTCTATTTCTTTGAATGGTCATATTTTCCCCTAAAGCCTTGTACTCAGTTTTGCTGTGTAGGTGAGTCTTGGTTTTAATCCTAACTCCTTTGACCTCCAAAATATCATATTCCAAGCCCTTTGATCCTTTAATGTAGAAGCTGCTAGATCTTGTGTTATCCTGATTGTGTTTCCACAATACTCAAATTTGTTTTGTCCTGAGTGCTTGTAATATTTTCTCCTTGACCTGGAAACTCTGGAATTTGGCGATAATATTCCTAGGAGTTTTCTTTTTGGGATCTTTTTTAAGAGGTGATTGGTGAATTCTTTCAGTTTCTATTTTGACCTATTGTTCTGGAATATTAGTACAATTTTGCTTGATAATTTATTGAAGGATGATATCTAGGTTCTTTTTTTGATCATGGCTTTCAGGCAGTCCAGTAATTTTTAAACTATTTCTCCTGGATCTATTTTCCAGCTCAGTGGTTTTTCCAATGAGATATTTCACATTGCCTTCTATTTTTCACTTGTTTAGATCTGTTTTATAGTATATCAATTTCCCATAAAGTCATTAGCTTCCATTTTTTCCAGTGTAATTTTGAAGGAATTATTCTCTTCAGTGAGTTTTTGAAATTCTTTTTCCATCTGTCCAATTTGACTTCTTAAGGCATTCTTCTCTTCATTGACTTTTTGGACCTCTTTTCCCATTTGAATTAGTCTATTTTTAAGGTGTTATTTTCTTCAGTCAGGTTGTTGACTCACTTTTCATAATTTTCTTGCATCATTCTCATTTCTCCCCAATTTCTCCTCTACTTCTCTTACTTGATTTTCAAAATCCTTCTTGAGCTCCTCCATGGCGTGCAATCAGTTCATATTTTTCTTGGAAGCTTTTGATGCAAGAGTTTTAACTTTGTTGTCTTCTGCTGTTTTGATCTTCTTTGTCCCTAAAAAAGGATTCTATAGTCTGATTGTGCTTCCTCTGTTTGCTCATATTGCCAGCCAGTTACTAGACTCTTTGGCACGGTAGAACTCTGCTTCCAGAGTGGAGAGAGCTGTGTCCAAAATTCCTGGGGTTTTTGCAAATGTTGTCAGAGCTGTTGTCAGAGTTATGAGGAGGGCCTCCTCTCTACAGCCACCACAAGCTCTGGCACACTAGTGTTCCTTCCTTCAAGACCACACCCAAGACTGTGACCCAAACCCAAGCAGTTCAAAGCAAGAGTGATTACCCTCTGAATGGTCACTTGGTTTCAATAAGATCTGGAGTTTGGGAGCTCTGCAGGCAGCCACATGGCAACAATTGCAGCTGCTGCTCTTCTATCACCTCTGCTGCTCTGAGGGGCAGGGGCCAGAGTATACTCTTCTCTCACCCAGTTCTAATGGGGTTCTCTACTGATCTTTTACTTTCTCTTTCGTGTTTATGGGTTGAGAAGTTTGGAAACTCCGGCAGCTTCTGGTGATTCACTCTCTTGAAGTTTGCTCTATCCAGTCTGTGCTGCTGGTCAGGGCTGCCCTGAGGCGGAACTGCACCGTGGGACTGTGCTTGGCTTCCAGCTCAGTGTGATAGACCCTTCCTGTTGGCTTGCCAGGCTATCTTCAGCGGGAGATTTGTTTCTCTCTGTCACTTTGTGGGTTCTGTAGCTCTAAAGGTTTTTCAGAGTCAGTTTTTTTTTTTACAGGGATTGGAGGTAGCTGGAACAGGGGCCCAAGCAAGTTCCTGCTTTTGCTCTTCCATCTTGGCTCTACCCTCATCACAATATGTTTAAAAACCATGCTTACAGACCCCAGATTAAGAAACCTTATTTTAAGTAATCTCTAAGATCCCTTCTAGCTCTATGATACACATAGTAGATATTTTAAAGAAATCTTATTGATTGATTGATCATATGATTCCTCTTTCTTGTGACTATGTAGATAATAGTAACTATACAAGTGATGGTCCTAGCGGTATGATTCTGAGCAAGTTACTTAGGTTCCAGCTGCCTCAGTTTCCTTAACTGTTACATGGGTTTAACACAATAGAATCTACCTCCCAGGGTTGTTGTGGGGATCATATGGGATGGTATTTATAAAATGGTTAGCATTTTATAATAGTATAATACATAGTATGCTATGCACTTAGTAAAGGCATGTTCCTTTTCCCCTTTCTCCCCTTCCTCCTACATCTCTTTCACTCCCAAATTTTTAGAATAAGTAGTTTACGCTTACCATTTCTATGTACTTGACCTTTACCTTCTCAGCCTTCAGCCCTTTGAAGTTTATCTTTGGTCCTCATCACTGCAGTAAAGATTTCTCCAAAATTCCCCAAACCTAGAAGATTGTTTTTATCCCTCATTCTTCTTGACCTCTTTGTAGCCCTGTTGACCATCTTTAATGCTCTCTCTTGCCTTTAATTTCTGTGATATCACATTCTTCTAGTTCTTTTCTCATTTCTTTGAATACAAGAGGATCTCAAGTGAATCTTGTGGGTGTTCAGAAGGTCCACATCTGGACAGCTCTAAACAAATTAGGCACCTTAACAAAAAGGCTCAGGCATTTTTTAGTGTGCCTGTTCCTTTCACCAGTGTAGAGTATAATCTTTCACGTTTTAGTGGGCAATTTTATCAGGAGTTTCTGTCAATAGAAAAATAAATTATCCCCTAGTGGCTGTTCCTGTTGATATGCCTCTCTGAACTTAGTCTTGTTCTGAGAGGACAGACATAATTTATTGTCCCATGACATTCCTTTTGTGGAACAAGCATTTAATTTAAAAAATTGCAGTGTGCTAGGCCTTTGCAGACATTATCTTGTTTCATCTGGACAAGAACCCTTGGAAGAAAGTACCATTATTATCCCCCTTTTACAGTTGAGGAAATTGATTCAGATAGAAATTAAGTGACTTGTCTAGGATCGCACAGGTAGTACTATCTGATACTATACTCGAACCCAGGTCTTTCCTGACTCCATTGTGTTCTATCCACTATTTGTACAATGTTAAATGTTCTTGGTCCAATCCCATAGAATACCTATGTAAAGTATTCTCAGTGATTTTAGGACCATAATTGCAAGTTTGGATAAATTATTCAGTGCCAAGAAACTTTGTAAATTACATAGCTAAGCTGTTGTGATTTGCAAAGCAATAGCATAATGCTACTTTGGTACTTTGGACAGAATGAGTCCCTACTCTGGATTGGAGACTGTGATTCTGAGCTGAATGGTCCTTTGTTGTGTCTTTCCCAGCCTGGGATGGGACAGGGCAGGAGAAAGGGATAGGGAGAAACTCTACACAGGAATTCAAAACCCCCAAGAATCACCAAAACATTTCAAAAGCTGCCATATGTAATTAAGGCTGTTTTATTTTCTCTGTTATCCTTCTGCTATGATTGTATTATAATTTCAGACAGTGCTTTGCTACTGGTAAATAAACCATCACGTTTTGCACAACCACCTGTTTGTCCCTGCTCCCCTCCCTATTTGCTTTATGTGCTCCTCACCATGCTGCTAAGTCAAGCCTTGACTGATACCACCTCCCTGTGCTTTCTCTCTCTACTGACTAGAGGGCTGGATGGTTGGAGTTCTGAATTCCTTCTGGGGCTTTCCTTTACCGAGGGCAGAAACCGGACTGTTGGGCTCACTACACTCTGCATTGGAGAGCAAGGTACCTTGGTCCTGAGTACCTCCTGTTGAATCCCCTCTCCTTTTGATTCCTTTTGTGTGTTGTTTCCTTTTCTTTCATTAGATTGTAAGCTCCTTGAAGGCTTGTATTTAATGTGCTTAGCAGAGTACCTGGCACATAATAGGAGCTTACTAAATGTTTATTGGATTAGATTGAAGTGGCCCCAGAATATAAGGTAACCACTTGAGGTGGTCATGAGGTGATGGGTGGAAAGAATATCAGAATGGCAAGCCAGGAACTTGAATTCTAATGCCAGCAGGATGGCCACGAGGTAACCTGGCATAGGACAGGGATGTCAAAGTCAAAGAGAAATAGGGCCATGAAAACATATATAAGGATCCTCTGCTTGCTATATATTGACTTAGAAACCCACAAATTAGCATTATCTCTGTTTTATTGTATTTTATTAAATATTTTCTAATTACATTTTAATTTGGTTGAAGCTCCCCTGCATAGTTTTGCCAAGTGTGGGTCTTGGGGTCTGCAAGTCTGCAAAATCTTCATTTAAATTCTGTCTTTGGCAGCTGTATGACCATGGGCAAGCATGGAGCTTACTGAGCCTCAACTGCCTCATCTCTAAGATGATGATAATATTTGTGGTATCTACTTCCCAGGATGCTGTGAAATTCAGAAAAGACGATAATGTATTTAAATTATTTTGCAAAATTTAAAAGACTACGTTAAAGTCAATTATTAAATTCTAGCTTTATCACATTGTGATTCTAGATGTTACTTCTTGGGCCTCATTTTTTCCTAACTGTAAAATGGCGTTGGATCTCTTCCTGCTTTGATATTTTATGAATTCCCACTCTAAGATCTCTTTATCTCTACTATACTTCAATCTCTCTACCCTTTCCTTTGCCTACCCAAATATTCATCTCTTTTTTTTTCTAATTAGTTGTTTTAATTGTTAGTGACTCTTCTAAGGACAAAGTAGTTGCCTTAGATCCAAATGGAAGGGACTTTCCTTTGCTGGGATACCTTATACAATTGAAATGTACCAGTGTCATCCAGTTTTTATTTAAATTTTTTTTCTTCAAATTAATTTAATTTTAGTTTTCAACATTCAGTTCCATAAGCTTTTGAGTTTAAAATTTTCTCTCTCTTCTCCTCCTCCCTCCCCTCCCCTGTCCCCAAGACAGCATGCAATCTGATAAAGGCTCTACATACACATTCTCATTAAACATATTTTAACATTAGTCATGTTATAAAGGAGAATTAGAATGAATGGGAGAGACCATGAGAAAGAAAAAACAAAACAACACAAAAAAGAGAAAGCAAACAGTGCACCTTTGATCTGCATTCAGACTCCATAGTTCTTTCTCTGGATGTGGAGAGCATTTCCTATCACAAGTCTTTTGGAGCTGTTTTAGATCCTTGCATTGCTAAGAAGAACTAAGTCTATCAAAGTCAGTCATCGCACAACATGGCTGATATTATGTACAATGTTCTCCTGGTTCTGCTCACTTCGCTTAGCATCAGTTCATATGAGTCTTTCCAGATTTTTCTGAAGTCTGCCTCACCATCATTTCTTATAGCATAGTAGCATTCCATTATATTTATATAACAGTACTTGTTCAGCCATTCCCCAGTTGATGAGCATCCCTTCAATTTTCAATTCTTGGCCACCACAAAAAAGAGCTGCTATAAATGTTTTTGTATGTGTATCACTGAATTTTAAAGCAATGATGAGTTTTGTAATTTTTTTCATTTGTTTGTTTTTGAAGTTTTATTGATGCTTCTTGTTTTTATAGCAGTCATTTTAATATCCTCCCCTCTCTCCACATTGAACTCTCCTTTTTAATAAAGAAAAACAGTGAAGCAAAAGCAACTGACAAGGTGATCACATGAGACAGAAGAAGCCACCCTTCGCGCCTGAGGCTCCCCACCTCCACAGGGAGGAGAGGCATGTGTCCTGTCATCTGTTCTATGGAACCTCTAGTGGCTGCTGCACCTCATCTGAGGTCTGCAGCTTTTCTCTGGTCACTGCATTTATGCTATTTTAGTTATCGCATACATTGTTCTCAAACTGTTTTAGATTTTCTCCACTCTGAGTTTTGCTACTTTTTAAAATAAGTTTTTGGCTGGATATCCATGGCTACTGCTTGTCACTTAACACTAAGGCCAGACCCTGTGGGATAAACAGTACAGGAGAGAGCTGAATGGCTTGTACAGTTGGGAGGATTTATTTTAGACAGATCTTGTCTTAAAGGAACAAGCTGGAGAATGCGGTCAGTAGACTAAGGGAATGAGGTGAATCCTCAAGGGGGTTTCTGAAGTGTTGCAGACTGAGGGAAGGAAGCCATTGTGGGTGAAAAGACCAGGGACAGAGGAAGAGGGCCAAGGAAATAATACATCCAGATAGGTGGGAGGGGTCTGTGCGTAGGTTACCAAGTTGAAGAAAGAGCAATAGCATAGGTAGCCACTAGGTAGAGGGAGCACACAAACCCATCCTTTGCTTGGTCTGATTGGCTTAACATTTTAAATATTATTTATTTAATTTACATTTATAACATTCAATTCCACAACTTCTTAAGTTTCAAATTTTCTCCCCGTCCCTGTCCCTTCTTCCCCCCATAGCAGCATGTAATCAAATATAGGTTCTACAAATACCTTCACATTAAATATTAGTCAAATTGTAAAGAAAGATTATAACCAATGGAGTGAACAGTGAGAAAGAAGGAATAAAACAAAACAAAGAGAGAGAGTACAAGTAGTTTGCTTCAATCTGCATTTAGACTCTGTAGTTCTTTCTCTGGATGTAGACAGCCCTTTCCATCATGAGTCTTTTGGAGAGGTCTTATAGCCTTGCATTGCTGAGAAGAGCCCAGTCTATCAAAGTCAGTCATCACAGATATATGTGTGTCTGTAATTGTTTGCAGTGTTCTCCTGGTTTTCCTCCCTTCACTCCATGTCAGTTTATATGCATGTATCCACGTTATTATGAAGTCTGTCTGCTCCTCATTTTTATAGCACAATAATATTCCATTACATTCATATACCACAACTTGCTTAGTGATTCTCCAATTGATGAGCATCCCCTTGATTTCCAATTCTTTGCCACTACAAAAAAGAGCTGCTATAAATATTTTTGTACATATGGGTCCTTTTCCCACTTGTATGATCTCTTTGGGATATACCTGTAGAAGTGGTATTTCTGGATCAAAGGGTATGTACATTTTTATAGCCCTTTAGGCATAGTTCCAAATTGTTCTCCAGAATGGTTGGATCAGTTCACAACTCCACCAACAATATATTAGTGTTCCAATTTTCCAACATCTTCTCCAGCATTTATCATTTTCCAATTTTGTCATCTTAGCCAGTCTGACAGGAGAGATGTGGTAGGCTTAACATTTTTACCAGTGACATGGATAAAGGCATAATTGTCTGCTCATCAGATTTGCAAATAGAACAGCTGGGAGGCATAGTGAGCCAAATGAGTGGATGACAGTCGGGATCAAAAAGGACCTTGACAGGCTTAGAGGCTGGACTGAATTCAACAAGACTACATTCAGTAGAGGATCAATGTAAAGTCTTACACTTGGGTACAAAAAAATCAACCATACAAGTATAAGATGGGGGAGGTGTGCTTAGATAGCAGTTGTTCTGAGAAAGACTTAGGAGCTTTAATGAACTCTAACCTTGATATAAGTCAGAAATATGATGTGACAGCCACAAAAGCTAATGGGATCTTGGGATACATTAAGAGGGGTATAGTTTCCAGAAATGAAAGAGAGGATGATAACTTCAGTATTTTCTGCCCTTGTCAGACCTTGTCTAGAATATTGTACTCATGTGCTGCATGAAGGCTGTTGATAAGCTGGAGAATGTCCAGGGGAGGGCAGCCAGAACAATGCAGAGCCCAGAATCCATTGCATACGAGGATTGATTGAAATAACTGGGCATGTAGCCCAGGGAAGACAAGACTCAGGATGGGAGTGGGTCATGATAGCCATGTTTGAGTACTTGAAGTACTGTCCTATAGAGGAGGGTCTATCCTTGTTCTGTCTGGTTTCCAAAGGCAGAACCAGGAGTAATGGGTAGAAGTTGTCAAGAGGGTTTGATGTCAGGAAATGCTTCTCAATAATTAGAGCTGTCCACATGCAGGATGCTCTGCCTTCAGGGGACTGGTAGAGGAGAAGGGGGTATTTCTGCTTTTTAGAGGTCTTCTGGCAGAGACCAGAGAATCACTTTTAGGAGGAGATTCCTTCTTTGTCTGGACTGGACTAGTTGACTGATTGGGTTCCTTCCTCTGTGTCTAGGAAGCTGGACTTTGATGATTAATCCATAAACTTTTATTAAGCATTCACTATGTGCTAAGCATTGGGCTGGGGATACAAAAAGAGGCAAAAGATAGTCCCTGGCCCCAAGGAGCTTACAGTCTAATAGGGGAGATAACATGCAAATGATATACAAAGTGAGCTATATATAGGATAAATAAGAAATAATAGAGGAAAGGCCCTGGAATTTAGAGGGGTTAGGGCAGGCTTCCTGTAGGAGGTAAGATTTTAGTTGGGATTTGAAGGGAGCTGGGGAGGTCAGTAGTGGGCAGGGAGGAAGGAGGGTGTTGCAGGCATGGTAGACAACCAGAGAGATGCCCAGTCAAGATGGAGTGATAAGTGAGCTTTCATTTCTCTTCCCAGCCATCACCATACCATGCTTCCTACACAGTAGTCATCATCCTTATCTCCATTCCCTCAGAAACTTGGAGTATGCCCCTGGAAGCTGGGCTCTGATAACTAAGCTTGTGCTTCATGTTGTCTTGTACCAGGCCTCCATGCAAGGGTATGCTGGTAATTGTACACATGCATAGGAGGTGGTTGTTAAATGTTTACCAGCACACCCCTCCATGGAAACCCTGTACAAGATATATTTGTATACACACATATTTATACATACACACATGTACACATATATGCGTATACAATGCATATATACACATATGTATATATTTATATATGTACACACATATATACAAGTATATGCTTGACATACTTTTAAGTTTAATCAGCATTATTAATGTTTTCTCTGTCACTTTCTTAATTTTAGAAAATTAACAAAACATTAAATCGAACCCTCACTTATGTTTGCCAGTTTCTGAGGTATAAATGCTCACCCTGAAAATTTAACAATCAGCTCTCCTATGCCTCTAGGAACTAAGTCCATCATGCTCTGATTTCCATATCACTTTGGAGCCGTTCTATACCATGCTGCTTGCTGCGTCTCTCCCTCCTCTGCCTTCCAGGTCTCTTTACATGTTATCTCCCCCAAGTTAGAATGAAAGCCCTTTATTGTCTTGCCTGTTTGTTCTTATATCCCACAGTCTTAGCACAGGGCTTGGTATATACTAGAAACTTAAAAAAACACTCCATCTGTCTTCCAATGCTCAGTGAGTGTGATTCTGGTGTCAGGGAAGGCTTCATGAAGGCATTGGCATTTGAGCAGGCCTTGAAGAAAGGCAGAAATTTCATGGGGTGGAGAAGAGACTAGCAAGTCGTTGCAGTCACGCAGAATCTTATGAGCATGAATGGCAGTAGGAGGGGTTTTGGGTCTGCCAAATGGTGAAGAGCCTTATTTGACTGAAGCACAGAATGAATGGTGAGATCAAATTAGAAGGCAAGGTCAGAGGCAGAGGAGTCTTGAATGTCCGGCTAATACGTTTAGCCTTTATTCAAAGTTAGTGGGGAAGTTTCTAAGCCCAGGAATGAGAAATCAAGGCTCCAGAGGAATCAGAAGCTTTGGTTCTGATAGAGTTCTATAGGCCCTGGTATAGTATCATAAATTCCCAGAAACTCTGGGTTCTCGGTAAGTATTATTAGATCTTAGTCCAATCCCCGGTTTACAGATGAAGACTTGATTTTGTTTTCTAAGCTCACTCCTAGTAGGTGGAGGTTGTCTCTGTCATCAGCTAAAACGTTTCCCCACCTGTTTTTTAAATACAATATTGAATAGTGCTGACATATCTGTGAAAATGTGGCATACCCTCCGCAGAATTAAGCTCTTTCAGGGCAAGGATTGTCTCATTTTTGTATTTATGACCCTTGCATTTAGTATGGCATCTGGTACATAGTGATTGCTTAATTAATGCCTGTAGATTGAAGATATAAAAACAAATTTTGTGTTTAGTATTTATTATATTTTTCTTCCATTTATGAATCAACCTGGTCTTACAATTTTTTTCTTCTTGTTTTATATCTGCCTCCTCTTCCAACTTATTCTTTTTTTTAATCAAGCAAGCATTTGTTAGATGCCTACTAAGTACCAGGCACTGTCCTAAGTACTGGAGATATAAATATAAGCAAGCAAGATGGCCACCATCTTTGCAATAGCTTACAATCGGCTGGGGGAAACAATTTGTGCACAGATAAGAAAATATTGGACACAAAGTAATTGAGGGAACATCCTCCTCTTTGATAAATGAGGAAATCTAAACCTGCAAAGGGGGAAATACTTGCCCCAAAGTGCATAATGTGAATTGGTTGAGAAGGGAGAAGGGGTAAGGAGAATGATCCAGGTTCTGAACAAAGGAGTTGGGGAATGTAGGTGTGTTGAAGGAAGCTTGCTGTATTTTTTATATATTATTACCATCAAAACCCAGTTGGAAGAGATGAAGAGAAACTCCATTTAAAACAACTACAGAATGTATAATCTATCCAGATACATGCAGAGCTATATGAATACATCTGCTTTCTGGTAATGCTTTCTGGTAATAAATGCTTTTTGGTAATAAAAATAAAATGCTTTCTGGTAATAATAAAAATTATTCTGGTTATAATAAAAACAAAATGCTTTCTGGTAATAAAAACATAGCTAATTGGAGAAACGGTAATTGCTCATGGATAGGATGAACCAATAGAGTGAAAATCACAATAATGTCTAAATTAATTTACTTATTCAGTGCCACGCCCATCACATTACCAAAGGATTATTATAGAGCTAGAAAAAATAATGATATTCATCCGGAGGATCAAATGGTAAAGGATTTCAAGGGTAATAATGAAAAAAGTGAGAAAGAAAAGTGCTTTGCAATACTAGATCTCAAAATATAATATAAATACAAAGAAGTAATCATCAAAATTATTTACTACTGGTTAGAAAATGGGGGTTTATCAGTGGAACATATTAGGCACATAGTTCACAAAAGCAGGTGAAATCATCACTCCATGATGAAGAATGTTACTGTTTGATAAACTCGAAGACCACAGCTACTGGGGTAAGGATTTGCTATTTGATCAAACTTCTGGAAAAATTGGAAAGCAGTTTGAAAAAAAATAGACCAACACTACACACCATACATCAGTATAAGCTCCAAAGGGATACATGACTTAAGTATCAAAAGTCATATAAACAAATTAGAGGAACAAAGGATGAAATTAACCTTTAAATATGTGGATAAGAGAACATTTCATGACCAAACATGGGATAGAGAGGATAATAGAAGAAAAAAATGGGCTATTTTCTTTATGTAACCTTTAAAAGTTTTTACATAAACAAAGCCAATGCATCTAAGATTAGAAGAGAAGCAGTCAGCTGAAAGTGAGGGGATAGTTTATTCAAAGGCATGGAATCAAGAGCTGAAATCAAAGCATAGGGCATAGGAAGTTGACCCACTGGGATAGAATGTAGAGCTTGAGGAGGAGACATGTGAATTCATCTGGAAAGATAGTTTGGCACCAGATTGTGAAAAGCTTAAAATGACTGACAGAAAATTTCATTTTATCCCAGAGTCAGCAGGGAACCACTGAAGTTTACTGAGAAGGGGATTGAAATGGTCAGATCTGTGTTTTAGGAATATCAAATTTGGTGGCTACGTAGAAGATGAATTGGAGAGGGGAGAGACTGGAGGGAGGGAGGGAGGTCAATTAAGAACCTGTTGAAATAGTCTGGGAGAGAGATGATGAGGGCCTGAACTACTGGTGACGGTGAATGGAGAAGAGGTGACTGTAAGAGATGCTGCAGAGGCAGGAGCTGTAAGACCAGGCAGCAGATTGGGTATGGGGACATGAGGAACAGGAATGAGGTTGGATGATGTCTAGGTTAGGAACCAGAGTGACTAGAAGCATGACCTATCTATCCATCTATCTATCTATCTATCTATCTATCTATCTATCTATCTATCTATCTATCTGTCTGTCTGTCTGTCTGTCTGTCTGTCTGTCTGTCTGTCTGTCTATCTATCTATGTGTCTATCTATGTATCTATGTATCTATGTCTGTCTATCTATTGATCTATCGATCTACTATCTATCATCTATATCTATATATAGATATCTATATCTATATCTGTCTATCATCTATAGATATCTATTCATCTATCCACCTATCCATCCATCCATCCATCCATCCATCCATCCATCCATCCATCTATCCATCTGTCTATCCATCCATCTGTCTATCCATCCATCTATCTATCTATCTATCTATCTATCTATCTATCTATCTATCTATCTATCTATCTATCTATATTGGATGCCTGTTGTTGTCCTTTGTTCTTGAAGAGGATCAATGACATCAGGAGGGTGATATCTTGACTTGCAAGTGAATTGGATTTAAGTGAGGCAGGGCTGCGCAAAGTCAGCTGACGTAATGGTGACCTGTGTTGAGTTTGAAATACTTAAGGAGCATCAGGGGAAGTTGACTGATCTCAAGAAAGACTCAGCTCTGATCTTTCCTTCCACAGGAGGGCTCTCCTGACCCTTGTTCCCCCTTCCAACCCTTGCCTCTCAGTGCCTTCCTTCTGGGATTACTTCCCATTTATATTGTAGATGTTTTGGATGAACTTTGAGTCTTTTCCATGTTGTCTTCCTCATCAGAATGTGACCTCTTTGATGGTAAAGACCCTGTCATTTGTATCCCCAGGGCCTGACAACATGTTTGACACATAGTAAGTAGTTAATTGCCTGTTGACTGACACAGGGGAAATGGGCTCAGGAGAGAGATGAGGGCTGGATGGTGCAATGGAAAGAGTCTTAACTCTGGAGTTAAAGGACCTGAGTTCAATTCCTGACTCTTCTACTTATAACCTTGTGCAGTCTTGGGCAAACCCTGTAACCTCCATGGGTTTTGGTTTCTTTATCTGTCGAAGAAGGAGGGTAGGACTCAATGACCTTTGAAGTCTCTCTAAATCAATCGTCCATTGATCCCACACATAGATCTTGGTTTGGTACCATCTTCATAAAGATGATAATCAAACCCTTGGGAGCTGAGGAGATTGCCAAGAGTGATTTTAGAGAGAAGAGAAGCTGGACAAGGACAGAGCTCTGGGATGCCTTCATGCCCAGGGGTGAGGCTCTAGCAAAGGTGACTGAGCAGACATGGGAGGCAGAAATGAGGCCTGTTAATTCTGGTTGGAGTACTGGCTACATTCTGTTAATAAGACTTTGAAGTAAGACAATGAAGCGGCAGATTTTGGATATAACAACTTGAAATGTTTTCTTCTGTGTGGGTGTCTGATGGCATTTTTTTCTTTTTGAGGTATAAGATTTTTTTTCTTCCCTTGCCAGATTTGCTTCTTTTACAGTAATTTGCTGCAGATACCAGAAGGAACCATTTAAGGAAGGAACCATCACAGGACAGTACCTTTTTATTACTTTTACTTAAAGGGGCAAGGACCTTTTGCCTCCTGTTTTCCTCAGCCATGGCAAACCATCTCACCTCTTTCTGGGGAAAGGGTAGGACAAATCCAGAGCTTTCTCCTTTTGCCAGTCCCTGGGTAACTTGACTTGAGAAGTGTGTCTAGCTAGTGGAGTTGGGATGTCGTGGTTGGTTAAGAGTGCACTAGCCCTTATACCTGAGGGATGCTTTTTATTAGATTGTCTCTAGGTCCAAAGGTTATAAGAAAAAAAAACACAACAAAAACCTTTTGGAAATCTTGATCTTCTACTGTATGCCTAGGAGGTATCTGGCAACGGCTAAAGTAAAGGCATGTGTTATAGTAGGTGTGCATTTTGAGGAGCTGCCAAGACTAAGTTGTTTAAACTTTTACAATTTCATTCCAGTTGGGGGTGGATTATATAGCTAGGGGCTCTGCAAAGCTGTCCATGATAGGAATAGATGGGCAAAGAATACAGCATGCCTTTCAGATTATCCAATGCCCTGACACTCATCAGTCTTTCTCTAACTGGAATGCTGGTTTCCAAAGAGAGCCTAGAATGGGATTCCCCCAGCTCCCCTTCCCAAAGTCCTAATAGTGTGTTAGAGTGAGTTGGAGTCAGAGGACCTGAAGTGGATTCCTGATTCTGCTATTTATGACTTTTGTGACCTTGGGTAAGTCACTTAACTTCTTAGACTCCAGTTTCCTTTTCTGGAAAATGAAAAGGTTGGACTGGATGAACTCTAAGACCCTTATAGCTCTAGATATGTGATCCTGGAAGGAAATTAGGCATAAAAACACCATAACATCTTAAAAAGTTCTATTGGTGCCTTTAATCTTTACCCCATGGCCATGCACCTTAAGTCAGAGTACCTTGCCATAGTGGTAGCAGCAAAGAAACAAAGCCAACCCCCACAGTAATGATGTACCCCATTTCACATTCACAGGCTGCACCTCTCTACTGAGGGGAGGTTGTGCTTCTCCTGAATTCTCTGGAACCAAGACTATTTGCTAAAATTCACCCAGATTCTACTGCTTCTTGGTATTACTGTTTATATGACTATAATCACTGTACAGGTACATTGTACATTGTACCAATAGGATGATGGTTCTGGTTTTTTTCTTTCTATTCTCTATACCTCTGAATCCATGTCAAAAACAGGCAGTCCTAAAATTATTAAATGAGGAATTTGCATTTCCTCTGTTACAAGGGGCAGTGCGATATCCTGGGCCATGTTGGGTGTAAGAATTGGAAGGGATCTGAGTTTGAGTCCCAGCTCTGGAACTAAGCAGCTGTGTGACTGTGGGTAAGTCATTTAACCTCTCTTGGACCCAGTTTCCTCGTTTGTAAATTGAAGATAATAACTCTTGCTCTGCCTACTTCATAGGATTCTTGTGAGGAAAGTGCATTGGAAACCTTCAAGTGTGGTAGAAATGAGAGCTTTTGTTATATAGTGGGAGATGCCCTGAATGTAGACTGTGAAGCCCTGGATATATTGTAGAGGGGATTCCTCTGGGTGTGGGTTAGATTAGATGGCCTCTGAGGTCCCTTCCCATTCATTTCCTAATAGGGGTCTCTTTGTCCTACCTTGTATTTTATTTATCTGTGAGCTTGTCATATCCCTTTTGTTCTTGTTCAGTTGTGTCCAATTCTTTGTGGCCCTGTATGGGATTTTCTTTGCAAAGATGCTGGCACAGTTTGCTATTTCCTTCTCCATGGATTAGATGAACAGAGGTTAAGTGACTTTCCCAGGGTCACACAGCTAGGGAGTGTTGCAGGCCAAATTTGAATTCAGGTCTTCCTGACTCCAGGTCTAGCATTCTAGCCAATGAGTCACCTACGTGCCTGTATCCCTTTTAGTAGATTCTAAATTTAAATCAAACAATTTTTAAAATGTCCTTTTATTGATGTATTTTTAATATTACTATAGTTTTCCCTAGTATCACCCTCCTTCTCCTCCCAGGGAGCCATTCCATATAACAAAAAGTATTTTTTAAGGATTAAAAAAAGAGGGAAAATGACTATAACTGATTAATACATAGAAGTCTGAAAATATGTGCAATGTGTAACAGTTATGGGCCTCCTGTCTCTGCGAAAGGAGGAGTGGCTTGTGTTCATTTATCTTCTATTTCAATTCATTTGTTCTTTACAAATTTACAAGATCTACCTTTGCTTTTTTGTGCTTTCTTTACATTCGTATTTTCCAGATACTGTATGTGTTTTGTGACTGCTTCACTCTACATTAGTTCTTGTAATTCTTCTGCTTTTCTAAGCTTCTGTGTACTCATTACATCTGTCATTTCTTACAGCGCAGTAATATACCATGACATTTATGTACCGTAATTTGTTTAGCCGTTCCTCAAGTGATGGTCGTCTATTTTGTTTCCAATTTCGCAAAAAAGTGATGCTGTTAACATTTTGGGGTTTATGGGGCCTCTTTTTTTGGCAATGCTCTCCTTGTTATGTAGGTGATTCAGTAGATAGAATGCCAGGTGTGGAGTCAGAAATATTAAATATTAAATAATAAAATCCAGTCTCAAACATTTGCTAGCTGTACAACCCTGGGCAAGTCACTTAGCTTCTGTTTGCCTCAGTTTCCCTATCTATAAAAATGGGGATAATAGTAGCACCTGCTTCCCAGGGTTATGTTATGAGGATCAAGCAAGATGATAATTGTAAAGATTCAGCACGATGCCTGGCACACTGTAAGAGTTACATAATTGTTAGTTATTATTTTTCCTTTGGTATAAGCCTAGTAATGGAATTTTGAGGTCAAAGGACATATACATTTTAGTCTCTTCATTAGAATAAATACAAATTGCTTCACTGAATGATTGTGCAGATTTGCAGATCCACCAACAATGCATCAGTGTGCCCACCATTCCACAGTCTTCCAACATCGCCGTCATTTTTTGTCTTCTCTGTCAATTTGCAGGGTGTGAAATGAAACTGCAGCGTTTCAATAGACATTTACTACATGCCTGCTTGAAATACAAAGTTTATTTTAAAAAAAAAAGTCTGATCCCTCAAAGGACTTAATTTCTACTGGGGTGGGGCACATGTAAACATGTAAACAGATCAGACAAAGCATGAATGATTTCTTCTTTGAGAGGGAGAACATTAATAGGTGAACTGGAGGTTGGGGAGGGGGTGGGGCCAAGAAAGGCTTCATATACATCGTGGCACCCAATCTTCCCACATCTCAAAGGGAGCTTAGGGATTCTATGAGACAGTGGTGAGGATGGAGTAGATTCAGACATGGGGGGGGAGGTCCCTGGATACAAAAGCAGTGAGTGAGAAGTAGAAAGTCATAGGATCGCAGATCCTAGAGATGGAGGGGGCCTCCCTCAGGGACCTCAGCCCCCTCATTTTAACCTGTAGAGGTTAAACAGCTTGCCCAAGGTTACACAAGTAGTATCAGAGACGAAATTTGAACCCATACCCTTTGATTGTGTGCCAGCGCCCCTTCCACTCTGCTGACAGAAGAGCCAGCAGTTTGGTGTGTCCCAGCTCTATCATTTATTAGCTTTGCAACCATGGTCAAGTCATTCTGACCTTTAGTTTTTGGAAAGAGGATAGTCCTGCCACTGCTTCCCTTGTCATTGCAAAGAAAACACCTTGTAGACTGTGAAGGCCTAAATAAATAGGATTTATTATTTCCCTAGTACTAGCACCTTTCATTTCTTGATGCTTTTCCAAGTCTTTCCTGTTATTCCATCTGACTCCATATAGTCCTCAAGGGCAGAAACCTTGCCTTATTTAATTCCGGTGTCCCTCTGGGCACTTACAGTAGTGCTGTGCTCTGTTGGTAGCCAGTAAATGTTTATTGAAACCGATAACTGCCTGGGATCCCTCTGGAGACATTCTTTTCCCTGCCTGCTCCTTGTCACACTCCTCCTCCGTGTTTACTTCCACAAAGGCTGTGGCTGGCAGTGACAATTCCCAGTCTCTCCATTTGTACCCCGGCCTGGAACACCCAGAGGCCCTCCTTGAAGGTGGAGTTGTCCAATTAGAGGAATTCATTTTCTGAGGCTCGGATAAACTTTTTAAGGAAAAGTGGTAATTGTGCGGTACCTCCCCAGAGTGCACTGCCCTCTCTTGTAAGGCTGAGCAGATGCCAAGTTACCTGTAGTTGCTTGCTCCTTCTGGAGCAACCTCCCTCCTGGTTTCCCTTTCTTTGCTGGCCTTGGGTAACCCGGGTCTCCTCTTCTCACATGGGGACCTGTTCGTGGCATCTTCCCCACTTGCCGATGCTGGCACATTTGTAGATGGAAACAGTTTTTTTTTTTTTTCCCGAAAGCCATGGGCCCTGAGTTTTCTGCTAGCGTCTCTTAGGCCTGGCCGCTGCTATTTGCCCTTCTTACCCTGCTGGACATCTGATTGCCCTTTCTTTGGCTTCTATCTCTTTGGCGGAGGAGGCATGCAGGTTTGCTCCTGTCTCACATTCCTCAGGGAGTATTTGCCTACTGGCAGAATCCTCATTCTGGCTGTGTGGGTCCTGTAGTGGTTGTCTTTCAAGTAGTTTTAAAATGGAGAAAATATTAGGTAAGTGCTCAGTTCTCTTCTTAGTCCCTGGGCCCTTTGTTACTTGAGTTAGGGTTGATTAGCATTGAGTCTGTAGGCCTAAGCAGAGGGTGCTCGTGAATTTCACACGGCTCCTTTGCTTTATTATTTTTCCCCTCTTTTTTGTTAAAAGTCACCCTTGAGTGGATGTATTATAGGGGCCTCTCATCTATTCTTCTGGGCATAGCACTGTCTCTGCCTTCTCTTCTTCTTCTTTTTTTGCTTTTTGGAGCAGCAGTTGGGGTTAGGTGACTTGCCGAAGGTCACACGGCTAGTAAGGGTTAAGTGTCTAAGGCTGGATTTGAACTCAGGTCTTTCTGACTCCAGGGCTGGTGTTCTATTTACTGCACCACCTAGTCACCCCTCTGCCTTCTCTTCTTAAGTTGCTTATTAATTTGTTTTCTTGTTCCTTTATTGATTCATTGTTCATTCACCATTTATTCATTAATATCTGTAACTAGTTGTTTTTTTAAGGTAATCAGGGCTAAGTGACTTGGCCAGGGTCACACAGCTTTTAAGTATTTGAGGCTGGATTTGAATTCAGGTCCTCCTGATTCCAGGGCTGGTGCTGCAACTAGTTTTTAAAGTGGATAAAACATTAGATCCAGAGTCAGGAAGACTTGATTTTGAATTCTGCCTCAGACACTTTTTACTGGCTATGTGATCATGGACATCGTTTAATCTATCTGAACCTCTCTTTACTCATCTATAAAATGGACATAATAATAGCACCTACTTCTCGGGATTGTTGTGAGGATCAAAGGAGGTAATAATGTATAAAGTGCTTTGCAGACTTTAAGGTGATATAGAAATGCTAGCTATTATTTTATTCAATTACTTGCTAATTTCCTGCTTTATGCAAGGCGTATAATTCCTTAGAAAATTAAAGTGTACACCTAGGTCTCGATTACTGTAAATAATGAGTTCCCTGAAGTGGTCACAGGTATTTGAAATAGCACTATTTGAAGTTATAATTATGTAAAATATAGTTATTGGTTTCAGCCCCATGGAAATATACAGTGTGTGGATTTGAATAATGCTTCAGGGGATTCATTATTCACACTAATTGGACCTAGCTGAAACGAAATAAATTTTGAAAATGTTTATTCATATCTGATCTTGTTTCTCCCATTATAATGTAAACTCGTAGCAACTGGGGATCATTTCATTTGCTTTCTTTGTAGTCTTAGCACCTAGTGCTAGACCTGGCACATATACTTAATTGATTGATTGAAGGCAGCATGGAGTAGAGGAGAGTTGGGTCAGGAGTCCAAAGACCCAGGTTCAAACCCTAGCTCTGGTTTAAGAAAATATGTATCCTTTCTGGGCCTTTTTCTCCATCTGTTGGATGATTTTGTGATTCATCCCCTTCCTTAAGGGGAAGTACATTTCATCTCTCCAAACTATGGTGGTGAATTTAGGGAGATACCCCAAGCCTGGTTGAATGTGGGACTCTTAGTCATTCAGCAACAGAGCAGAAGACCATGGGAATTGTTTGAAATGCAGATGTTTGTAAAGTCATTGACAACAAGGCTCCTGTAAAGGTGATCTGTGTTCAACTGAGTTAAATGGGGCAGATGGTGGCGAAGGCCGTTTGAAAACTAGGAGGGGCTGTGGAAACACTGAGGAAGGAGGGACGGAAGAAGGGCACAGTTAGAGTAGGGGAGTGGTTCCAGGGTAGGAGACTGATAATGCAGAACCTTTCACAGAAGTTACAGTGGGCAGGTAGTGGGAAATCAACGCTGATTCCTGGGGGCCAGAGGACCTTAGGACACCAGCCCTATTGGTAGGGGGTGACAGTGGGGAGTGTTAATGAAATCAGTCTGGTTTTATCCATGTGCTGAAGAGGTAGACTCAGGGATCAAGAGGAGATACCCTCAAGGACTGACATGGAGTGATACCAGCTAGCTCCTGGCAGAAACTATTTAGTTCTTTAAACTGGAGCTGTCATCTGGAGTAGCAGTGCAGTGATTAAGTGTCCTAAGCTGGACCAGTTCCCTGAATGGCATTAAATGGTGCCCAGGATATTCCTTGCTTGTTAGGCTGTGACTGGCGGCACCCTCATGCAGGAATAAGTTTCCTCTTAACCCATTGATGTGTATGTTACTACTGGATAGAAGGAAGGGGAGTGAGCAGCATTGCTGTAGAGGAAGGAGGGAGAGGCAGGGACTCTGGTGGTCAGGAGTAGCATGGATTGAGTACACTACTTAAAGTGAGAAAGCTTTGCTCCATGGCAATAATAATAATAGCAATGATATTGCTATTAGTTTGGGTAAGATGTGTGATTTTATTAGTGGAGGGAACTCCTGGTGTGGAAACTCTTTTCAGCAATGTAGCTCAGAAACAGTTCTGTGACTTGGAGCCTTGGAGTTCCCTGGCACACCAAGACAGTAAATGATATGCTAGTATATGTCAGAAGGAAAACTTGAATCCAAGTCTTTGCTTATGGGGATGGACTTCTGTCTGCTTGGCCATGCTGCCCCTTATGATAGCAATAAAGAGAAGAGCCAATTTAGCATCAAGTCATTACCACCAGAAGTGAGAGGAAATTTATCAATAAAAACCCTTGATTATTTGATCTATGCAAATTATGCAACTGCATTATAAGACATGGTCATGCAGTCAGAATTATAAACTGGAAGTTTACTGTCCTTCATTAGCATCAACGTGACAAATACAGACTCCTCAAGTATCCTCAAGAATTCAACAAGTGAATTGTATTGGAACTAGATTGGTATCACATATTAATCTGTTGTCCACAAATGCACAGATAGAACATTGCTCCACACAAACCATTGTTATTGTTTGATCATTCCCAACCCCATTTTGTTTTTGTTTTTTTTTTGGCGAAGATACTGGAGTGATTTGTCATTTTCTTTTCTCCTTTTTTTTGGAAGAGGGAGGCAAGGCAGTTGGTGTTAAGTGATTTGCCTGAGGTCATACAGCTAGTAAATGTTAAAGGGAGGCCAGATTTGAACTTGAGTCCTCCTGACTACAGGGCCAGTGCTCTATTCAGCACTCCACCTAGCTGCCCTGCCATTTTCTTCTCCAGCTCATTTTACAAACGAGGAACTGAGGCAAATAGGGTTAAGTGATTTGCCCAGGGTCACACAGCTGGCAAGGGTCTGAGGTCAGATTTGAATGAATGAAAATGAGTCTTGCTGATTCCAAGCTCAGTGTTTTATCTACTGTGCCACCTAGCTGCCCTCCATAAAAATCTAAGAACATTTTAAATAGCTGCTGTCATATTGAACACTCATATTTTCCAAACTGCATGGAATGAAAAGCTTTCAAAGTATAGAGACTTAGAGGAAGAAAATAAAAAACAAATGGGAACAGGGCATGGTACGTAGTATTCCTGTCATCCTGCCTGCTGCTAGAGTTATCCCAAAGATTTGAAGTCATGGAGGCTGTGCTGACATCCAAACACTTTATTAATTTACTGAAAGATCCATTCATTATTTTATCTGTCTGTTCAGGGGTCTGAAAAATATTAAATATAGAAAGAGTTCGAGTAGTATGGACTTGTCCCAAGGTCAGTTGTACCTGAATGCTATAGAAAAAGATGAGAATGAGATTGATAAAGATGATGATGATGATAATTCATCCTCTCTTCAGACTTTCCTTTTTGTGCACTGAGGAAAGCTAAAGGAGAGTTTGTCTTTGTGAGACTCTCCATTCTGTCTGCATAGGAATGCAGCTAGCTCTAAGATGATCTCTCTTCTTCCATGAAAAGAAAGGAGAGCCCAAAGGGCAAGTAGGAGTCTGTGTTTGTTGTGAGGTATTTGTACAGTATGTTGTGATGTATTTCCTGTATCACATTACTGTAAAATGAGACATTCAGATTAGATGTGTCCCTTCTAATGTTAAGATTCTGTGACTTCTGTGATGTTCAGAAATCCCAAGTGACAGTATTTAAAAACCTAGGGGACTGATCTGATATGCAGCATTTGTTAGCTCACTTTACAAATTTTTATGTTCTTCTTTCATTGGTGTTCCAGTAAATGGGTTCCTCTGAGTCAGGGGTTCTTAAGCTGGGGTCCACAAATCATCCAGGAGCCTGTAAATCAGTTTCAGTGGGTTGTGAAATTTTGGGGGAAGAAATGACACCTTTACTTTCTTTAACCTCTAACTGAAACTTAACATTTCCTTCAGTTATTTTAAAGCATGATTCTGAGAATGAGTTCATGGGCTTCACTAGGCAGGAGAGGCCCCCAAATGATTAAGAATCCCTGGTCCACTGGCTTGTTTTTTTTTGTCTTTGGCTCTTTGTATGTCTTCCCCTTTAGCACAGGTCAAGCCATTTATTTCTCAAATCCCAAACCTTAGGGAACAGGATTGATGTTGCCTCATAAAAACTGGATGGCACTTTGATGTAGGATGTTGGGAAGGTGGGGGTGGTTGATAAATCTTGGTTCTTTCATTACTTTCGTAGAGTCAGTTGTGGAAAAGTTTCTGTTATTTTTCCTTTGAATCCTTGAATGCTCTTGGGCAAACATTTAAACAAAAGCAAGGTACTTTTACATGGAAATTCTTGTGAGTTATTTTGAGCACTATTAATATTTTATTAGGAATGATCATTTTGCCTGTTAATATGCAACCGTTTTTCTTTTATCCTACCTTGCCTGCGGATTGATTTGTTCAGTACTGTGCTTGTTTCTCCTACAGGACCTTGAATGTAGTCACACTTACCACTCTGCCCCAGGCCCAGCAAATCACCTGGAGTAGAATAAGCAACCTTACCCCAACCTCCTCTTCCTATTTGTGTGACCTTGGGCCAGTCATTTGTCTTTCCTGGGAGTCAATTTTCTCACTTGCAAAAAGAAGGGTTTGAATCTGATGGCCTCTAAGGTCACTTCCAGCTCTAAATCAATGATACTAAATGAATTAACAGACAACACATCAAATTGCATTTTAATTGATGTCTTTTGCTTTTTTATTGTCTATGTTCTACAATATATCCCTCTGCCTCCCATTTTCAGAGATCCATCGAACTTGGTCAGGTAACAGTAGCAATAATCAGCGAACAAGTCAAGTGGACATGCATTTATTAAGCTCCTACCATGTGCCAAGTACTGGGTTAAGCTCTGGGGATATACACAGAAATTAAAAAAAATCACTGCTCTCAAGGAGCTTACAGTGTAATGAGGGCAACAATATACAAATAACTGCACAAAAATAGACAGGACAAATAGGAGATAATCAATAGGGAAGGTACTAGTGTCAGGCAAGATCTGGAAAAGGCTTCTATTAGAAGGTGGAGTCTTTTGCCAGGATCTGAAGGAAGTCAGGAGGGAGAGAGAGCATTATAAGCATGGGAAAGAGGGAAAAAGGTTTGCCATTGGGAGGAGTGTCTTGTATAAGGAATAGCAAAGAGACCAGTGTCACTTAAGTGTAGAACACAGCAGAGGAGAGTAAATTGTAAAAAGTGTAGGAAGCTATGAAAGGGCAGAATTATGAAGTTATGAAGGGCTTCTATTAGCTTCTGTTAGCTATGTGACCCTGGACAAGTCACTTAGCCTCTATCTAGCCTCAGTTTCCTCTATAGTAAAATAGAGATAACAATAGTACCCATCTCCTAGGGCTGTTGTAAGGATTAAACATAAAATACTCAGTGTTTATAAACTCAGCAGGTGTTTATAAATGCTTATTTCTGTCCTTTCTGCTATATACCAGTCAGCATGCTAGATACTGGGGATACAAAAATAAAAATAAGCAGTCTCTGACCTCAAAAGACTTCTTTTATTTTTTAAATAGTATTTTATTTTTTCCAATTACATGTAAAGACAATTTTTAACATTGATTTAACATTTTTTTGAGTTCCAGATTTTCTCCCTCCTTTCCTCACCATGCACTCCAGAAGGTCGTTAGCAATTTGAAACAGGTTATGTATGCACAATCATACAAAGCATATTTCTGTATTAGTCATATTGTGAAAGAAGAAACAGACCTAAAGAAAAGAAGCATGAAAAAAAATAAAGGGAAAACAATGGGTTCCAATGAGATTCCAGCAGTTCCTTCTCTGGAGGTGGATAGCATTTTCCATCATGAGTCTTTTGGAATTGTCTTGGATCATTGTATTGCCAAGAAGAGCTACGTCGTTAATAGTTGATCATCACACAATGTTGCTGATACTGTGTACAATGTTCTTCTGTTTCTGCCCATTTCACTTTGCATCAGTGTTAAGTATCAGCATCAGTAAGCCCTTCCAGGAAAAATCCCCAACAACTTCTTTTCCAATAGTAGGGTGCTACACATGGCTTGAGAAGGGAGCTTTGGTTTAGGTAGTCGTAAGGATTCTGAGTAGGGTCATGAGACACTCAGTTGTCACATTCCCTTTCCAGTAGTACTGGTAGTTTTAATTTAATTGTTGTTTCAAGACAAAGAGTAAGATGTGGAAAGCATTGTGGGATGGAGGCAGATAGATGGCTTGGTGTTTTGGTGACTGGTCAGATGATATATGAAACATGATTCATTTTCATTTCATTATCCATCCATCAGGAAAACATCCTCAGAGTGGAGTCCCAAAATTAAGTAATTTCCCTAGTCCAGAAAGATTGCTGTTCCCAGTGAGGAATATTTCAATAAAGCTTTAAGGACAAGCAGATCCCTTTCCTCACATGACCCTGTGAGGCCCTATGGTGCAATGGAAAGACCACTTAGTCCAGTGTCAGACCATCTCTGATGTTTGCTTCCTGTGTTACCTTAGACAAGTCACTGACCTTCCCTTGGTTTCCTCAGCTATAAAATGAGAGAGTTGACCTAGAGATCTCTGAGGTCCCTTCCAGGCCAGGACCTATGATACTGTGATATAGATATGGAAACTATTATTGTTCCCATTTTACAGATGAGAAAACAGAAGGTCAGAGAGATCAAGTGACTTCTCTGAAGTCCCAAAGTATGATATATCTTAGTTTAGTTTTATGGATGCTGGTAACCCGACAAAGATTTAAACAGAGTGCTATTTCTTAAAAAAAAACATTGTTATTGATATCATCTGCTTTTACATTCTAGATTTCTCCCTATGTCTCTTCCTCTCACTCCTCCAAGAGGGTCATTTCTATAATAAAGAATTTTTTAAAAAAGTTATTAAAAATCAAATAATACATTAAAAAACCTGATGTTATATACAGCGTTCTGTGGTTTTTTTTGTACCCCAAGTACTGCAAAGGATTTAGGAGAGGGAAGTGTCTCTCTTATATTTCTTCTTTTAGGCATAGCTTATTCTTTATGATTTTGCAATATTCAATTTTGATTATTTCATAATTTTCTTTCCATTTACATTGTTGTCATTGTATATATGTTGTTTTTTAGTTCTGCTGACTTCATTTTGCATCAGTTCATATATGTTTTCTATTCTTTTCTGTACTCATTTTCTGCACTTATCATCATCTTTCTTACATCATAGTAATAATTCATTACATTGATGCACCACAATTTGTTTAGCTATTCCGTAACTGATGAGTACCTTCTTTATTTCTATTTCTTCTCTACTACAAAAAAGTGCAGCTACAAATATTTCAGTGTATGTGGAGCCCTTTAACAAAGTAGTGACCTCCTTGGGATATTTGCTTAGCAGACGAATCTCAGGTTCAAAGACTATGGACATTTAGTCACTTTATTCACATAATTCCAAATTACTTTCCAGGATGGTAATATCAATTTAGTTTTACCAACAGTGAATTAGTATGTCTTTCCATTACTCCTCAAACATTAACTGGTACTAGTGGCTATATGGTGAAACCTAAGAGGTGTTTTTTTTTAAACTACTTAGCTTTTATTATCAGAGATTTGGAACATCCTTTGATATGGTTGTTAATAGTTTGCAGTTCTCTTGAGAACTATTCCTATCCTTGGATCACTTTTCTATTGGGAAATGGCTTTTGGTCTTTAGTATTTTTAAATTTGTCTTTAGGTCTTGGATATCAAATTCTTATCAGAAATATTTCACGGAAAGATTTTTTTCCCAGTCAGTTGCTTCCTTTTGTGATGTAGAAGTATGAATTTTATTTGTGCAAAAGCATTTCTATTTCATGTAATCAAAATGATCTTTCTTGCTTGCTTGGTTAATAATTGATCCCTCACCCGTGGTTGTGAATGGCATATGATCTACTTCTAATTTTTTCATGGTATGATCTTTAATAGTAAGATCACGTATACATTTAAATTTCATTGTGGAAAATGATGTGAGTTCTTAGTCTAAGCCTCATTTCTACCAGATAGCTTTTCCAGTTTTCCTAGCAGTTATCAAATAGGAAATATTTTTCTATGTAATTGATAGTTTCATGATCATTAAAAACTCATTGGAGTACTTATTCAAAATTGGGATGTATTGAGAAGCATAGCTCCTAAGAATAAAGAGATGGTCATCCTGCTGTATTCTGCTCTGGTCAGACCATATTCAGAGTATTATGTTTAGCTCAAGATATCATCATTTAGAAACACAATTGATCAGCTGTAAAATTCTGAAGGCGGCTAGGTGACATAGTGGCTAAAGTGCTAGACAATCACTTAACCTCTATTTGCCTTGGTTTCCTCAATTATAAAAATGAGGAAAATGACAGCGCCTGCCTTCCAAGGCTATTGTGAGGATCAAGCTAGGTAATAGTTGTAAACATGCTTAGCACATAATATGTGCTATGTAAATGTTAGCTCTTGTTATTATTGTTGATTTTGTTTTTTGTATTCAAAGGGAAGGCAGTCAAGATAGGGAAGGTCCTCAGGACTGCCATATGAGGATTTATGAAGGAACTAAAAATATTTGATTGTGTGTGTGTGTGTGTGTGTGTGTATCTGGAGATGTGAAAGCCATTTTCCAGTCTTTGAAGAGTGGTCCCATTGGTACAGTAGGACAGACCCAGGGTCAAGAGGGGAAGTTATATAGAGACAACTTTGGGCCTGATGTAAAGAAAAACCTCCCAACAATTAGAACTGCTGAAGGTGGAATAGATTGTCTATTTCCTTTCCTTGGCAATCTTCCAGCAGAGAAACTAGGTGACTTACTGTGAGAGTGGTACTAGATGGAAAGAATGGGACTAGATGGCCTTGGAGGTCCCTTTCTCTCTGAGACTCTGTGATTTTTATTCTTTCCCCTATTCCATGCTAACTCCCAAGTCCTGCCTGGCCCATACTGGTAGACTAGCACAGACCCACCCACCCACCCATGACCTATTGTGTGCTGAGGGCGATTTGGGTCCCGTCTTCCATCAGCTTAAATTATTTCTCTTGCCAGCAGATATTTCAGCCATGCATGAGATTCTCATGTGACAACATAGTATTTGCCACATGATAAGTGCTTAATTAATGCTTTTTCATTGATGAATTAATTGAAGGATGGGTAAATTTCTCTGAGTCAATATATCAAAGACCCCTGGTTAAAATTATTTACGAGGATGGAAACATTAATCCACTGTCACTCACAAATGCTTTGTGTGAATTAGTTTACATTCACAATTTGTTATAAATACTGTTTGTTATTCAATTCAATTCAACAAATATTTATTTAGTATCTACTATGGGCAAGGTGCTAGGAATAACGATATAAAGATAAGCAGACAAACTGGCCCTTCCCTCAAGGGGCTTACATTCTACTGGGGGATAACTCGTTTATACAGAGAAATAAATAGAACATTATTGGAAAAGGGAGAGAAGACTTACAACTAGTTTCACATGTGTGACGACACATGTGTTTTAATGTCACGTCTACCCCTTAACCCCTATTTATCAGTTCCTTCTGGGTATGGATTGTCTTATTTTTTTAGTCCCTCCCAGTGCCTAGTATAGTCAGGGCTCAGTGAATATTTGTTTTTTATGTGTGATATGGTATTGCATTAAGACCTCTGCTCCCTCCTCTGTTGAACTTAGGCAAATATTATGGGAGAATTCTTCACTGGAGCTAGATTCTGTGTGTGTGTGTGTGTGTGTGTGTGTCTGTGTGTGTGTGTGTCTGTGTGTGCACATGCGTGCAGCTAACATGATCCAAACCCTTTTTTCCCTTTCTCATCTGCCAGTACACACATTCATGCCTTTCATGAAGAGGAGGAATGAAGGAGGATCCATCAGCATTCCTGTTCCCCCTTCTTCTGGCAGGAATTGGTTAAGGCTGGGGCAGCCAAGTTGGTAGCACTGGGTGTGTCCCAAATTGTTGTTGTTTGTCCTTAGTTCTCAAAGAAAACCAATGACATCAGAAGGGCCATGTCTTGACTTGCATGTGAATTGGATTTAAGTGAGGCGGAGCTGTGCCAAATCATTAGCTTCACTCTCTCATCCAGGGTCACTTGAGTCCAGTCGCAAAACACAGATTGGGAGGACTGGAGATGGCCCCAGATGTAGTGGGAGACCTTGACCTTTTAAGCTAAGTTCTTTCCCAGGTCTCATTTTGTCTGAGGCAACACCCATTCAGCCATTTAAAGCTTCTCTCTATTCAAATCTTGTTGTTGTTTGTTCTTTGATCTTGAAGAGGACCATGACATCAGGAAGGAGAGGTCATGATTTGCAAGTGAATTAGATTTCAGTGAGGGAGGGCTGTGCAAAATCACCAGCCTCACCTTCTTCTCCCTCATCCAAATACTAAAATGAAGAAAGAAGGAAGCGTAGCATTTTGGAGAGAAGTAGAGGGTCTTGTCCACCACCAGGGTGTGTTTGACTTTTAAACTTCCATCAGAAGGGTGACCCCCACCAGTCAGTAGTCTAAGGAGGAAGCAAGCAGGTTATACTAGGAAAGAATGAGTCGGCCCCTGGATGTTCCCTCCTTCAAAGGGTGGTGGAAGCATCACAGAAGTGATGAATTGTATTTCTTCTCTTTCTTCACATAGAATTCCAGCCTAGGTCCTATAAGGTTTACTCTTTTTTGTCTCCTGGGTCAGTTCAGTTCTTGTAACCATTTTTGTACTTTCAAAGGCTGTGTAATGGACTGGGAAAAGGTCTGGTTTGAGAGATCTCAACTGGAATCTTCCTATGACCCTTTATATGACAGTTTCTTTGAGCTTCTACTTTCCTGTGTATTGAGGGATGGGGTGATACCCAGAGTACCCACCTCTTTTGATCTTTGAGGATCAAATTAGACTATGTATGTAACTAGAATGTGTCATATACATATTGGAATAATAATAATAATAATCTTATAAATATGACTAGTATGAACAATAATAGGTAGCATTTATATAGCTACCTATATAAGATTTGCAAAATGCATTACAAATATTCTCTCATTTGATCATTACAACTCTGAGGTTTTTTATTTTTACAGAAGAGGAAATGGTGGCAGACAGAGGTTAAATCACTTGCCCAGGATCACAGAGTTAGTAATTGTCTGAGAACAGATTTGAATTCAGGTTTTCCTGACTTCAGATCCAGGGCTCTCTCCACAGTACTGCTTAGTGCTTTCTATTCCTTCTTTCCTTTCCCTCTTCCTCCCTCTTTTCCTTTCCTTTTTTCTTTTTCTATATTTTTGGGTAGAGTTTAAATAGAAATGATTCTGGGACTAGTTGCTATCCTGCTTTATTCTGTTTAGTTAATATTCTGAAGTCTTGTGCAGGTGAGGAAAAAATTACTTATCTTTATAATTGAATAAAAGGATTGGGATACTAGCTTATTTGCTATATCCTCATTTGAAGCATCTTGGGAACAGTTCCAGTAGCAGACAGGGTGGGGGGGATGATGTGGGTATACTTGCTCCCACATAGTATAAAAGGTATTTCATTCTTCTCATATAAATTATTATTAATTTGCTGAATGATGCCTATATGCTCTTGATTGCATTGTTTTGAAGCTTAAGTCCTACCTCTAAAACATCTTCTTGGTTTTCTTGGCATTATTCATCTCCCATTTCACCCAAATTCTTGACTTCCATTGGTTTGAAACAATGAACATTATACCTAAAATTGAGAAATATCAGTTGCTTATTTTTAGAAATTCTGAATTTGTTTTGAATTACTATGAAAAATTACTTTGACAATGTATTTTTAATTTAGCAGCCTAGAGCCAACTGGAATAAATGAAATAATTTTACTTTGGAAAGGAATAGATTAATGAAATGAGTAGACCCACCAGTTAAGATGGCACCATTTGTGGTGTTTGGTTAGATGTCTTATTGGAGAGATGGCTCTATTGTGGGTATAAGAGGGAGTAGGAAATTATGAAAAGAGAGTGAGACTTGAAATCAGGAGACCTGAGTTAGAATCTTGTTTTAGATACCATGGTCAAGTCATTTAAGCTTTCTGAGCCTCAATTTGTTCACTTCTAGAATGGGGATGATATTATGCTAGCTACCTCTTAGGGCTGTTGAGTAGAAAAGACTTTGTAAAGCTTAAAGTACAATGTAAATTGTCAGTTATTACAATTATTATTATTATTACTATGAGTTGGTACTCTTGAGTTTGGATTCTAGGACTGAGCTACTAAGAAGATCCTCGTTTTAGCAAATTAATTGCCAGACTACTAAATATCTGCATCTGGGAAGGTACAATGTTAATGCTACAGATGGAAAGTTGAGGGATTTATTGTGAAAGTTTTAGGATACCTTCAAATACTAGAAGGGCACGCTGGTAGAGATAAACTTTATTTTTTCTTTTTAATAGAGATTTTAACTGATATTTTGGTTTTACTGATATTTTACTGATATTTCTTAGTATTGTCTGTTTTTTTCCTGTATCTCTCCTTCTTCCCTGCTCACAGGGAGCCATCCCTTAGAACAAAGAATTTTTAAAAAACTGTAAGAAAAATAGAAAAAGAAATTAACCAAAATCAGTCTTCTCACTGAAACTCCCCCCAATGTCATGTTGAATGTTACTCACTTGTGGACCTCACCTCTTCAAAGGTGTAGAATGAGGGAAGATGTCATCTTGCATCTCCTTTTTTGGGACCAAGCTTGGTCTTTGCAATTTCACAACTTTCAGCGTTGATCATATTGTAGTTGTTCCTTCCACTTCCATTGTTGTCATCATTGTATATATTGTTTTCTTGATCTTGCTTACTTCGCTTTGCATCAGTTCATATAAGGTTGTCCATGGTGTTCATCATTTTCCTTGTTTCTTCAAAGACAGTAATATTTCATTACATTCATAGACCAAAGTTTGTGTAGCCTTTGTCTACTTCATTTCTAGTTCTTTGCTACTGTAAAAAATATTGTTAAAATACTCTGGTGTATATGGGCCCTTTTTTGGTTAATGACCTCCTTGGGGCATATGACTAGCAGCGGATTCTCTGGTTGAAGGGTATGGACATTTTAGTCACTTTATTTGCCTAGTTCCAAATTGTTTTCTGGGATGGTTGTACTAATTCAGAGTTCCTGGTGGTGAACTTTCAATGACTATTGGGGATAAACACATCAAATGCTTCTTCCTTTTCATTTCTGTTGATCTCTGTCAGCCATAGCTGCCATGACAGATGACAAAGTGAATATGATGTAGACAAAAGATGAAGAAGCAATAGCAGTCAGAACTGGGCAGAATCCTTGTTTGGATGTATATTCGTGATGGTGGGAATATGGTTAGTGTGCGGCAGTTCATTTAGCTCTTGTGCTGTTCAACTTTTCACATGAAAATAATTTGACTTTGTGTGACTTCTGGCTGTGTGCTGGTCACTGAGGCTCTGCAGTTACACTTCTACTGGATTCTGCTTCAGATACTGGTAGTCAGGACACTTAATCTCTGATCACACCCTTGCCACAAGCACTCGATTGATTGGCTTGTCAAAGGCAGTTGTCACAGAATATTTGTCAGCTAATGAATCAGTGAATCTATTTGTGTGCTCTCATACTGTGGCCAAGAATTGATACCGGGACCAAGACCTTGAAATTCCTCGGCCACATTACTCTTATTTTTTTCCCCAACCTTACACTGCTAACTCTTCAATCAGGATTTTATAGGATTGACTTTGTTGATCAATATACCCAGGGGAGGGGGGCGGAGCCAAGAAGGTGGCATGGAAGCAGCAAAGCACTGCAGCTCCCACACAAACATGCTAAAAACTCATAAAATGGGACTCTAAACAGATTTTCAAGCTCCAAAACTCTCCAAAAGACAGAAAGCACATCTGTTGCTACAGGCAGCTCAGCAGGTGGGGCTCTTCGCAGCAGTCTGGGAGCTGCGGCTGAAACCCCAGCTGGGTCAGGCCTCAGGGCATCGGGCGGGGAGGCGTGTCTATAGGAGAGCAGATCAGCTGCACTGGAGGCACAGTTACCACATTTATCAGGCCAGAAGGAAAAAAAGGCTAAGAGAAAGGTCAGTGGATTTTGCTAACTCGGGAGGAGAAGAGCAGGTCCGGCCAAACTGCTCCCAGGGCAAGGAAGCAGTGGGAGGTGGCTGTAGCAGCAGGAATGGCTGAAAGCAGCAGCGGCCTCCACTGGGCTGCTTCAGAGCCCTCGGACTGCAGATAACAGGGGGGCTGAGGCGATTGATCAGGGCCAAGGGCTCTTGTATTGAGCAGCCTGGATCTGGATCATGGTCTTGAGTGGTGGTCCTGGGGTGCGCTTTCAGTGAGCCAAAGCTGGGGGTGGGCTGCAGCATCCCACTAATAGCTCCGGCAGCAGTGAACGCCCCAGCGAAATTGGACAGAGCTTTTCACCATCAGGAAGCAGAGTTCCACAGAGCTAAAAAAC
>CM053596.1:54951118-54968789 GCA_028646575.1 Pseudocheirus occidentalis
TGTGGGAGGGGCTTTACGGTGGGATCAATGTTTTGGGCTGGGGGTAGGGGAAAGAAGGGGAGAAAATTTGTAACTCAAAACCTTATGGAAATGAATGCTGTAACCAAGAAAATAAATTAAAATAAAAAAATATATATACCCAGGGGAGTCAGATATTCTGCTTTCTATTCCAGTCAATAGTGAGGTAAATGACACTGTTGTGACATATCCTTAGCTTAGCCATCTTGGCAAGTATTATTGCTAACATTTGACATCATGGTACCTTCTGTGTCTTTGAAATTGAGGGTGGGGGAGACAGAACAACTCACCTCTTCCTCAAATGACTCTATCCAGTACAGAAATGAACCCCAATGAGTCATGAATTGAGGTAGTTTTAAAAGAAATAATGGGTTGGGCAAGACCCCCCCCCCCTAATTCAAAAGTGTAGTCCCCACTGAATTATTCAGATTGAATTGAGGAAACTTGCCCTTCATTAATGGCATAAGAGTTTTTCTATTAAAAACTGATACTTTCCTTGGAAAAAGGGACACCTTTTCAATCATCCCTAATAGAGCTTAGAATGTAGGCAAGATATTGCTTCATCCTTGGGGAAGTAGCCTTAAATCCTAGCAAAGAGGGACATGACTAGTGAAATCAAATCAACAAGCATTATGAGAATATACGATTCTTGAGAGCAGAGAGACTGTCTCTGCTTTTGTGTTTGTATCCATAGTGCTTGGCACATTTTGCTTAGTAAATGCTCCTTCCCTCCCTCCCCTCCTTTCTTCTCTCCCTCCTTCCCTCTATCATTTTATAGTCACATATCTAGTGTCAGAAGAGGCATTTGCACCTGTTTCTATGACTCCAAGTTCAGCATTCAATCTACTTAATTCAATACTTCAGGCAGATAAAATTATTTAAATTACACACTAAAGTGATAGCTGATGTTGTGGATAGAGAGCCAGTGAAACCAGGAAGACCTGGGTTCAGGTCCTGTAGGTGTGACCCTGGGCAAGTCACTTAATCTTATTGCCACCAGGCAACTCTCCAAGACTCCCAAGTTACAGAGAAAGTGCTGACTTGATTTGGTAGTTTTCTCACCTGAGATGTTTTGTATACCAATGAAATCACAGGTCCAGTTCCTCTCTTTGTATTAAATTAATCTAATAAATTTTGGTTTGGTAGACATTCTTATAGAATCTGCTAAACCAGATAGAATGATTTATGATGAAAAAGTAAAAAAAAATGTTTTTGTCTGCAATAGGTTCCCTTAAAATACCTAAAAGTACTTGGCTATTCCCCCCTCCTCCAATTAATTAGATGGCTCTGTGATCTTGATGTGGTTTTTCTCTCCCTTGGTAGAGATCACAACCCCCTCCCATGCTTTTGTCTCCCCATGGTATTTTCTTTCATATCTTTCCATAAATCCTCCTCAGTTCCCTAGAGGTCTTTCTCTAGGTCATAGCCTGTCTTGTGGTTACCAGGGCAACACTCAGACTTCCTACCTGTGATCTCTTGGTCTTGCTATAGGACTGGACCAACTCCTTTTCTGATTATATATGTCCTTGATGATGGTTTTATGCCCTGTCTCATACAAGAATACAAGTTACCCCCTTTATAATATTCTGCAGCCTGCCTACACTGCCCCACCCCCACCCTTCTGCCTTTCTCTTCACCTGTGGTTTAGATTCTCTTGGATTCTGATGTCTTGTGATTCACAGCCATGTTGCATCCCCAGCAGGTTATCTGTGTGAAGGAGATGGCAGTGAATGTTGGGGAGTGCTGGAATGACCACACATTCCCAAATGCATCCCAGTCCACAGTCTTCTTTCCTTTCCATCTCTTCATTGTCCATCTAAAGGGAGTGTCCCAAGATATACATACTGATGACTTAGCTTGGTGGGCTGCCTATCTGGCTGTTTGAAAATCTGTACCATTAATATTCTTCATCTATCTTTTTTACTCTGGATGGATTGTTCAACTTATTTCTTCTACAAGTCTGCAGTTTAATTATTCCCTTGGAAGCCTTTAAAAAATAGAAAAAGACAAACTTCAACTCAGCCCTGGTCAGAATTAGCCTACATTTTGCACAAGCATTGGTTGAAATGGAGGCATTATAACATTTTCAAGTACTGCCACCCAGGTTTCTGGATTTCATAGATGTTCCTCTTTTAAAAGCTCGTGCAGATGTGTGATCAGAGAAAAAGTTTGACTTGATGCTGTATTTCTAAGGGGCTCTTTGCCTGCTCACCTTTCCCTCCTCATCCTCATTTGGTTTTCTACTTCCATTTATCTGTGTTTTAATGACTAGGACCAATCCCAGACCCATAACTGTTGATCAGACCCATGTTTATGATGCTTAAAAGGGTAACAGTGGGTAGTTAATTGGTCATTAATTGTCTTCCCTACTAGACTATAACTTCCTCTAAAGGCAGGGACTGTGTATTATTCTTTCTCCTCATCATTTCCCACCTGGCTACTTGCCTGGACTTCATCATCTTCAGAAACTCATCATTCTACAAGACAAAATCAGTTTGGAAACTCACAACTCCTCAACACTCCCTGCCCTTTGGGTTCCTTTCTCCCTCTGGCTGTAGAAGATGGAAGGTGCATTTGAGACCTCTTCCCAGATCCCACCCACTATTTAAGGAGGCCACCTAGGGAATTCTTATCATTTCTCACTTGGCCACTTTCCTGGACTTCTTCATTGCCCTAGACTCATCATTCTGTAAGATGAAATCAACTAGGAAATTGACCTCCTCAGATCATTTTCCCACCCCAGCTGCATGACTTCATCATACCCTTAGCCAGTGCTCCTTCCCCAACACCCATCTCTCCTGTAGCTTCTTTATGTGGTTTATTAGATTGTGAGCTCCCTGAGGGCAAGGACTAGCTCATGCTTTTTCTTTATATCCCCAGCACCTAGTACCAGATGTGGCACATAGAAGGTACTTAAATGTTCTTTGACTGTTGACTCTTTGAATCCCACCCAGTAGTTGACATTAGGGGGGAGGGCTTGCACAAAACAGGAGGTCAGTAGTTAAATGGATGAATGAACAGGAGAGCTCACTAGCTTCTAGATTTAAGCACTTGGCTAGAAAAATGTTTGTGGCTCTCATGGTAGCTTACTGTTAAGTGTTGGCACGGGAAGTAAACTATAATTCTGATCACATTATTGTGTTGCTCAGATATCTTTGGCTTCCCATAGTTTATTGCAATAAGCCTAATATCTTTACCCTGTCAGTCAAAGCTTTCTGAGAGTTGGCCCCAATTTGCCTTTCCCATCTTCTTCATTGACTGCCCCTATAGTCTATATGTTCCAGCCAAACTGGACCAAATGGATACTGAACCTACCACATGGTTTCACATCTTTATGCCTTGATTCCTATGCTTAAGACAGTGTCTTGTGTTTATTAGGTGCTTAATATAACTGCTAGTTGACTGACTGATTTCATTCATAGTATTCTTTCTGCCTGAAATGCTCTTCATCCCCTGCCTATCACTTTGCCTAATGTCCTAGCCCATCCATCAAAATTCAGGGAAAATGCTATCTCTTTCTCTGGACTGACACAGCACAGTGTTTGTACCTCTCCTATTTCTCCATCATATTATGATTTCATTGGTGTGGGTATTACCTCCACAGATACACCCATAACTCCTCCACATCTTGTTTGGCAGACTCCATAAGTTTCTGTGGTCAAAAAGATTTTGGGGACAAGCATACCAGAACTTTATTTGTCTGATGTTTGAATAATTAACATGGAGTTCTTCACTGGGTATACACTAATTAGTCATATGATCCTGGCCTTAAAGATAGAAGGAAACTCTGAGGTCATTTAGCCCAGCCCCCTCCATTTAGTTCCAGCACTCCCCAACATTCACTGCCATCTCCTTCACACAGATAATCTGCTGGGGATGCAACATGACTGTGAATCACAAGACATCAGAATCCAAGAGAATCTAAACCACAGGATCAGGAAGTTCAAGACCCTGATTCCAATGTGTATGATCCATAAGAGTCTGATGTAGTCTCAGATGTAATAGTGCCCTATTACACACTGAGTATATCATGATTATTTCTTATCACATATATATTAGTTATTTTATCCACCATCAAAGTCCTTCTTTATTCCTTCATTGTAGGGAAAGGTGACGCCATGTTTTCCGAGTTTGTGCTAAGAGAGTGAAGCTGAGCCCAGTAACAGACAGTGCCTGGCTTATCATAGGCACTTAAGGAATGCTTGTTAACTGATTGATTAGATGTCCTTGCTCTGGGCTGAGGATCAGCCTGGCTCTGTTCAGAGAGGATCCTGACCAGGTTAGTTGCAGGAAGATGAGTGGCTCATCTATATGGATCTACTAAGTCATGGAGAGGCTTCAGTGATCTGCCTTAGGGGAGGGAGAGTCCGCCTGCCCCTGGGGTGAGATGGGGGGTTAGGGGAGTGGTGGACCATAAGATCATAGACTTAAGAGCTGGGAAGGACCTTCGAGGCCACCCAGCCGAACCACTTTATTTTATGGAGGAGTAAACTGGGGCCCAGGGATGTGAAATGACCTGCCCAAGGATACACAAGTAGAAAGTGACAGGACAGGATTCAAACCCACATTCCTTTACTCTAGATCCAGCATTCATATCCTGTGCCCCAGATTGTGAGAAGGCTAAAATACTGGGATTTGCTGTTTGGTTATGTGTCTTTTATAAACTCACAACGAGGATGGAAGTTCCAGGAGGGTACAATCTCTTTTGCTTTGTACCCTCCTTAGCATGGGACTTTTGTACTTTGACTTCTCCATCAAGCCTTCGTGCCCCAGGAAATCTCCTTAATCAGCCTTGGGATTCACATCTCAGCCCTCTGGACTCTGATTGGAGGACAGTCATGAGCTCCAAAATCTCCATTTGAGGAGAGCACCCTTCTCCCCGTTGCCCCCCAGCTGCACTGTTTCTGGATTTCTCCAACATGTCCCCATCCTTGGGTACTTCCCCTCCCCCACCGCACCCCCCGACGTTATAGCTCCTTTTAGCATGTTATTATTTTCCCCCATTAGACTGTAAGCTCTTTGAGGGCAGGGGCTGTCTTTTGCCTCTTTTTGTATCCCCAGTTCTTAGCACAATGCCCGACACATAGTAGGTGCTTAATAAATTTTTATTGACCAACTGATGATAGATGCTTAAAAATGCTTATTAATTATAATTACATTGTGTATGTGTGTGTGTGTGTGTGTGTGTGTGTGTGTGTGTGGTGGGGGTTGAGTGTGGGAAGGGAAGGATCAAACCTATGATGTAATGTGTGAAAACTCCCTCTGTGAACGCAGATAGAGACTCATTTATAGCATTAGAGAGCTGCCCACGACGCTGAAATGTTGAAGTAACTTTTCTCATGATCACAAAGCCAGTCTGTATTAGAGGTAGAACTTGAACCCAAATGTGTTCCTTTCATATTTTTAGAGGAGTGACATGAATCCCTGCTCCTGGCCCTCCCTTACCATTAAATGAAAAAAAAAAGCCCAATCAATAGGATCATAATTTTAAAAGTTTGGTTGAGGATGGATCTGAATAATATAGGTACCGTATATAATCCCTGGGCTGTGCTGCTAATGACCTAGATGACCCTGGACAAATTAAGCTCACAACACCTTCTTTGGTTAGATAGGAGTTCTGAAAAAAATCTCATATTTAGTATAATTCTAATTCTTCTCTAGGCATCTCATCAGAAGGACCTTCCTCCCCTGGCCCCTGGATGTTTTAGACCGACATCAACATACAAACCCCCTGAAGAAAGGATTTTTCATTTCCAGGCTTGTATCTGTGAATCATCAATTCATTCTAGCAACAGGAAAAAGTAGTAGTTTCCTGAGACTTTTGAGAAGAATAATTGGACTGCATCTTTGAGTGTGAAAATACAGAGGGAAGCTTGCTTTTTGTGATTCTCACATACAGAAGCCAATTCTCAAGTTCTTTTTGTTGGGATGCCCCTGTCCAAATTGCAACCAGTTTAACATAATAATAATACACCCTTTAACACAGGGCACCAGTATGCTGCCATATGACTTTGTCAAATTCAGCTACTCATTTCTCCCTGAGAAATATTCCTTCCTTTACTGCCTTCATACCTTTGTTTATGCCTTGTACTCCACTTGGAATGATATCCCTTTCTTTGTGCCTATTGAAGGTCTGTCCAGACTACTTCAATGACAACTATTCCGGAAGCCTTTTCAGAACCAACCCCCACCAACTACCCAAAAATAGATGTGATTTCTTCCTCCCTAGAAACCCATAGCATGTTGTTCATTTCTCTGTTATGTTACTTATTGTAGCCTTCGACTTCTCTTTGTGCTTGCATTAAGATGGTAGGTTCCCTGATGGCAGGGACTGTGTAACCTAAAATATATAATAGCTATCATTTATATAGTGTTTTAAGGTTTGTAAGGTGTTTTATGGATGTCAGCTCATTTGATTCTGGGTGCAGGAACACATAGTAGTTTCTTGGATAATCTGTGGAATGAATGAATACAGATTTTTTTTTTTAGAGGCATATCATACTAGGACATAAGTTATGTGATAGGGGAACACTGCCCATTGTGAGAAGACTGTGTGGGCTGTCCAGTTTTATCCTGAAGGGATCTATTCCTTTAAGATTAGCTTACACAAATTGATATCCCCTGGCTCCTAGCCTGGTGTAATAGTTATAGAGTGTCTGGTTTGAGCCCATCCTTAACTTAGAAACACTAAATCTTCCGGTTGACTGGAAGAAAACAGTGTTCCAGATACTTCTAGGTTCCAGTCATTGCTTGTCTCTTCATGCAGATCTAAAGAAAAGAATTCATTAGAAAGAAGAGAGGAGGCCAAAAGGCCCTTCCCACCTCAAATTTAGTAAGAGTGCCAGCATCTTTCTTAGGCACTTCTTTGGATGCTTTTCTGTTATATAAAAACCACATTTGTATCCCATAGACAGAAAACAGAAAGTCATTCCTGTCCATGGTGGTTGTGTTGTCCAGTGAGGCAGCAGGAAGGCAACAAAAATTGATGCCTACTCTGTGTCAGGCCCTGTGCTGAGCACTTTACAAATATTACTTCATTTGGTGCCCAGTGAATGTAGTTCTCAAAAAATTTCACTGTTTGTGGTGAGGTGCGAGTGGGAGAGATTTACTTTGAAATCAGAGTACAAATTGTAGGAATTTTTCATGAAATGTTCTGTTCCAACCCAACTTAAATTCTAAATAAAAACTGGTTGGCTAGGTAACATTTCTTTCAGATGCACTATTTGGGGGTTCCAAACTCTTGCTTAGATCTTTAGTCCTAGGAAGGCCGGGTCTTCTGGCTGAGTCTCAATCTGGATAAGCCCCTGGGTCTGGGGTTTGAGGTTTGGTGCCAGAGGAGGATGTGTCTGTCTCTTTCTCTCATATGTAGAGCAGCACCTCAGTTTGTTTCTAAGCTTATGTCCATAAATATTTATTGTCTTTTCTCTCTTGGACTGAGGCTTCGTCTTCCTATCTTTCTAGCTTCAATGTTTCTCTTGGTGCCTTTTTACAGCCCTGATATATTGCTTTGAGGGAATGATCCTCCTGCCTTCTCTTTTCATGGAATCCTTTAAAATTCCCTCATCTCAAGAGACTAGCCAACAGTCTAAGGCCTCAGGGTTATTATTAGGGTGGGAACAGGGCATCAACATTTAGAGCCCTGTGAAAGCATTTATACAAGTATAGGAACAAATGAGTTTAGCATCTAGTTAACAAGAATCATTCATTAAAATAGGAAGCTTTCATCTCCTTTCATGCCCCACCCTGCAAGGGGTAATGATGGTGGTATCATATAGTCTTTCTCATATACCACCCTCAACTGAATTTGCTTCAGAAAGTTGATGGGAAGGGGTGAGTGTTTTGTGATATATTCTCTTTGTTCCAAAATTTTTAGTTCTGCCTGGCTTTTGGTGCCTTTGACATTAAATAGTTATTGGCATAAATACTTACATGCATCTTTTGACCTATGTCAATGGGTTTTATATAATCTTATTTATTGAAGGCTCTTGTGATAGTATTTGGCAAAGCCATTCTTTAGTCTTCATGGAGGCCACAGGAAATGGTACCAGTTCAGCGAACTGGGATCAACCAGGCAGAAAGTCCAAAGGCTAAGATTTTAGTGTCAGTACAACTGGAGGTCTTCATGCTATTTAACATTTTTATCAAAGACTTGGACAAAGGTGTAGTTGGTAAAATCACCTGATATATAGATGGCGCCAAACTGTGAAGGGTTGCTAGCACACTGGATGATAGAGTAAGCATCCAAAATGAATTGGACCAGCTAGGGCACTGAGTTGAATCTGATAAGATGAAATTCGATAGGGATAAATGTAAGGTCTTTCACTTGGATACAAAAAGCTAACCCACAAATGGGAGAGGCATGGCTAGACAGCAGTTGTCCTGAAAAGAATCTGGGGGTTTTAATGAAGTACAAGCTCAGTATGAATCTGCAGTGTGATGCAGCAGCTAAAAAAGCTGAGGCAATTTTTGGCTTCCTTAGGAGAGGGCATAGCTTCCAGGAATAGGGAGGTGATAATCCCACTGTCCTCTGCCCTTCCTTGTCAGAGCTCATCATCTAGAGGGTTGTGTTCAGTTATGGGCCCTGTGGTTTAAAATGAATAATTTGGAGAGAGTTCAGAGGAAGGCAACCAAGGTAATGAAGGCTTTGAGCCCATGACATATGAAGATCAGTTGAAAGAAACAGTCATGTTTAGCTTGGAGAAAAGATACACAGGACACATGACATCTGTGTTCAGGTATTTGAAGATTTATTGAATAGAGGACGAATTAGACTTAAATTTTGTTTTATTCCTGGGTGCAGAACCAGGAGCAATAGGTAAAGGTTACAAAGAGGCCCATTTAAGCTTGATCGGGAAAGAATGCCTTCCAATCTGAGCAGCCTGTAAGTGGAATGGTTTGGCTTAAGAGGTGGTGGGCTCCTCTTCATTGGAGGTCTTCAAGAAAAGACCAGACAACCGAATGTGGGGTATATTATAGTGACATGTTGCTTTTATGTATGGATTGGACTAGGTAGTCATGGAGGTCCCTTCCAATTTCTAAAATTCTGTTGTGCTAAATTTATTAAGACAAGGGTAACAGCTGTGAGGAGCTGTCCGCAATGTTATTAATGTTCACATTTGCCATTAATAATGATGGTGATGATCATGCTAATAGCAAAGATGGTGATAACACAACCTATTTTATGTAGTACTTTGGAATCATCAAATCCCCCTGGAGTAGATACTCTTCCCAATGGTTTTCTGCATGGTGTTTAATAATGCTTCACACCCCGTTGGCATTCCATAAGCTTTGATTTCTCACTAATGCTCTCAATGGGGTGTTAATTTGGCTGGGCCTACTTAAGTGCTTCAGAAACTGGAGCACACAGAGGGTAACTAAGTCTTGCCTAAAGTCATACATTGATTGAGTCACTAGCATGAAGGGATTAGAACTTCCACCTTCTGGTTCCACTCTTTCTCTCATTGGGCTTCTGTCCCATATTATTTTAAATGCTAATAGAAAACTATTCTCTGGGAGCTATGATGACACATAGTAGGTATTTATTGTGTTTTACCATTGACACTTATAGATAATATCAGATAATTGGATGTCATAGCTGGAAGGAACTTGTAAGAATTATCTAAACAACTTGGTAGTACAGCGAATAGAGTGCTGGGCCTGGAGTTGGGAAGACCTGAGTTCATATCATGTCTCAGATACTTATTAGTTGTATGCTCTTAATCTCTACTTCAGTTCCTCATCTGTAAAATGGGGACAATGATATCACCTACCTCCCAGAGTTGTGAGGATTAAGTGAGATAATATTTGTAAGATGCTTTGTAAACCTTAAAGCATTATGTAAATGTTATATATATATATGTGTGTGTGTGTGTGTGTGTGTGTATAAACATATATATATAATATATAAAATTTGCTATATTTACAACTAGCCATAATTATAATCATCATCATCATTATCATCCAGCCTATTCCTTCATTTCCGAGATGAGAAATCTGATTCCTAAAAAGGTCTGAGAATCGTAGGATTATAGAGTCAGAGCCAGAAGGGACCATACATAGCTACCCTCCAGTCCAGTCCCTACATTTAAAGGGGAGAGAATTCAGTTCTACAGAGGTTAACTTGCTCAAGGCACATAAGTAGTAAGTAGAAGGAGCAGGATCAATCAATCAATTAATTAATGAAGCAATTTATTAAAAACTTATATTATGCCAGGCCCTTAGCAAAATTCTGGGATTGCTAAGAAAAAAAGTAAAACCAGTTTTTGCCCTGCCCTCAAGGTGCTTCCATTCTGGTGGAGAAGACGTCGTCTCAATTAGAACATATGAGATGAATGCAGAGTAAGTGGAAGGCACCAGCAGCTGGCTGGGCCTGGATAGGTTCCCTGGAGGAGGTGGTGCTTGTGCCTAGACTCACAGAAAGCCAAGGATTCTAAGAGTCAGAGGCTGGGAGGGAGAGGATTCCAAGCATGAGGAACAGCTAGTGAAAAGGCATGAACCAAGAATAGTCATATGCAAGAAATAGTACTAAGCCAGCATAGCTGTCTTGTAGAGGGTGTGGAAGTCAGGAAAATAAAAGGAGATAAGAAAGGTAGGAAGGGGTCACATTGTGAATAATTTTAAATGCTAAACAAATGACTTTCTATTTTATCCAGAAGGGATCCTGGAGATAATAGGGAGCCACTGGAGTTTATTGAGCCAGGCAGGGTGGCATGGTCAGAGCAGCATTCAAGCTCACATCCTCTAATTTCAAATTTAGTTGTCTTGGCCAACCCTCAACCTGCAGGTGGAAACTGCTGGCTAACTCCAAGTGCTCTGTGTAGCATGGATTACTTGGCTCATTAGAGCAATCTGATGTCTTCCTGACTTTCTTCTTTGACACTTTCATAATTGGGTTCTTTTTCCCATGTTCTTATAATAAATAATTCTTTACTGCCATTCACCAGTACTTATAATTATAGGAAGAGCTCAGGCTTCATATAAACTAGCTATTTTGGGGCAAAGTGCTGGTTCTCTTTGGATCAGTATGTTATTATTACTGTTATTTTGTAGTAGGGGAAGTTGAGGCACAAAGGTTATTTACAAGGCCCTCTAGTGGCATAACAAAGACTAGAAGTCAAATCATTTGACTTCCAGCTTCCTTTCTACTAGACAGACCACTTATAGAGGCAAATCTATTTATGTGTTGAGTGTGGATAGATTTGCTCAGTCTTGAGAATGCCAGCTGTTGACCATCTTTAGCTCTTCAAAAAGGAGACTGTGACCCAAGTAACTGCAATGACCAAGGACAGGCGCCAGTGCCAACATACCCTACCCTGAGTCAATGAGTGATTCGTTTGGAGAGCTGGCTTACCCTAGTGGGATATTTGAATTGTTTTTAGACTCTCTTAGGCTTGCATGCTCTCTCTTTGCTAAGAATAGGACTGGGTAGGGACCAAATCCTCCTGGAGCCTTCCGTCTCTACATTTCTAAATTCTTTCTTTTTCCATGCCTAGTCTGTACTTTTGGATTAAAAAACAATCTATTTTCCTTCCACCCATTTATTCCTTGAAAGTTGAAGTTTTCTTTTGTGCTTTTTGATCTTTGGAAGCAGAATAGTGGTCTGGTTGCTTGCACCCCATAGGCATAGCTGCCATCCCCAAAGATGCCATTTTGAGGAGAGCTGACTATGTCAGGACACAGGTGGCAGACTATGCCTAGCCCTCATGCTAGAATTTTCAGGGGCCCAAGGGAATCCCATAGGACTCCTTTGGAAAATATTCCCTTTCCTCTCCATTGGCTGGTATACCATTTCTCCAGTATGGTGTAGGTAAAGAAGGCTAGACTTGGTTGGAGCACTTGGATTCCAATCCTGACTCTGCTGCTTACTTACTGGATGACCTTGACTTCACTTTCCTTCTCTGTCAAATGAAGGGGTTGAACTAGATGAGGGGAGTCTCTTGTAGCATGGACTTCTTTGGCTGTCTGGCAAAACCTATGGACCCCTTCTCAGAATAATGTTTTTAGAGTATAAAATACCCTACAAAGGAAACCAATGATTTTGAAATACAGTGATCAAAAAAAAAAACCATGGGCCCCAAGTTAAGAACCCTGGGACTAGATGATCTCTAAGCTTTCTTCCAGCTCTAAATCTATAATCCTGTGATCCTTAGGTCTTAAGAAGGATGTTCTTTCTCCCCACTGGACCATCCCTCCTCCACCCTCCTATCCTGTTTGGTCTTCCCTGGTCCCTGCAAGGGAACCTCCTCTGGCATAACCTGCCATCTTTCCTGTATTTATCTTGCATCTGGAGAATCTTCTGGGAATTCCAGGAAACTGCCAAGAGCTTTTATATGCAGACTCCTTTTACCTCTTTTGGGGCCTAGTTTTCTATTTCTAGCTGTTGACTCCTTTATCCAGCTTCATCATGGAACTGGGCTAGGCAGATTTATCTGAATTTTGACATTTGAATTTTGAGGGCTGGGGGTCATGAAAATTTTTTGTAGTATTACTAGGTGTACCAGTGTTGGGAATGCTAGACAGACCCCTCCTCCCCGGGCACCCTGTTTTTCCTTCTGGTAGCAACAAGGACAATAACAATATCATAGGTGGAGATGTAGAATCTCATTTGGTCACTGTTATCCTATGACCAGTCTTAGGAGGAGAGGAGGGGGAAGAGGAAATCAAGGAATTTAGAATGGGAAGTCTTAGAGCCAGCTAAAAGCTGTCTAGATGCAGCTGGAAGTGATCTTAGGGGCCATCCAGTCCAATGCCTTTGTTTTATATGTGGAGATACTCAGGCCAAGAGAAAGAAGGTCCTTGCTCATGCCACTCTCCCCACCAAAGTTTACCTGTTATGCCAGCATCAGGGGTTTTTTGTATGTTTATTTTGTTGGAAATATATGTTCCTTAAGGGCAATCACACGTATGTGTCTGTGTCTGTGTATGTTTCTGTGTCCCTGTTGTCTTACAGAGTATCTGGCACATAGTAAGATGCCATCCAGAATGGCTGGACAACAACAAAGGTACTCCATAAAGGCGAATGATTGAAAGAACGAATATGAGAAAGAAACGGCACTTTAATTATGTCAGTCCCTGCCCTCAGAGCTTGAAAGTGGTGAGGAGATTAATCTGGGGTCCCTGAAGAACTGGAGCTCAGTGTACAGAGGAGAAAAGTTATAGATAAGATACTCTTGGCCATTTGCTTTGTCTTTTCCTCAGAGTCCCCCACACTCTTCCCCAATCTCTAGCACATGAATGGATTGTATTATTCACTAGAGACAAGGACTAGTAAGATGCCTGGGGCATAGAACTATGGGGTTCTTTGGAGAGAGATTGCAGGCTGCCACTTGTTTTGACAAGCTAAGCATTACTGTATGATGTATCATCAAAGAGGAGAAAATAAAGAATAAGAACATCAGCTAAATGCCCAGTGTGTGCATGGCATTGTGTTGTGGTGGGGATGTCGGGTGTCGCTAAGATGGGCCCTGCCCTCAAGCAGCTCACTGTCTGATCTGAGGTTCTGACACATATGCCTTCAACTATAATGCCAAAAGCACACATCAGTGTATTAGAGAGGGACAGCTGGCATTTCCATAGCACTTCAAAGTTGGCAGAACCTTCAGTAGCTTCTCTTCTTGGATCCCTCACTATCACGCTTTGAGGTCAGTGCTCTTATTATCCATGTTATAGATGAAACTTTGGCTCAGAGAGCTTAAATGTCTTAGCCAGGGTCATAGAGCTAGTAAATAAATGCCTGAGTTTGGATTCAAACACAGGTCTTTCAGACTCCAAATCCAATACTTGCTGTCTCCTGTCCTGGAACTCCCTCCCTTCTCCTTTCTGCTTCCTGGCTTCCCTGGTTTCCAAGTCTAAGCTAAAATCCCATGTTCAAGAAACCTTAATTCTAATGCCTTCCCTCTGTTGATTATCTCCAATTAATCCTGCATACTTTGTACCTTGCTGTTTGTATCTTGTCTCCCCATTAGATTGTGAGCTCCTTGAAGGCAGGAGCTGTCTTCTGCCTTTCTATCCTCAGTGCTTAACGTACTGCCTGGCACAAAGTTACTACTCAATAAATGCTTCTTGACTGACAGACTCTTTCTAATGCATCATGGTGTCTCTCATGGGAGTCCTTGGCAAAACAAATACTCTGAGATCTCAGGGGCTGCTGATTGCAAAAGGCAAGGCGTTGAGAGGACCCTGGACTTCAGAGACTGGGACTGAAGGGCCTTACCCAGAAAGAGCTTCTGGCTCAACATTAGATGACCAGCATCTGTGTCTTCTTTGAGACTTGCTATTTGTGTAACCTTGAACAACTGCTTCAGCTCTTTGGAACCTCAGGTTTTTCATCTGTGAAATGGAAAGAGCCGAATCAAAGAGTGTCCACAGGCTCTTCTTGTTCTGACATCCAAAGATTCTGTGTCCTAGTCCAGTCAGAGGGGTGGCTTTGACCTCCACGTATGGGCTCAACCTCAAAGGGCAGGAGCCTGGTTAGAAGGATAAGGCAGTGATTTAGCTGCATGGTAAGCCCATGTGTCTGTGCATGCAAATACATGTACACACACATATTTAGAAGTGGGATGCAGCTTAGAGGTCATGTAATCCAATCCCTTCCTTCATTCTATAGACAAGAACACCAAGGCCCAAGAGCAGTGACAGTGAGGTGACAGAGATCCCACATACTAAGGAGCTCTCATGCGGCCTACACAAGGGAAGGTGGTGGTAGAATGTGACTATTATTCAGTTTCTGAAACTTAAAGGGAGGAATGGATAGGACTTAATGAATGATTAGGTATAAAGCGTGAAGAAGAACAAGGGGCTCCAAATGACTGCGAGTGATTTAACTTGTTCCCTACCTACGAGGTCTTCTTAATGTGGCTCATTCTTCCAAACCTGAGATGTATTCAGAAATCATTTGTTTCTGCCCCAGTTAGTAGAACTCTTACTCATGTCTTTAGGACATTTGCCACAAGGAGTGTACTGAAGGCTTCCTGGGGCAGGGGTGCGCTTGATTTGCTTGACATTGCATGGATACCCATCAGCTCACAGTGACTGTCCATCTAGAGAGAAAATAAACACACATATATTCAATCAGCAGAAATCTGCCTTCTCTCCTTATCTGCTCTCTCCTGCCCATTGATATTGAAAGAAAAGCAAAACCCTTATTACATATATATACAGCAAAACAAAACAGGTATTCACATTGGCCACGTTGAGCACACACACACACTCACACACACATTTCTGCACCTCATGCCCAACACTCCTATTTACTATAATGTGTTACTTTTCAATTGCATGACCTTGTCCAAACAAGGTGTGGTAACCATATGTATTTAAGAGCCAGGAGGAATAAGTGATAATAATCACAGTGGTTCAGATTTATACAGTGAGCTAAGACTTTTGCAAGCACTTTTCATGTTGTGTTATTTGAATCTTGTGATAATTCTGTGAGGTAGGTGCTATTTTTGTCCAGATTTTACACACGAGGAAGCTCAGACTGAAGGTGACTTGCCAGAAGTAGCTGATAGTGTCTAAGATGGGATCCAAACCCAAAGATCTCCACCCTAGGTCTAGGAATGAAAAGAGGAGGATTTGGTATCAATGGCCAGATTCCCTTCCTATCAAGCTCAGACTGAGAGAGTGACTTGCCAGAAGTAGCCGATAGTGTCTAAGATGGGATCCAAATCCAAAGATCTCCTCCCTAGGTCTAGGAATGAAAAGAGGAGGATTTGGTGTCAATGGCCAGATTCCCTTCCTATCAATAAACAGTTCAGCAGGCATTTATCACGTGTCCTATATGCTAGGCACTTCAAGTGCAAAAATAATGTCTATGAGCCCATGACCCTATGACAAAAATGAAACAGTCTTTATCCTCAAGGAGTTTACACCTGAGACAACATCAACACAGGTTAAGTATATATGAAATAAATGTAAGCTGATGTTGTCAGGGAGGAACTGGCAGCTGGAAGCTAAAGTTCACTGCCATGAACAAGATGATGCTGGAACTAAGCTTTGAAGATGACTGGGGAATTTAGGAGACAGAAGTGAGGAGGGAGGGTATTACAACTGTCTGAGAGGCATGAAAGCAAGGGATGGGATTTCCCATGTGAGGCACAACAAGATGGTTAGTGTGGCTCTAGTCTGTACAGTGCATGAAGGGGAGTGTTGTATATAACAAGATAGCTTGGAGCCAGCTTTTGGGGGGCTTTAAATGTGGTGCTGGGGAATTCCACCCTAGAGGCAATAAGGAGACACTGAAGTTTATTGAGCTGGGGAGAGTTATGGTCAGATCTGTGCTTTAAGAAAAGCAATGGGAGATCTGACCTCTTAACAATATTTTTTTTTGTTAACTGAGTTTTTGGATGGGGGGAGGAGCTAGCAAGAGCAGCAACTGCTTTTGAAATTAATTACTAGTTAGTGCTAGGATCAGGGTGGTAGAAGTCCCTGATTTTGACTTCATTGCACTTGTGACATTCAGCTCTCAGGTTTTTTTTGCCATCAGGATTGTCTTAGCAAGTGTTTAGGTTCTTACAGGAGCTGGGCATTGACCGTTGTGGTTTTGATTTCTTTGTTGATAGAATCATTCCCCCTGCTCACTTGCTCACTCATACTAGAATGCAGCAACCTTGTTGTGTTGTTGGTTCTTCTGAAGTACAAATGGAGCTGGAGGAGAAGGAAAATTGACCGCACCATAGCAAAGCCCTCTCTGATGACAACATTTAGCTCTTGGCCCTGATTAGACTGGATGCTGTCCCTTTTCAGTATGGAATAGGGAGCATAGAGGAATCGTAGAAGCAGGCATGATAAGGAAGCTGAATAGTTTCTAGTTCTGATTTTTGAATCTTGTTTAAATGCTGGAATTCCCCAAACATCTGTGTCTATGTTCAGACATAAAACCTTACCTTGGGTCTCTTAGAATCCCTCATTTCCTTCAAGGCTCAGCTTATGTGCAATTTCGTTGGAAGGAGTGCCAAATTTTCAAGTCAGAGGATCAGAGTTCAGATTCTGACTCCATAATCATGTGACCTTGGCTAAGTTATTAAAAATCCCTGGACTGTAGTATCCCTTTCTGAAAAGTGAGGGGGTTGAGTGAGGTGACTTCTAAGATCCTTTCCTATGCTAAATCTATGATCCATCTCTTAAAGAAGAAGGTCTTAGACAGGGGTCCATGAATAGACTTCAGGGGGTCTATGAATTTGGATGGGAAGAAATACATCTTTATTTTTACTAACTTCTAACTGAAACTGAACATTCCCTAGTTATGAATGTAGACAACAAAAATTCTGTAAAGAGTCCATGTGTAGGCTTCACCAAGGAGATCAGTGATGCAGAAAAGATTAAGAACTCCAGTCCTAAATGAAGTCCTTCTTGGTCCCTGGTCCTTTTAGTTGTTGGTGCTGTCTGTTCCTCTTCAGGATAACATACTTGACCCAGTGGAATATAAACTCTTTGAAGACAGAGACTGGTTTTTCCCTTTGTCTTTGTATTCTCAGTATTAAACCCAGTGTCTTGTATAAATATGCCCTTAAGAAATACTTATTGAGAACAGCAGTAAAACTCTAGAATCCTTTTTTATGGACAAAAAAGACCAAAGTATGGAGCGGGAGGAAGACAACTCAGTGAAAACTCCCTCACCAAATGCTTCCAAGACACTGGAAGAATGCCTACTAGC
>CM053596.1:54969289-55049897 GCA_028646575.1 Pseudocheirus occidentalis
ATTAGGATAACCCAGGATCTGGCAGCTTCTACACTGAGGGATCAAAGGGCCTGGAATATGATATTTTGAAGATTAAGGGAGCTGGGATTAAAACCAAGAATCAATTACCCAGCAAAATTGGGCATATTATGGTCATTCAATGAAGTGAAGGACTTTCAAGCATTCTTGCTGAAAAAACCAGAACTGAACATAATATTTGACAGTCAAACACAAGAAGCATGAGAAGGTAAACATGGGAAAGAAATCATAAGGAATTTATCAAAGTTGAACTATTTACATGCCAGTATGGAAAAACGATAATAGTAACTTATGAAATTTTTCTTAGTATGAGGATAGGTGAAGGGAATACAAATGTATATATATGTATACTTACACGTATGTCTATATAGGAGGCTATATATGCGTGTGAATACATATCTGACCATGTGTATATATGTGTATATAGAGGATATGGGATCAATTGAATAGGAAGGGATGATAATTTAAAAGGTGAAATTCTGAGGTGGAAGAGGACTAGAATGAGAGGAGACAGGGAGAGACAAAATGGGGTTAATCGTCCCATATAGAAGAGGCAAGGGATAACTGTTATAACTTTACTTTCAATTACTCTCACTGAATTTGGCTTAGGGAAGAAATGGCATAAACTATAAACTGGGCATCATGCCACACAGGAGAGTAGGGGTCATGGGGATGAGAAGCAGAATGACAGAGGGGAGGGCAGGGTCTCGGGGAGGGATGCTGGAAGTGCACACTTCAGTAAAGGGACAGGGACAGGGTAGAGAATAGAACAAAGGGGGTAGGGATAGGACGGAGGGACATATGATCACTGTCACAATATGTCCACTATGAAGATGTCCTATATAATCACACATCCACAGCCTGTATTGAATTGCTTGTCCTTCCAGTGGGGGTGGGTGACAAGGGAGGAACTGAAAAAATCTAGAATTTAAAGCTCTGCAATACATCAACTAGGAATTAAGATATACAGGGTCTGGGGTAGGGAGACCCTTCCTGCCCTACCAGAAAGTTAGAGAGCAGATTGGGGGAGGGGCTTTACAGTGGGATCATTGTTTTGGGGTTGGGGTAGGGGAAAGATGAGGAGAAAATTTGTAAGTCAAAAATCTCATGAAAATGAATTATATAAACAAGAAATCAAAAAAATTATTTAAAAAAGAAACTGGGTTCAAATCCCACTTGTATAACTGCCTGTGTGACCTGAGGCAAATCACCCAATCTCTCTGACCTCAGTTTCCTCATTTGTCAGATGAAGAGTGTTGGATTACGTCATTTTAAAGAGCCCTTTCATCTCTTGGTCTATGGTACAATGATCAGAAGCAAGGTCATTAATTTCCTTATCTGTAAAATGTTGGAAATTGCCTTAAATAATACTTCATATTATTTCCAATCCAAACCAATCCAATATACTTTTATTAAGTGCTCGCTATATGCCAAATACTGTGCCAATCACTGGGGATACATTAATGAAAATAAATGCAACTGTATCCTCAAAGAGATTACCCTCTAAAGGGGGGAGACAACATACAAAAAGGAGGAAGTTGGGGCAGGGGTAACCCAGTACTGGGGCATCTTGTTCCATACATTTGAAATTAGTCAAGGAAGCAAATGTAAAGTAGAGTGAACTAAGTTCTGTTCATTCCCTCTATAAAAGAAGGCATTGAGAGGAGTTTGGTACTCTGCCATTCAACCTTCCAGTTAGAGGGAGGTAGAGTCAGTCAAGGCTTGAGTTATCAACATGGTGGTGAGTTTAGAATGAGATGAGCTTATCCTGAGAGGGCATCTTGGCAGTAAAATGGAAATTTACTCTTCCTATGATTCTTCTATGTAGAAAAAAGCACCAAGGTGACAAATAAAGGTAGACATTGCCACTCATGATCAAAAGTCAGTATTAGAATCTTACAAAAGGAATTTTCCTAAGCAATTCTAGAATATATAAAACTTCTGGCTACATGAGTGAGACATGATGCAGATAGTATGCCACAGGAGGCCTCATAGGCAGATGGTGTGTGTAAAGAACACATAGCCCTGCTGTGAACATGCTTAGGGAACAAAACAGACCTGATGGCACTCCTTGCTACACACTTTGTTGTCTCTTCTTGTTATTTAAGACTTATCTTCCACAGTTCACCTTTAGAGAAAGAGGCTTTTTTAATGAGTACCAGCAGGTTTCATATACAGTGGCAATATAATAAAGGAATCCTCTGGAAACAAAATCTGTTTTGGATCAAGACCACAGTTTGTTAAGACAGACACAATTGCAGGATTTGTGGGAACTAGGCAACCCCGGGAAGAGAAGGAGTGCAAAATTTTGTAACTACTGTGGTGCTGTCCATAAAGTAGGTGCTGATACATATCATCATTACCAAATAGCACCAGAGGGGCCACAAACCACCCACCTTGCCTAGAGATGAGCAGGGTAGTTGTTGGAATTGTCCTTTATTTCTCTGTAAGGACCCACAGCACAGAATAGTTTTTAAAGTATTGGTTGAATTGAATTGGTAACCTTACATTTAGAGTAAAGGTGGTTGCTAGGGTTTGTGTGATGAATGACCATTAGTATATTATTGGGAGGGCAGCTAGCTAAGTGATGCAGTGGATATAGTGCCAGGCCTGGATTCAGGAAGACCTGAGTTCAAATCCAACCTCAGACACTAGCTGTGTGGCCCTGGGCAAGCCACTTAACTTTGCTTGCTTCAGCTTTGTCATTTCTAAAATGAGCCAGAGAAGAAAATGGCAAACCACTCTAGGATCTTTGCCAAGAAAACTTCAAAACTTCAAAAACTTCAAAGAATTGATTGCACCTGAAATGACTGAACAACATCATACAATTGTGAATGCCCTGAAGCAGGGGGTAGGAGGGACATAGATTGACTTAGAGGACCACAATATTGCATGATCTGATCCTGTTTTTCCATTTACATATGATTGCTGAGCTCTGCACAAGAGGAGAGGAAGACATTGGTTTTCAAATTAAGGATTTTTTTTACACACTATTGTTCTTTTCCATGTTTGGTTTTGTTTCTTCTTTCTCATTGTTCACTCCATTGGTTACAGCTCTTCTATACAACCAGACTAATGTCCAGTGTGAAAGTATTTGCAGACCCTATACTTGATTGAATACTGCAATGGGGATAGGGGGGAGGAGAAGGAAGGGAGAAAACTTGAAACTCAAGGGATTGTGGAACTGAATCTTGTAAAGTAAAAGTAAATAAACAAATCAATTTAATTAAAAGAATAAAAAATAAAATTAAGTATTTTAGCATTACAGAATCACAGATTTCATGCTGGAAAGGACATTCAAAATCCTAGAGTTCAGTACCCTCATTGTACAAATGAGGAAACTGAGACCAAGGTTGCTGAAATGAATTGTCCAATAGCTATAGTTTGTATTAGTGCCTTGATGGGAGCCCAAGTCTTCTGTTTCTAAATTCAGCATACTGTCTACTCCTACCATGGAGGAAAGGTTTACCCAATCAAGCCAGAGAGAGAAATGGGGAGATGATTTCCTTGTGGTGAGCACATATTCTATTGGAATATATCATTAAGTATAATACTGCCCTCTCCCTATTTCTGCTAATTATTCAGCTCAAGTACTGCCTTCTATATGAAGCCTTTCCTGATACCCCCTAATTGCTAGTACCCTCCTTCCCTCAAGTAATTTGCATTTGTTTTGTTTATGTGTTGTGTATATTCATACATACATACATATATACATGTTATCTCTCCTTATAGAACATAAGTTTCTTAAGAGCATGGCCCTTCTCATTTTTGAATCTTTATCTTCATAACTTAACACAATGCCTGGTACACTGTTGTTCAGTCATGCTTGATTCTTTATGATTGGGGTTTTCTTGGCAGAGATACTGGAGTGGTAGCCATTTACTTCTTCAGCTCATCTTACAGATGGGGAAACTGAGGCAAACAGAGTCAAGTGACTTGCCTAGTGTCACACAGCTATTAAGTGCCTGTGTTTAGATTTGAACTCAGGAAGATGAGTCTTCCTGACTCTAGGCCTGGCACTCTATATACTGCACCACCTAGCTGCCCTACCTGGCATATAATAGGTGCTTAATATGTGTTTGCTGATTGAATTCGTTATATCAAGAAAAAGTTTACCTTCCTACAACATCTGTACTTTGTGCCTAGATTTGCCTTTAGGAGCCTTACACAGAAGGTCTCATCCATGTGATTATTCAATTCTCTACCAAGAGAAGTGGTAGAGACAGAAGAGAACTGGATGCAGGATAAAACCCTGAGAGACGCTTATAGTTAGGGGGCATGAGGATCCATCAAAGGAGGCTAAGAAGAAATGATCAAGAAGGTAAGGGGAAAACTAGGAAAGACTGGCATCCAAAAAGCCTGGGGAGAGGAGAGCATGATCAGTAGTGTTAAAGGCAGCAGAGAGGTCCAGGAGTATGAGGATTGGGTTAAGGCCATTGAACTCGGCAACTAAGAAATCATTATTAACTTTGGAGGGAGCAATTTTAGTGGAAAGATAAGATCAGAGGTCAAATTGTAAGGGGTTAATAAGAGAGTGAGAGGAGGGAAAGTGGAGGCCTCTATTGTAGGCAACCTTTTTGAAGAGCTGTACTACAAAGGGTTGGAGAGATAGAAGATGATAGTGGTACTGGAAGGATGAAGTGAGAGCTTTTTGAATATGAGGGAGGTATAGGCATGTTTCTAGGCAGTAGGGAATGAGCCAATGAATAGGGAAGACAATGGAAATATGTGATAGAGAAAAATGACTGAGGAGGCAGGCAGTTGGAGGAGGTAGGCTATAATGACATTGTTTGAGCAGGTAAAGGGGTTAGCCTTGGTAAGGAGTAAGGCCACTTCATCACGTGAGGCAAGAGTGAAGGAGCAGATTGTGGCAGGATATTTGAGTAATAAGAGATGAGGAAGAGGGGAGAAGAAGGCCGTCATGATGAATAATGTCTTTTTTTCTGTAAAGTATGAGAAAAAGTTCTCATCTGAGTGGTAGGAGGGGAAACCATGAAAGATTTGAGGAGATATGAAAAGGCATGGAAGAGTCACTGTAGAGAATGGGTAGTGAGTTGAATAGACAAGTATAGAAGGATTGCCTAACAATAGTGAGGACCCTGTTGAGGGTATAATACATAAATTTGTAATGGATCCATTCAGAAAGGTTGCATTATTTTCTCCACCTTTGCTCAATAGCATTTTTGTAGGAGCAAATAGATGTAATCTAAAGCTGAGGCTTGGTAGGATGTAATCAGTGAAATGATAAAAGAGTCTACGGATTTAAAAGGGAAGGACAGCATAGAGTCAAGTTGTTTAACCCAAGGGTCAAGATGGGTAAAAGAGGAAGGAGTAGTTAGTGCAGAGGAGAGAGACTGGGAGAGAATAGAAGTCACAGTATGGATGAAGAATAGAATTTTATAAGGGAAGAAAATGAGAGGTGAAAAGTCAGTAGGTTATGGTCAGATAAGGGGATTTTGAAATTCTTGAATGTGGAGGTATACATCTCCATCTATACATAGGGGATGGGTAATGTCAAGATTGAGGGTATGACCATATTTGTGTGTGGCTGAGGTGGGATGGAGGAATAACTTATAGGAAATGAGTAGGTTAAAGAACTGTCAGTGTGTTTGAGAGAAAGTCAATATGTATGTTGAAGTCCTCTAACATGGGGTCAGGCGTTAGGAAGGAGAGAAAAATTATGAGACATGTATCAAATTGATTGAGGAAGAAGAGGAATGACCTGGGGGTTTGTAGACAACAGCTACCAGGATTTTTATTGGCTGGTGGATATGAATAGCAAGACCCTCAAAGGAGAATTTACTAAGTGATGGAGTTGTCAGTGGAAGTCAAGGAGTATTCCGACTTTTCCACTTCAGCCTGTGAGGGGCAGAAAACAAGTGCAGATGCAGCCAGGACTAGAGAGGGTGGGTGGAGAGGTTGTTTCATCTGGGACAAGCCAAGTTCCAGTAATAGCTAGTAGATGGAAAGAGCAGGAGGGGAAAAATAGGATGAAAAAAGATTGTTGTTTATGGAACAGGTCTTCCAGAGGGCACAATGGAAGGTCTGGGTTGTGTTTACTTGAAACTTTGGTTGGGAAGGTTGAGAGGAATGGGAATAAGGAATAAGATGATAGGGGATGGGGAATTGGGTTTAGATGATGATCTATAGGGGTTCAGAATCACTAGGATGTGAAGAGTAATGCAAGGTATCAGAATGTTCACCATTGAGTGGAGTGTGCCAATATTTTTTTTTTTACCAAATGCAATATTGTTTTGATTCTAGCTTAATGTTTTTAGAAAATATGAGAGTTCCATGTTGGTTTAAGCACCTCAACAAGCACTTATTTGGTGAAAAAAATAGCCACCGCTGGTAAAAGAGTAGAATAGTAAAGTCTCAATTAACCAGAACTATCAACTAACTGGCATTTTGTTAACATTCTACTTCTAGGCAGATCCCAAGAAAAGAAACTTTCATCAGAAATTCATTAACAAAAAAATGCCCAACTCTGTGGAGTCTGTTCTGGGCTCAATACATTTAACTCAATCTGTATATCTTGTGTATGTGCCATCTGTAGAGTTCAATGCAAATTTGATATTCCAGGTAATTTCCTCTAAGATCATTAAAGATACCTTTCTCTTCAATTTCCCATATACAAGCAGGAAAGTAAATGAATACATGGAATACATGTAGACAAATGTTCGACAACAAAGGTTAAGGGAAATGAACATTTCTAGGAATTTGTGATAAGTCTATACCATATGAGAACTGGTTGAAGGCACTAGGAATCTTTAACATAGAGAAGAGATGATTGGGGGTGGAGTTGGAGATGATATCTCAAATATTTGAAGGGCTGTCATATGGAAGAAGAATTAAACTTAATCTGCTTGGCCTAAGAAGGTAGAACTAAAAACAATTGATAGACATTGTAAGGAAAAAGATTAAGGCTTATTATAAGGAAAAACTTCTTACCAATTAGAGTTATTCAAAAGTGGAATGGGTTGCACCAGGAGCGAATGAATTCTCTCTCATTGGAGGTCTTAATCAAAGACTGGATGACTATTTGGGATATGTTGTGGAAGGGGATTCTTGTTCTTGTATGAATTTAGATAGATAGGCTCTGAGGCCCCTTTCAGTTCTAAAATTCTGTGATAGCTTCTTTATTTATCCATCCATCCACCCATCTATCTATTCATTTATTTTTAGGTTTTGACATTTGCTTTTATAAGATTTTGAGTTCTAAATTTTCCCCCTTCCTTTCATTACCCCTTCCTGAAAATGGGATGCAATTTGATATAGGCTATACATGTATGATCATATTAAACACATTTTCACATTAGTCATGTTATGAAAGAAGAATCAGAACAAAATGGAAAAACCATGAGAAAGGGAAAAAAACCCCAAAAACAACAACAAAAAGAGAAAATAGTGTGCTTTGATCTGTGTTCAGACTCCATAGTTCTTTTCTCTGCATGTGGATAGCATTTTCCATCATGGGTCTTTTGGAACTGTCTTAGATCATTGTATTGCTCAGAAGAGCTAAGTCCAACAAAGTTGGTCATTGCACAATGTTGCTATTACCATGTATAGTGTTTTCCTGGTTCTTCCCACTTCACTTAGCATCAGTTCATGTAAGTCTTTCCAGGTTTTTCTGAAGTGCACCTGCTTACCATTTCTTATGGAACAATAGTATTCTATTGCATTCCTATGCTACAATTTGTTTGACTATTCCCTCAACTTCCAATTCTTTGCTGCTACAAGAAGAACTGCTATAAAAATTTTTGTATGTGTAGGTCCGTTCCCTTTTTAAATGATCTCTTTGGGATATAGACCTAGTAGTGATATTGCTGGATCAAAGAGTATAAACAGCTCTTTGGACATAGTTCCAAATTGTTTTCTACAATGGTTGAATCAGTTCACAACTCTACCAACAATGCATTAATGTTCCAATTTTCCTACATCTTCTCCAACATTTATCATTTTCCTCTTTTGTCATGTTAGCCAGTTTGATAGGTGTGATGGGATACCTCAGAGTTTTAATTTGCATTTCTCTAATTAATAGTGACTTAGAGCACTTTTTATATGACTACAGTTAGCTTTCATTTCTTCTATGACAGCTTTCTTTAAAAGACATATTATACATTATTTCTTTGATTCTATTAACCAGAACATTCCATTCTAAACCAGTGTGATGAATCAAGATTAAACTATATTTGGCTTTAGTAAATTAGTTTTGTCTCTTGATTTTGTTCCTTGTTTGAAATCCTTGGCATGGAATGGAGTGTGTTTGTAATGATGCTATTTTGTTTTTCAATTTATGTTTATATAGAGAAAACTTTTTGGTGTATATGCCTATACAGGATTTTTGAGGAATCCTGAGGAATTTTCAAGGAATCTTGATCCATTTATTGGAGAGGAGGGTAAAGAGAAAAGTGGTGGGAAATGGTGAAGAAAGAGAATAACAAGTTGATAGGTGATGGGAGTGGAAGGGAGAAGGTGATAGCACTGACAGCACTGGTGGGAGAGTCCTAGGATTTTACAGTTGGGAAAACCCTTGGGGGCCATTTAGAACAACCTTCTGAACAAGGCTCTCCTCATCCACATCCCTGACAAGTGGCCATCCACCTGTGCTTGAAGGTGTTTGGTGAGCTTGAAGCCACTACCATTCAAAGGTGTCCCAATGCCTTTATTTTGACAAATATCTAATGGGTATGAGGATAAAGGGGAGAGGAAGAACAAATTGTTGGGAGATGGGGCAGGAGGGAGAGGAGAAAAAAGGAGAAAATGATGAGGTAGGGATTTCCTTGCTGGTTCCAAAGTGGTAGGGGTAAAGGGTAAATGTTTTTCTCCTTGTATACCTTTTGCTGTTTATGTCTTTGGTTGTAATAAAACGAAATCAATAAAATTCAGCACACCTTTTTCCATGTGTGTTGGTGCTTTGAGGTTCAGGAAAGAATGTTTTCTCGCTATCAGGGCTGTGACTGGTGAGGGCTCTGGAATAATGGGACGACAGTCAGCTCAAAGGGCATGAGGGATCTCAGATTTTACAACATGGCAGACAGCTGAAGGTTCTGGTGAAACACTACAAATTGCTTTGTGAATAGACTTATCCCCAGTTGAGATTAGATGCAGGGACTGAAAAAAGTATCCTTGAAGTATTTTCCATGCTAGGTTTACTAGAAGGCTTTATTTTTGTGCCTTTAAAACTTGGTTTACATCAACTAGTCACTTAGCAAGCATTTAGGAAGTACCTACATTGTGCCCCCAAATATGTCCGGTGCTATAAATACAAAGAAAATAGTAAAAAAAAATATATGTATATAGTCCCTGCCCTTAACAAGTTTATTGTTTAGTGGGGGAAATATTTACCTGTATAAGTATGTCATATAAAATACATTCAAGGTAATTTCATGGTGGTAGGAAGGTATTATTATAATTGTTGTCATTGACACCCCTTATCTCACTAAACTATGGCCACCAAACAGGAAACACTTTCTCCCATTCACTTAAAAATTTTTTTAAACCCTTTGTCCCCAACAAAAGGAACATAACATTTAGAAAAACTGCCACATGTTGCTAATTTAACCCATTTCAACTATTCAAATCTGGGCACTTTACATGAGTATCTTACCAAAAAGGCAGTCAATCTGTGACACAGGTTGGCTGACCAGTGCTTAGCTAGCACTTAGCATGTAGAGGCACTTAATAAATGTTTATCGACTGACTTTATTATTGACGGATGGTTTAAATGCCCTCTTGAAAGTCTCTATCCAACATCACTGAATATAGTTTGTTCTATCTAAATCAGCAAGTAGTCCTAGTAGAGGCTTTTGAGCAGGACATGGAAACAACCTCTTTATAAAGAACTAAGGTTTATGATGGTATTTAAAAAAAATCAAATTGTAACTGTTCTTTCTTTTTCCTACCATAAAAGGTGTACCTATGTTCCTAGAATGGGAAAAAAACAGGGTTAAAAATGTACTATGTAAAGGGTATATGAGTCAAGATACTACAGTAGATTCTATAAAGGGTAAAAGTCAAGTGGCATATTTCATCAAGCAGAGGATGACCCCAGAGGCTGCAGAATTAATGGATGGGAAGTAAGAGAAAGATAAGAAAACAGGTTAATAGGGGATGGGGGAGGGAAAAGGAGACAGAAGGACAAGGAGGAAAAAGACACAATAATGTGTGGCTATACTCCTGGGTATGTATGTCCAGACCTAGGTGGAAATAAGATGTATACTCTGAGGAGCACTCATACAGATGAGAAACAGATGCTGTCTTCTCACAGGACTTTCCCAAGTCCTCAAAGGCCTATTTCTAAGTATATGCCAATAAATCTGACAATCTAAGTGAAATTGATGAATATTTATGAAAGTAAAAATTGCCCAGATTAACAGAAGAGGAAATAGAATATTTAAATAACCCTATCTTAGAAAAATAAATTGAGCAAGTCATCAGTGAACTCCCTAAGAAAAAAATCCCCAGGGCCAGATGGGTTCACAAGTGAATTCTACCAAACATTTAAAGAACAATTAATTCCAATACTATATAGACTATTTGGAGAAATGGGCAAAGAAGGAGTCCTACTAAACTCCTTTTACAACACAAATATGGTGCTGATACCTAAACTGGGAAGAGCTAAAACAGAGAAAGAAAACTATAGACCAATTTCCCTAATGAATATTGATGCAAAATTTTTAAATAAAACACTAACAAGATGATTACAGCAATATAGCACAAGAATTATACACTATGACCAGGTGGAATTTATACTAGGAATGCAGGGCTATGTAATATTAGGAAAATTATAAGTATAATTGACTATGTCAATAACAAAACCAACAGAAATCATATGATTATCTCAATAGATGAAGAAAAAACTTTTGTCAAAACGTACTACCCCTTCCTATTAAAAACACTAGAGAGCGTAGGAATAAATGGAGCTTTCCTTAAAGTTATATATAGTATCTATCTAAAACCACCAACAAGCTTTATCTAAAATGGGGATAAGCTAAAAACCTTTCTAATAAGATCAGGAGTGAAACAAGGATGCCCATTATCAGCACTGTTATTCAATATTGTACTAGAAATGTTAGCTCTAGCAATAAAAGAAGAAAAAGAAATTGAAGGAATTAAAATAAGCAATGAGGAAACATCTAGAGAATTATAGAGAATCAAATGAAAAATTACTTGAAATAATCAACAACTTTATTAAAGTTGCAAGATAGAAAATAAACCTATATAAATCATCAGCATTTCTATATATTACCAACAAAGCCCAACGGCAAGAGATAGAAAGAGAAATTCCATTTAAAATAACTGCAGACAATACAAAGTACTTGGGAGTCTATCATCTGCCAAGTCAAAGGTCTATTTCCTCCTTCCTTCCCTCATGCTGCTGATTGTTTCATAAAACCAAAAACAAATTGTGGAAATGATTAAAAAACATTGTGAAAAAGGGAGCTTCATTCCACTCACCTTTATTATAATCAAGTTCCAACAATCTAAGGCCCTGTGATGAGAACTCTGGCTAGTCATTGCATTTTGTGACAGTGGCACCAACTGCCAGGGGTACAGATGCTTTAGGTTTCTGGGAACAGCTAGCCAAGAGAGATTAGTTAACAAGACTGTTTTTTTTTCCTTGGGTGCTAGTAGCTGTTTTCTTTGTTGTAAGTTCATGCCGTAAAGTATTCATTCAATGCCCTAGATACCTTCCTTCGGGTCTTTTAATACCTTGAGAGCACCAGTGTAGCACTTGGGACGGTCTGTTGTTTCACATTCTCACTGTTGGACTAGCTTCATTTCTTTTCTGGTCATACACATCTTTAAGGCTATCTTTTATGAAACTGGGTCTTAGTTAGTCCATCTGTAATGTGGGAAGGTTAGTCTAGATCTGTGATTTCCAAAATAAGGGCTATGTCACTTATTTAACCTCAAGGAATTAGTGATCAACCCATGGGGAGGGGGAAGATGGATCATATCCTACCTCTTCCCACCCACAGCCAATCATGACTGGTCTCAGGTGGTGGCACCAGATGTGGTCTTTTCCAGCTGTAATGGCTACAAAAAGGTCCACCTCCCTTCCTCTTAATTTTTTGGTGGGAATGAATAAGCAATACAGGATAAGTAAGCATAGATGGTATTGATTATACTATACTATTATGCTATCTTCTCCCTGAAGCCTACCTATCTTCTGAACTTCCCTATAAGCATGAATTTCCAGGCTCCCAGACTCTCAAGCTCCTCCTTATCCTTGAGTCTTTACTCAACTGAACTTCCTTCCTTCAGAGTTACCAGTGATCTCTTAATCACTGTAAGATCTTTCATATCTACCCCGTTCCCTCTACCAGCATAGCTACCACCTTAGATCAGCTCCTGATTATATCTGGCCTAGATAACTTCCATGGCTTTCTAACTGGTCTCTCTACCTTATGTCTCTCACCATTCCAGTCCATTCTCCACACTGCTGTTTAAGTGATTTTCTGTAAATGCAAAAATGACCACATCACTATCCTACTCAGTTAATGTCAGCGGTAGGATAAAATATATTATGTTTATCTTTTAAAGCTTTTCACAACCCAGCCCCTTCCTATCTTTCCTTATTCTTTCTATATTATTTCTCCATCTCTACTATGTGGTCCTATCAAACTAGTCTCTGTTGATCACAAATGACACTCCATCTCCTCTTGTCCCCCAAACCTGGAATGTTCTCCCTCCTTATACCTACCTCACAGAATCCTTCTCTTTCTTCAAGATTCAGCTTAAGTATCATCGGATCCCCCAAACTCTACTTGCTTCTACCCTTACCTACTCTATGGTTAATTGCCTTGTGTTTATCCTCTTCGTGTTTATTTTCATAAATGCCTAAATTATAAGTAAGAAGGCATTGCTTAATTCATTGTATTTGCGTCGCCTGTCGCTAGCACAGTGCCTGGCACATAGAATGCATTTAATAAATACTTAATGATTGATTGATGGCCTTGAGCTGTCAGTGACCTGGTCAGCCCTCTGGAGCTGTAAGTTACAGATCAGTGGGCTGATCTGAATTGTTGGAAGAAGTTTCCTCACTGGGAGTTCCCTATACCAAAGCAATCATAGCTCTTGACCTGAAAAAGAGAGAAAATGAAGATTCCATGAGACTGTTAGTGTGAATTACAACACTGTCTCCTGACTCCTCATCTGTGGTCTTTCCGCTACACAAAGCTGGCCATGTTATTCAAAAACTCCTGTTTGCCAAGGATGGAGTATGAATTAAACTGGGCACTAACTACAAAGCTTTCTTATGGAGACCTCTCAGTAAAATCCACAGTCATGTGAAAGAATGGGAAAAAAGCCATCCTACCCCAATATGAAAGTTGAACATCATGTGGACAAATGTGGTATTTGTTTTAGAGATCAGAGTGAATAAATTTTTTGTTCCAAGGATCTGCAATGCTTTGTTTAGGTTACTGGCAAAATGCCACTCAGTGACCTCATCAAACCCCTCACAGCCTTAGCTTTCTCACCTTTAAAATGAGGATGATGGGTATTACCTCCCTGGAGTTATGAAGAAAGCACTTCACAGACTAAAATGAAATGCAAAGGTGGCTTGTCAGTATCTTGCAAACAAAATCAGGCTTTATTGTTACTGCTTGAGAATTCCACCATTAATTTCAAATGGCAAACGCAGAACGTGAGTTTCTTGGTAGATCTTAGTAGTCGTCCAAGTGGTGAGTTTCTCTCTTCCCCTTTCCTTATATCATGAGGACTCTTGGGGATTATGTAAATATTTGCTTCAGGATAGATTCATTTGATGGAAGCCTCAGAATAATAGGATTTGTCTGTTCCTAGAATATGCTACATGGTTCTATTCATTGTGCCTCACAAAGAATTTGAAAGAAGTTGTTTTCAGAGCCATAAAAGGAAATTCATTGACACTTCATTTATCAGCATCTTTAGGAGATGAGTGAGGTGTTCCACATAAAAATTTATTTTCTAGACAACTGAAACCTAACTTTTGAAGCACTATCCCTTTTAAAGGTGTTGATAAATTAGTCAGTTTGGAAAGAAATCTTTCTAAAATGTATTGACTGAGCAAAGAACTGAGAACAAAGTGGATGCCCTTTGATTGGGGAATGATTGAACCAAGTATTATATGTATGAGTGGGATCAAACCACCTCCACCCAATTTTAGCCTCAATACCTTTATTGAGACTGTCTTAATTCATCAATTACTCCAAGACCTTAGACTAAATGCAAGAATAAATATAACTTCAGTATTGCATACAAATCTCTTCAGATAGGTTAGGATACTTGTCTGTGTCCCATAGATTGGTTATAGATGAACAAGGTAGTTAGAACTGGACTCATTAAAAAAGAGTAAGGGTGACATTTAGGTACTGTCCCCACTACCCCCAAGAAAGAACTACTTGGGTAGAAAATGAAATGCCTCAGCTCTAACTTCTACCTCCTTTTCTGACCCCTTGGTCAGAAGAGAATCTTGGGAGCTTTGAAGGGTCCAGAGAATATTGGCTCACCTATCTTTCCTTCAGTGTCTGAGTTGCAGCTGATGGAAGCATCTGCATTGAGAGCTAATTCAAAACTCCACAAGGAACCCAGCTAGGAAATTATACCATGCCTAAGGGAAACTTCCTTAGCGTCCCATGAATGGAAAAGGACTTGGAACAGTGAGGAGCAGAGTTACACCTTTGCCCCATGTTCTCACTAAACTTGTGCTCCCTCTCCCCTGAACTGTATGTACGTGTATGTGGCTGAATATAACAGACTTTTGTGGGGGGTGTTTTTGTACCAGCTGCTCCTACTGTTCTGCCTTGGTGAACACCCCTTCCTAAAAACTACTTAAGACTGATTATGCTGGTTTTCAGCTGATAATCTTGATGGGACCAATGGACTTAAAATTATCTCATTCCCTCAAAGATGCTCTTAGAGCTCTGAAAGGGATAGTCAGTCTTGATCCAGGACCTGAGATTCTTCCATTAGAGCAGGGCTTGGGATAAGGATCCTCAAGACTCACATGGAGTTTATATGAATGCTATAGAATATTTTTGTGCTGTAGACAAATATGGAGAATCCAGAGAAACTTGGGAAGATTTGTATGAACTGATGTCGAGTGAAATAAACTGAGCTAGAGAAATGATAAATGAAGTGACCACATCATTATTAGAACAAGGATTACTGAAAGGAAGCCAAAGTCTGTCACTGAAAAGTCACTGAGGGTCAGGAAGAATAGATAATGAAATAAGCCTCTCTCTTCTTGGCAGAGAGTAGAGCAGAATTTTGTATATCATCATATGGGGGGTGACTCTATCTAGTGTTTTGACTTCATAGTTTTTTGTGGTTGTGAGGCAGGAGCTAATTGTTTGGGGGGCAGGGGAAGTGTGACAGCAAGAGGATTATTTCCCAAAATGACTATGATATAAAAACAAAATGCTCCAAGCAGATTAAAAAAAAAACACAACCCAAAACGGTGGCTTGCTTGGTTTCTTGCCTTCTTGCATATCAAATAGGTGTTACCCTTTCTTAAATGACTCAGCATTTTTATGATGAATATCAGTTATGGGATTGTATTCCATGTGATACCATAATAACCATAGTGGGATATTGTAGTTCAGGGATGTGTCTATTTGCTGCTTTACTAAATGGACCCACACTGCTGTTTACAGTTGTTCTGATTTCTTCTTTAGTCAGTCATCAGTGTGTCTGTCCTCATCTCTGGTCTCTTACTTTACATATAATTATCTAACTAAGGGCCCAAAGGTGACTCAGTCTCTCCTTGTATGTTAAGTCACCAGGCTTTGTGACAGCTTTTTCCCCCTCACTTACTTCTGAGTAGGTGACTATGCTCCAGATGACTGAGATCTCTGGCAGGCTCACCCTTGGTTTGATACAGTGTTGGGTCAAGTATGATACAGATGGTATCAGCAGGACTCTATTCTGAAAGATGGGAAAAGTGTGAAATACATGTGATTTTAGCAAGCTTCTCCATCAGTTGGACCAGATTTGTGAGAAGAAGCATGGCAGGAGGAATAGAGAGGACTGGCCTTGAAGTCAGGAAAGCATGGCTTCAGTTTCTGCTTCTGACACATTCTACCTATGAGAGAGCAAGTTAACAAGTCGCTTCACCTCTCAATATCCTCAAAACATTGTCTAAGAAACTTAGTTGCAGATAAGATGCTTATCTGTGTTGATGAAGTGTGTACCAACACAGGGGTTTCCTACATGAAGGAAATCACAGGTCATACATAAATTAATGAATGATAAATTCACAGGGGGAATTCCTAAAAGGAAGTCAAGTTGAAGTTCCTCCTCTTGTTCAGGGCAAGTCCTGGAGGACAGTTATTTCTTTCCCCCAAACGGTCTCATGAAAGCTGTCATGTTCTCCAAGAAAAGACCCTTTGTTACCAACCTCAGAGATACAGTGCTGACCAGCTTGGACCATTGGGATTCTTTAGGCTTTTTTGTTAGATAGATTGCTCCTACTCTCCAGAACTGGGATTGATGAAGATAAATTAGTTTACCATCCACTCAGGGTTTTAATTTAGCCCCCCTAAAATGGAGTGTCAATGGTTAGTGCTCAGATATACCTTTTAGGGAATTAATATAAAATATACCTTTTAGGGTATAGATAGGCAAGTTGGGGGAGGAGAGGGCTCCTGTCTTTCTCATCAGCTACAGGATCGAGGAAGCATGGGAAGAAAGTAGTTGGTCTGAAAAAAAAATAAATCTGGGGGTTTTGGTGGCCTGTGTACTCAATATGAGTCAGCAATATGATGTGGCAAACAGAAAACAAACAAACCAACCTTAATGAGATCTGGAGCCGCGTTAAGAGTGCTTCCAGGAATAAGGATTTGGGAGTCCAGCTGTATTCTTCCCTCTTTGATCAGACTACATCTGTGAGTCAGTTGGTTAGTCAGTCAACAAGCAATTTCTTAGGACTTATGTTCAGTTCTTGGTGCCACCATTTAGGAAGGATGTGGGTAAAATTGAACAGTGTCCAGAGGAAGGAAATTAAGATGGGAGATGTCATTGAATTTCTCTGCTTTGGAGATCACTAAAGAACATGGGGATAGATAGTCTAGAGAAGAGAAAACTGGGGGTGGGGTGGACATGATGGCTACGTTCAAAGATTTGAGGGGCTTTTGTCAGTAGAAGAGGGATTAAATTTGTTCTTTTTAGTTTCAGAGAATAATCCAAGAGCTAAGAGGCCAATTAAAGCTTGATGTCAGGAAAATTCCTTCACGATTTGGGCTGTTCTCAAGTGGAATGGGTGGCATGCATCTGGAGGTTATGAGTTCCCTGCTTGCTTTATATCTTCAAGCAGAGGTTGGGTGACCACTTGTTGACTGGGGCATGGTTTTGAGTAGATGAGGAGTGAGCTCCCTCCTACCTTTTAATTCTGATTCTATGATTGTATCATTTTGAAGGAATCTGAGGTCTTTTATTAAGTGCATCTCAAAAGTCCAATATTTATGAAAACTCCAGTGTCAGCTTAAATGTGTGAGTGCATCCTTTAGACCAGAGGTTCTTAATCTTTCTTGGGAAACCTGGGGAAGCCTATGGGTTCCTTCTTAGAACCTTGTTTTAAAATACATAAAAATATAGAATTACAAAAGAAGTCAATTACATTGAAATACAGTGATCAAAATACTCTTTTAAAAAGTTGAGGGACTCCTTGTTAAGAACCCCTCTTCTAGGCTAATCTTTTCCTAAAGTCAGGTAAAGATGAGGTTCCATGAGAGGTTTTCCCCCCTAATTCTGCCTGTAAAGTACAGTCCTGCTGCACTGTCCAGTCCTCTTGCCTGTCCAATGTGTTGTCTTACTTTACGTATAACTGTCTGGGCAAGGGCTGAAGGGGAGCCCATTTTCTCTTAGGATGTAAAGGGCTTTGAGACAGTTCTCTTCTAGGCAATTGACAGCTGCTTATTAGATTCATCCTAATAACTGTCTTAGTTACCCCTGTTTATTTGTTGGTCTGTAACTGACAAAGCCGTTTCCTTTTTTTGTTTAAAAAGATGGTCCCCTTTTAAATCTTTGGTGACTTCTCCTGTATTTCATCCCTGGTCTCTTTCTAAACCCAAGTACCACCTCTGACATGAAGTTTCTTCTAATCCTGCTATAACACACACACACACACACACACACACATATATATATAACACATATCAACTATATGTATGTGTGTAGCTTATATTCTCTAAGGAGAGACAACATAGAGACAGAAGTGTGTATATGTATATATATATATGTATATACTTATATAAATATATACACTTCTATATAAGTGTGTGTGTGTGTGTATATATGTAAAGACCTTGTATTCTCTAGAGGGAGACAACATGGGTACACAAGTGTTGTGTGTGTATATATATGTATATATATACATATATATATGTAAGGACCTCATATTCTCTAGGGGGAGACAACATGGGTACACAAGTGTTGTGTGTGTATATATACACATATGCACTTATAAATTATGTATATTTTATACATTTATACACCTACATATATATGTAAATACCTGTGTATATATGTATTATGTGTCTATGTTGTCTCCCCCTAGAGAATGCGAGTTCCTTGAGGGCAAGGACTGTTTCATTTGTGTCCTTGTGTCACTGCTCTGTCCTCTCCCCTGTCCTCTCCCCCATCACCTGATCACATAATAGAGTCTGAATACTTGCTGGTTGATTCATAGTGACCTCTGCTACAGGAGGAACAGAGATCTTGCTTTTCTTTCCTCCAAGACATTAAACACAACTTAGTTATTCTAAGTCTAGTCCCCTTCCTGTGGCAGTCATCCTACTTTAGGATATGCTTCAGCTCATCAGTGTCCTTCCTAAACTACGATGCCCTAATCTGAATCCAACGTTCCAGATGTCGTCTGACCAATGCAGAGATCGATCATGTTGTTCCTTCTGGATGTTGTGTCTCCCTCTCATAGGAGGCAGGGTTGGTTCTGTACATATCCCTCTAACACTGGCCAGTCCTTGACTGGAATTCTCTTCTTCAATAGGGCCCCACAACTATAGTGAGGCTTGAAGAAGTTCACAGAAGAACAGTAGGTCAATTAATGCTTTGAAAAATAGTATCTACTGAGAAACCAAAAGGAGCCAAAGGGAACTGGTTCTAATCATTTAGGAGAATAGACTTAGGTAAGACTCATTAGAAAGACTTCACATTTGTCACAGGACCTCAGAGCCTGACAATAACACAAGATGCTTGCTGCACAAAGGATTTAGGTTAGGCATTCTTTATCGCAGGGGTTGTCTGTTACTGGGATGTAAGGCCATGGGAGGGGACAGAGGCTGCCTTTTTCTGAAGCAGTGATCCAGGAGCACTTCAACTGCTGTGAAGTGGTTTGAGTGCAGTCCAGCACTCGGAGGGAATGGAGATGTAGGGGGATGGAGTAGGTGACTTCCAGGAGCCCTGGCCAGCTTTGCAATTAGACACAGATTCATTTATTTAACATGTAGTGTCAGGTGAGGAGTCAGTAACATCTGACAGACTCCAATGTGGGGAAAAGGAGCTCATTTTCACACATACTTACTGGTTTTCTTTTAAGGAAGAAGGGGCAGAGTAATAGAGGAGGTTCCGCACTTTGCCAGCCAAGCCTTTTCTGAACCTTGGTAATGGGAAGGATAAAAGCATTGGCTAATGGGAGGGCATAGAGATTTGTTTCAGACTCCTCTGGCTGCAGTTGGAAAAAACCCAGAATTTCCTTCTTGCTTTTAGATGAGCCTGAACAAGATTCACCTGTACTTCACAAGCCCCTGGATAGAGAAGCAGGCGGGCCCAAGCACTGGGGGCTGGAGCAGGGAGGAAGGGAGAGTGACAGGCTCCCAGCTGGTGGGTCTGCCCCTCTGCACCGTGAGCTGGCTGAGCTCAGGTCTGTGCTGGAGATGTTCTGGGGAGCCAGCCCTGCTGCTGATTGGCCCTGGGCATCTCTGTTTGCGAGGGAGCAGCCAATCAGTGGGATGGCCAGCTAGCTGGAGCGAAGACACATGAAATATGATAATTTTCTGCTAAAGAGCCCTGGAAGGGAGGGGGGGAGGGAAGGAGTGTGTATGGGGAATGGGGAGGGGGGAAGGGATGAGGTGGGTGGGAAATAGAGTGGATTGCTCCATGATTCCAATGGTCTGTCTGCCTGACAGGGCTGGCCAAGGGAGAAAGAGGGCTCTGTTCTAACCAGAAGGCTAGGTGCTAAATGAACTTGCCTCAGGGGATGGCAGTGAGACTATTCCTGAAGTGACAGCTCAGGTAAGAAGGTGATAGATGCGCATTAGGTGAGAAGCAGGCAGCTCAGCTGTATGGGGGCACCACTCTGGAGGGCTAAGTCTGCCTGCTATACATGGATTGTAGGGGATGTAAAAAAAAACCCAAACCAAACAAAACCAAAAACCAAACCTGGATTTTTGTTTAGGGCTTTGTTTCTTTCTTCCTCCTTATCACCCGCAACCCCACAAATGCTGCTGGCATACAGTGTCATCCAGACAGCTGAAGTCATTGGCAAATAGCTTGTTCTCTTGGGTCGGGTCCCTGTGGTCCCGCTCCTGTCTCCTTTCTGCCCCTTCCCCAGCCTTACAAATCTGTTACTTTGGCAAAGGCATGGAGAATAGTAAAGTTTGACTTCTAAAGTCTGAGAATTGTCTGGGTGGAAATATTAATTGCAGATTCTTGTGGGATGGAGATTTTTGGAGCAAGGACCCCGGCCCTGGAAGAAACTTGAATTTAGAACTAGAGGAAATTCTTTAGCTTGAAGATAGAAGGGTTCAGCTTGGGCAAGCCCCTGGAATCGAGTTTAACCGTGTGATGTCAGTGGGCCACCTGCGACTTGTGTTGGGGCTCTATGACTTTGTGTTTCTGTAGCTGTCCTTGAAGGATGGGGAGCGTGGACTGCCGTGTGTCGCTGTCAGTGGTGATGGATGGATGTGTGTGCTGTGGAGTTGTGGCATCTTAATTGTTTACATAACATGCTATTTTCTCTCTCAGAAGACGCTGTCTGGCAAGGATGAAGGTGTGCATATTTTCTGCATGCATTTTAAAATCATTGGGAAAAGGAGCCCTGGAACCAGTGTAGTCTGCTATCATCTGTCGGGCCCTTGCTTCCTGGGCCCTGAGTGACAGCTCTTCAGAAGTGATAATTGGTGTACTGTATCTTTAAAAGGTTAAAACCTCTTTCAAAAAAAAAAAAAGGGCCTGGACTCATAGTGGAAAAGACAAGCGGGGCTTTGGTTGGCTCTGGATTCAGAAAACAGCTGCTGATTAGATTCTGCGTCTGCAGGCTGAATTCATTCCGTGTTTTTCAGCAGCAGGAATTCGAGAGGGATGCTTCTGTTTGGGTTTCTGATCGTGATTTATATTTATTCAGAGGAATAACAGAGGATGGATTTGTTCCCGGCTGGAGCATGCTCACAACCAACAGGCTCTCCCATGATCCAACTGCCCAGTTTGGTGCTTTAATGTACATATCTGTTCACCGTTCATGTGTGTGGAGTCAGACACATATGCCTTTGGGCATCCAGTTGTGTGTGTGTGTATGTGTATGTGTGTGAGTGTGTGTGAGAGTGGGTGGGTGTGGGTGCACGCGCATAGAGGATTATTTTTTTAAAGCAGATTCCTTAAATGAGATTTTTTTTTTACCCCTCACTTGAAACAGGTGTTAATGAAAAAATGCACACAATCCTGACAGATGGGACTGGTTCATGAAGGAGGGGACGGCCAGCCCAGTGTTTCAGAGACCACAGGACCAGCTTCCCATCCAGAGCAAAGGTAGGGACTCTGATTTTCTATTCTACAGCTGTGCCTCCTTTTCCTTTCCTTGGATTTATTTTTCTTCCCTTGCTGCTGCCACTGGGAAAATAGACTAGTGAGATGAGATTCCATTTTGTCCTTGCCTTTCTTATTAAAGGTGTCAGGTTTCAGAGACATCGAACTGTTTGTGTGTCTGTTTGTGTGGATGGGTGTAGGGGGGTTGGGGCAGACTGGCGTGTGTGTGCGTGCGTGTGTGTGTCTGTATTCCCTGGGTGGGCTGATCTCACTGTTGTGCATGGTGTGATGGGTGAGATTTGCAAGCCTCAAGTAACCTTAGTGGTGTCAATCAGCGTGCATCAGAACTGTAACCCTCTGTGTGCTGTGGTGGTGGCCGGGCGGCTGTGGAAAGGAGAGGCGGCTCACTGAGCTCCAGTGCTCGGCTTGCTGCTGTTGGCTCTCTTTCCTAATTAGCTTCAGCTGTTGGACACATGTACTGCTCCCAGGCAGCACCTGCATCTCCTTCTCCTGCTCCTGGGCTTTGCTAGGAGAATTGTTGAAGCTGACTCTAGGGAGATCTTGTCCCCTGGTTAGTTGAAAATGATTTCCCCTTGATGCTCTGTAGCCAAAGTGGGGCACTGCCAGGGAGGACTTTTCCCCTTTTTTTCCTTACTCCCACCCTCCCCAGCTCTCCCACCCCTGAATAAAACCCCAATAACAAGCCAGACAACTTCCTTAAGGAAATCATAGCATCCCCTTGCTTCCAATAAGGATGTATGTGGTCGAGTCAGGTACTTCACCCTATTTCTGCAATGTATTCTGCCGTCTTCTAAGGCCAGTAAGCTAGATGATGATAAATAGGTTCTAAGAGGCATTATTTTACTCTGCCCCATTTTTAAAAAAGATCCTTGCTTGTCATCAATTGAAGCCCCATAACACCCAGGACCTGGATAGGAATGTTCTTGAGAGTGCATTTTGTGGCACACCTGTATCATCCTTGGAGATCAGTGCTCCATTCCCTCCTTGAACTTTGGTGCCTGGGTTAGGGTGGCAGGCTCTGCAGATGTGCTATGACACTTCTTCTGCCAGGTCCCTTGTAGTACTTTGGCTGCCTTTCTCTGTACGTTCTGGGGCTTCTGCTCTCTCTACCAATTGGCAGCTGTTTGTGGTGGTGATTGACATGCCCCCCCACCTCCTTAGCCAGGTTCTGGGGTTCACTGTTGCTGACTTGGGTCTGTATCTGGTGTGTGTGTGTGACAGAGATGGACACACACACATTTCATTTCACACTGAGCTCAACACTGCAAAAAGGTTCAGTTCAAACTGTGTGATTATGTAATCTAAAATTATGTTCCAGATGCATGCTAAAATGTCACTTCTGTATTTCACTCCTATATCCTTTCTCCAAACAGATAAAGTTTAGTCCTGCAATCTTGAGTTTTCTTTCCATAATTTGGGCCAGGGGAAGATTGGGACCAGTAGTAGTAGGGAGGAGAATAAAGATATGTTTTCCAAGGGACTAGTTTGAGGAACTTGGATCTTTAGAGTTCATAGACAAAAATTCTACCCCACCTGAGTTCCTTTCAGGCTGAGGATAATTCTCTTGGCTCCTCCTCTTGCTCCTGCCCCACCTTGACAGTAGGCCACTGTTCATCTGATCTTTCAGTGGGCACTTTCCCATCCAAAGCTTTCCTGCTTCTCCCCTCTGCCCCTGGAGAAGTCTGGCGTCAACTCTGCAGGCCTTCATTTTCTGACCTAGCTCAGAACTTGGACTGGTGATATCCTAGTTCATCCTTGAGGTCCATACTAGTTTTATTTCTTGATCACTGGAGGTTGCTTAGTCTCAACCCAGCTGGTCTCAGGGAAGCCTAGCTGCAGCCATGTCTTGAGCCAGAGAGACAGAGTAATAGAACATGGGCTTTAAGCATCTGCTAAATTGCCGAAGAGATTCTTTCTGCAGACTTTTGGAGACTTTTGGTGGCAATGAGCCATTAAACATTATTGATTTAAAATTTGATGATTTTCTCCACCCTCCACACCCATTTATCCAAAGCAAGAGAGCTGTCATCATCCAGAAATGAAAGGCTCTTGTGTAATCACTTCTCTTGCTTCTCCAGAGCTGAGTTTCCACATCTGTTAGATGAGCTGGTAATCCTTGAGTTACTTGCCGCACAGGGGCATGGCAGGGAAGGTACTTTGCACACCATAAAGCTCTCTGCAAACACAGGTCAGATTTTCTTATTCCTCCTGTATAGTCCTCCTCTGATGCTTTGTGGTGGCCTGGATATGACCCTGGCAGGGTTCCCGAGGGTTCTGCTAATGGAGCACAAGCCCTGGCAGCTTCCTGCCAGGACTGAAAGGATTTGAGTATGGACCTGGCAACAGGGTTAGGCATCTGAGGCCTAGCCTCTCTGACCATGGAGACACTCATCATCAGAAAGCCAGCTACTCGCTGGTAGATTGTCAGGCCACAGAAACTTGGGAAGTAGTTTCTGAGAGTGCGGTGGATAAGTGGTGTGGGTGTGAGCCACCAGCCTGAGCAGGGGGCAGGGTACACACCAGGAAACCAGGGATATGGTGTGGTGGGGAGGGGGCCAAACTTGGAGTCACAGGGCTTGAGTTCTAATCCTAGTTCAACCACATTCCACCTGGGTGGGCTTGGCCAAGCCACTTAAATTCCCTACACCTCAGTTTCCTCATCCACAAAGTGAAGGGCTTGGGTTAGATTGCTATTTAAATCTAACCCAGTTGTAGAACAACGATAGATTGAAAGCTGAAAGGTCCCTTCAGGGTTATCTAGTCCAACCTTCCATTTTACAGATGAGCAAAGTGAGCCTGGCAGTTAGGTGGTGCACTGGATAGTGTCTGGCCTGGAGTCAGGAGGACCTGAATTCAAATCTGGCCTCAGACACTTAATAGCTGTGTGAATCTGGGCACTTGCCTCTGCCTCAGTTTCCTCACCTGTAAAATAATCTGGAGAAGGAAATAGCAAACTGCTCCGTTATCTTTGCCTAGAAAACCCCAAGCGGGGTCATAAAGAGTTGGACAAGACTAAACGACTAAAGAAAAGTGAGCCCCAAGAAGAGCTGTCGCATTCAAGATCACACAGGTAGTAAATGGCAGAGCCAAGTCTAGTGGTCCAGGCTCTTCTTTCTTTTTTTTTTTTTTTGAGTAATTTTAAAAATTCTTTTTCCTTTAAGAAATTAGTATAAACAATTCCACATAAATTTAAAAGTCATATATAAAGACTCACAGAACTCCATAACTGGTGATAGGAGGTAACCCTTCCACAGGCTAACAACTTCACCACTAGCACCCTTCCCCCATGGTACTTTGCAGCTGGTTACCTGTGGCCCCTTTGCTTTTCCAAAGGACTACCACTTGTTCTTTAGCATCCACTAAGTGGCCCATTGGTTTGATGTCTCTAGGTCTGAGCCCTCTGACTCTCTAGGATTCCCTTCCCTCTACCCCCACCCCCTGTTTCCCTCGCCCCTCCACTGGTGCTTTGTTCTGTAGGCTCCCTTTATTTTTCCCTTGTCTTGTCAAGTCTTTGGCTATTTAGCTTTGAATCCTCTATAGACTCCTTGTTGGTTAGACCATCTCCTTTCACCTAGGGATCACTTGCTATATGCCCTTCTTCTTCTCCATATACCCATCAGGCACTATTTTTCCTCACCCCCACCCCCGCTCCAACCTCCACCTGGACTGTGACTACTATTGACCTGTAAGCCCTTGTGTAATCAATCGAATGTTCCATTGTATGCCGCTCTCCCCACCAGCACACACACCTTGGTTCTGTTGCTGTGCTGAGCTGTGGCTTGGTAACAGGCTCTATACAAACCCTACGCCCTGGAACAAGGCCGCTCACTACATGCACAACAGCTTCCTGAAGAGGAAGCCCGACTATGACAAGGCAGTGCTTGAGTACAGGCAGGCAGCCTTAGCCTTCAGAACCACTAAGCAGCTGGACTGGGCCGGGAGCTTTTCAGAAGGAGGCAGAGGTCTACGAAAAGAAACAAGAGCCCCTCCACGCTGCCAGGGCCTAAGAGAAAGCCGGTCAGCTCCTGAGGGAGATCTCGAAGCTAGAGGAATCAAGGTGATCAAGCAGGTGATCAAGTGGGCTGTCTCTTTGTACTTGAAGAGCAAAAAGGCAGACATCACGGCCATGTGCTTGAGATGCTTCAGCCAACTCCTGGAGAGCCAAATCCCGTTCCAGGTGGTGTGCCTCTACCAGCGGACAGCTGAGCTATTCAAGAGCGACGGCCGTGTCCTGCCGGTGATCGACTTCACTGGCCGAGCATCCAAGATGCTGGTGCTTACCAAGCGCTGTGGGAAGGCTGCGATCTCACTCAGTAAAGAAAAATACTTGTACCAGGAAGTGGAGGGCTTTTCAGCATGCTACAGAAGACCTGTCGCACAATGTCTAGCTTACCTGCGTAACTACGATTTCCCAGCAGCTTCTAAGTGTGTCCGGGACAGCTGTAGCATTCCAGGCTTTAAAGGCAGCCAGGAGTACCTGGCCTTGGTACAACTGCTGAAATGCTGTGATGACCAGGACCAGGATAGAGTGGATGAGGTCTGCAGGTTTCCTGTCTTCAGACTCCTGGGCGACAACTACAAGAACACGATCAAGAAGCTGAAGGTACCTTGAATCGAGAAATTGAGAACAATTTTGCCACCTCCGTCAGCATTTGTATGGCCCCTTGGCAATGAAGATGAAATGCTCACAGCAACAAAGAAGGAGGAGGAGGAAGAGCCCACACTCCTCTTCTTAAAAGTGCCTTTTCACTCCAAATGTAGGGCTCTGGGGTGCAAGTAATAATAGCACCTTCTTTTTGATATCATGATGGCATAAGCAATGTGTGCCATTTGGTAAGACTTAGATCAGTCTTTGGATAATAGCGCTGCCTTGCCTGGAGAACAGAGGCATTGTTTGACAGGTGGGATCCGTCAGAAGGGAGCAGCAGATTTTAAATTTAAAATAGCAGCCCTGCCATCATAGCATTAGAACCCAGGAGCTGGAAGGGGCCTTGGGGACCAGCTACGTGTTTTACAGATGAGGAGGTCAGGTCCAGGAAGGATGAGTGACTTGGTCATTGTCACACAGAGTCAAGTAGCAGAGAATAGATTGAGACCCAGGTCCTCTGACCCCAAGTCCAAGTAGGCTTTTTTTCTGTACCATTCTGATCCAGGTCAAAGTTTCATAGTGTTAGAGCTGGTTTGTCGGAAGCAGAACCAGCTATGTTCATGTTTGAGACCATGTGTGAACTTCTCTGTGGCACGGTTGGATCAAGGGGCTGGCTGTTCTTCCATTTTGTTCAGTTCAGCAGTCTGGGCATCCTGCTGGAGAAGTGAGCTGTGCATGAGCAGCGGCAGCCTTTCCTGTGTTTGGGGGTGCATGCCTAATGTGTTCCCACCCCCTGCCCTTGCACAAGGGACCCTCAGCACAGAGGACCCATCTGCTCCTGAGCCACCTCCTGTAAGAAGTCTTTCTGGATCACTCTGGTTGTCAGGGCCCTCTCTTCTCAAATGGTTGTTTATGTAGTAATCTGTTTGCCTGTTATAACACCTCAGTAGGAAGTAAGGATTATGGAAGGGACAGGCAGAAGGAAGATAACTAACTTTGAGCTGATTCGATTCAAGTTCCAGCCCACAGGAAAGCAGATGGTTGGTTGGAAGAAAGGGACATGTGAATAAAAGTTGACTGAACAATCATATGGACTTCATATTGCTTTCTTGACTGCATAGATGATCAGTGCACCTTTTCTCTTCCTCCTTGGTGAACTGGACTACCCCTTTATCATCCCTCTCCTATCCCATCCCATCCTATCCTCTGGAGTCGTACAGATATAGTGGGATAGGGACTGTACTGGTGATTATACTGATATGGAATTCCCAGATGAGGACACTCCCTCTACAGGTATATGTTGGCAGCTTCTCCACAGTCAAAGAGAGCTGCTAAAAGCAATAGTGTCAGACCCAAATGGAAATGCAGGCCACTAAACCATATAGAAGTATCTCTGTGGGCCTCATATTGACTTAGACAATTATACATGTTTATAGATTTCTTCTTTTATTACTATATCAGTACATTAAAAACAGCTGGGAACTGAATTTTAATCTGACTGGGGTCATACCCATGAGTGTTATGGTGTGCACGTGGTCTGTGGGTCATGTTTTTAAGCCTCTGCCCCAGAGCTTGACAGCATGTCAGAACGAGGACTGAGGTTTTTCTCAGTGGTTCTCTGGCCACTGTCCTGTGCTTCTTCTTGCACACCTGGAGTGCTGCAGCCAATTTAAATTCTTCAAAGGTGCAATCAGATGGCAGGAAAGAAAATCTTGGGTCTAGCAAGATGGACCATTGGATAGGACCTCAAGGTTTAGTCTCAGCTCTGTGGTTAATGTCTCTGTACCTCAGATTCCTTGATTGAGAAATGAGGATAATCACCCACGCCTTCACCAATTTCATGGCATGTTGTGAATGTGAAAATGGCTTAAATTTTCTTGGAGGAAACAATATGTGCACATAGAAGTTTATATATGATAAATACAAGCTGATTTTGGAGGAAAGGCCTGAAGAGTTGTGGGACTGTTTGGAGGGAAATGGTAATGAGCTGAGCTTTGAAGGAAAGTAGGCACTGGAAGAGGCAGATGATGAGAAATAGAGTATCCTATGTGAGAGGTAGCTTCCGAGACATCAAATGGACCATAGAGTGTGGGAAGGCAATTCACATATGACAGGTCTGGAAATGGAGCCAATTTATGAATGGCTTTAAATGCCTAATGCTAGTTTGTATTTGATCCTAGAGGTAATAGGAAGCTGCTAGAGTTTGTGAACAGGAGACTGACATGGTCATCAATCAGTCAATCAATCAATATTTATATAGCATCTGCTATGTCCTAGGCACTGTAGTAAAGGAATGAAGAAAGGCAAAAGACAGGGCTTGTCCTCAAGAAGTTCTCAGTCTAAAGAAACCATCATTTGTTTAGCATCTGCTACATGCCAGGTACTTTTCTAAGGGCTTTACAGGTATTATATATTATCTCGTTTCCTCCTCACAAGAGCCCTGGGAAGGTAAGGGCTAGTATCTCCATTTGACAGATGAGGAAACTGAGACAGACACTTTAAGTGGATTGCTGGGAATAAAACTGCTGGAGAGTGTCTGAGGTTGGATTTGAACTTATGTCTTCTTGACTCCTGGCCCAGAATTCTATACGTGGCACCACTTAGGTGTCTAATAACTAACATCCATAAAGTGCCTGCTATATGGCAGGCACCCAGGCAAGTGTTGTACAAATATTCTTTCATTTGATTTCCATAACAACCCTGGAAGGTGGGTGCTGTTATTATCTCCATTCTACAGTTGAGGAAACTGAGGCAAACAAGCTAATTAACTTGCCCAGGGTTACACAGCTAGTAAGAGTCCGAGACTGGCTTTGAACTCCTCTCTCTCTTTCTGATTCCAAGCCTGGAGCTCTATCCATTGTGCCATCAGATGTCCAGTGCCATATGCATTGGCTCTGTCTGAGGTTCTAGGCTGTGAGTTTATCTGGTCTTCACAACATCAGTTGTTAGAGATAGCAATGAGGGGATCAGAAATGGCTGAAATGCAGAAGATGAGCCTCTGGGGAATCTCAGGACTCCACGGGGTGGATGTGGAGAAAGAGTGTGTGCAAAGGCCACAAAAGAAGTAGGAGATGGAATGGCAAGGTCAGGAAATGGCAAGAAGCCCATTTTGACTGGAAGGGAGAATGGTCAAAGGTGGAATAAATCAACAGGCACTTATGGAGTGCTATGTCCCGGGGACACTGTTAGGTCAGGAGGAAATGAGTTCAAATGTGACCTCAGACACTGGCTGTGTGACCCTGGTCAAGTCACTTAATCCTGATTGCCTTCAACATAAAACAATTAAAAAGAATTTGGATATTCTGCCATTTGGTATATGAGGGATGCAAATACAAAAAGTGAAAAAGTCTCTTTGCCCTCAAGGAACTTACCTTCTAATGGGAGAAGAAAAATGCTTTATAGAGGCATATATGAAGCATGTCCATGGGTAACCTTAGAGGAAGGGGGAAGCACTAGCATCTGGGGGGGATCATGAAAGTCCTGTATAGAAGACAGCATTTGAGTTGAGCCTCAAAGGAAACAAAGGGAAAACCCTGAAATGCAGGAATCTTCTGTGCGAGGAACAGCAAGAAGCCATTTGAACTGTACCATACTGTGCTTGGAGGGTAGTAATATATAGCAAGACAGGAAAGGTAGGTTGGGACTTGGCTGGGAAGGGCTTTAAATGCCCTTTCCTGAAAAGAATAGGGAGCCACTGGAGTTTATTGAGTAGAGGAGTGATACAGTCAGCCTGCACTTTGGGAAGATCACTTTGGCAACTTTGCAGAAGGTAGATTAGAGTGAGGACAGACTTGAGGCAGGGAGATCAATTAGGAGACTATTCTAATAGCCCAGTTTAGAGGCAATAAAGGGCCAAACCAGGAGGACGGTTCCATGAGTGGGTACAGGGGAATGGATGAGGAGATATTATGGATGTAGAAATATTAAAGAATATGCTAAAATGCAAGTTATAATATATTTGCAAAGTGCTTGGCACATATATAATATGACAACAATAATGATATACTATTTATAAAGTATTTTGCAAATAAAGCTCTTATTCAAAGAACCATATAAGTGTTAGTATTCTTATTGTTGCTATCAGTAAGCTTTGGCAACTGATTAGGTATGTCGGTTGAATGGGAGTGAAGAGTTGAGTATGACACTGAGGTTACAAGTCTGGATGATGGGAAGAATGGTGATGCCCTCAGTAGAAATAGGGAAATTCAGAAAGACGGGGAGGTGGGGGAAAGACAGCTAGTTTAATTTTGGACAAGTTGGACTTGAGATGTCTATGGGCATCCAGTAATGTTATTGCCTGATCTCAAGAGAGAGACCAAAGTTGGATATGTAGATCTGGGAGTTATAGGTGTAAAGATGATGATGAAACCAATGGGAGGTGGTCAGATCACCAAGTAAGAGAGTATATAGAGAAAAAAAGAAATGGGTTCTACTCGTGTCAGGGGTTTGTGGCACAGATGATGATCCAACAAAGAAGGCTGAGAAGCAGCCATGGGCAGGTAGGAGAACCAAGAGAGGACACTGGCATAAAACCCCAGCAAGGCAAGAAGAAGCAAAAGAAGAGCACGGCTGACTGCAGTGCCGGATGCTGCTGCAGGTAGGTCTCAATCCATTTTTAACCTCTTTTGTGTCATGAACTCCTTTGGAAATGTGGAGAAGTCTATGAATGGATCTCTTCTTAGAATCATGTTTTTAAGTGCATAAAATAGAAGAAATCAATTATATTGAAATGTGGTTATCTATCTATGTTGATATAAAAAGTTCATGGACCCCAGGTTAAGAAAAGAACATGAGTTTTGGTAATTAAGAGGTCATCGATAATTTGGGAGAGAGCACTTTCAGTTGAGCGATGAAGTTGGAAGCTAGTGTGCAGAGGGTTTAGAAGCATATGGGAGGAAAAGAAAGTAGAAGTTCATAGGAGTGTGGGTCTAGAATGGGAAGTGACCTCAGAGGTCAGCTAACCCAGCACCTTCATCTTACATATGAAGTCCAGAGAACTTAGGCAACTTTCCCCAGGTCACAGTAGTAGTACTTGTTAAAGCAAGAATTCAAAATGGGTACCTTTGACTCCAATCTTAGTGTCCTAAGGAAAATGCTTTTGCTCTTGCACCATGCTATCTGGAAGGGTAGAATACAGCCAGATTATCAAGGGATTTGAATGTCAAACATTTTATTTATTCATTTTTATCCTAGGGGCAATAGGGAGCCATTGAAGGTTCGTAGACAAAGAAATGGCATGGTCAGACTTTGGGAAGATTATTTTGGTAAGATGTTTGGAGGACAAATTGGAGAAGAGGGAGATCGGAAGTCATGAGTCTAACTAGGAGGCTATTGGCAAAAGTCTAGTTGAGAATTGATCAGGGCCTAAAATAAGATTGTATGTGAGTGGGCAGAATAGAATGGATAAAATATATTTTGTGAAGGTAGAATAGATAAGACCTGGTGGGGGTGAGTGATAATGGAGAGTCAAGTGTGACTGGAGTTATATATACTCAGGTTATAGCCTGAGTTCTCAGAAGGATGGTAGTGCCTTGGATAAATATAGGGAGGGAAGTTCAGAGGAGTGGTGCCCTGGGGGACCATGGTAAGTTCTGTTTTGGATATATGAATTTGAGCTGCCTTTAGGAAATGCATAAATGTAATCTATCATTTCTTATCATGTGATTTCAGAGGGGGAGGGAATTTCCAGTGAGAAAATTCCTTCTACCAGATTGACAACTGTCTTGGAATTTGTAGTTAGAGAGTTGCCTGGGTCCCTGAGAGATTGAGTAAGACTTGGATTGCACTTGCCAAGGTCAGAAGTAGGACTTGATCCCAAGGCTCCCTGACTCTGAACCACACTTCCTTTTATCAGCTTACATGTTTGTGATTCCCCTTAGTTGTTAATATTCTCTCCCATCTCCTGGAAGAGTCACTTAAAGACTTCTGTGTTTATGGATTGAAGTTTATGGGGAGGGTAAGTAAGGGGAGAAAGAGAGGAGAAGAGAGAAGGGAGGAGAGGAGAGAGGAGGAGGAGGAAAGAGAGAGACAGAGAGACAGAGAGAGACACACACACACACACACACAGACAGAGAGACAGAGACAGAGACAGAGAGAACTATCAAAGTGCCTTGTACAAATAGGTACAAATGAGTACTTGCTGGATTGTATTGGACTGGATTGGATAAAGTAACATGCTAAGGTGGATAGAATGCTAGACTTGGGATCCAGAAAACACCTGTTATAATCTCACTGGGGTCTCTTACTAGCTATGTGGTCATGGGCACATCACCTAAATTCTCTGAGGTCTAGTTTCCTCATCTGTGACATGGGGATAATAATACCAGTAGTATCTACCTCTCAGCTATTGTGAGACTTAGATGATTTAGCATCAATTAAGCATTCTGTGAACTTTAAAATGCTACAGGAATGTGATCTGTCACCATCATTATTATTCTTATGGAACCTTTGAGGTCAAGAAACTCCTTCCTTACAATTATACTGTGCTGTAGATAGTCTGAGGAGTTCACAGAGGAGGAAACTGAGGGTCAGAGGTTAGGTAACTCCCTCATAGTTACACAGCTGATAGGTGTCAAAGTGAGGATTTGGGCCAACTCCAATTTCAGGGCTCTTTCCAATTGATACCTTGCATTGCCCTGTCTCTTTCCTAAGCCCCTAACAGAATAGATGTAGCAAATTAGAAAGGGGGGCAGGAGAGAAAGGCTGCTTCAGGGAGACACACAGACATCAGTGAAGAATGACAATCACATAGCAAGGGAGAACATGGAGAAAATATGTTAAAACTGACATATGAACTCCAAAAGCATAATGGTTCAAGATCTTTCAGTGTGTGGGACTCAGAGCTCTCTCGGTACCTCTCTGGAGGGCCTGTGAGCCTCGCTATACATATGATACAATGCAGGGCAATAATAGATAGTCAGCTGCATGGTCCCGAGTCATTCAGGAAGAGGTAACTTGTTGGCATTATATTCTGTTTAAGAAGGCAGGGAATTGTGTAATACATTTTGGAAAGATTTCTATACAAATTGGTTAAATAACAATTTTTTAAAAAGCTTTTGCTCTGAAGATAGGGTCATAGGATTTTATAAAACTTCAGCTGGCCATCCTGGTGCAATGTTGACAAATGTTGATTGAGCAGAGGTCAGGGTAGACGTCCATCCTTCTGAAGGATTTCTCCTCTGTATTTCACAGGCCCTCATTACGCGCCTCTTCTCTGTGCTACTCCAGCAGCCTACTGCTTGATTTTCCTCCCTCTGAGGTCTACCCTCTCCAGTCTATCCTCAGCTCAGCTGCCAGAATGATCTTTCTCAAGCACAACTCTGATCTTGTCAGCACCCTCTCCCCTTCCATAATAAACTTCATTGGTTTCTTATTAACTTCCAGAATAAAGAATACAATTCTATTTGGTTTTTAAAGCCCTTCACAACCTGGCTCCTTCCTACCTCTTCAGCCTTCATATACTTTACCCCCACACATACTATTTGATCCAGAGACATTGGCCTTCTTGCCATTTCTCATTCATGATACTCTACCTGATATCACATCTTTTCATCTAAGCTTCCCCATGCCTGGAATGTTCTCCTTCCTCACCTCCACCTCCCGGCTTCCCTTGAGTCCCAGCTCAAATCTCACTTCTGGAAGGAAGCCTTTCCCAGTTTTCTCAGCCATCCACTGAGTGGTTAGTGCCTCCCCTCTGAGATCTTTTCCCAGTTACACTGCATATACCTTGTATGAACACAATTGTTTGCATGTTGTTTGTTCCATTAGAATTTGAGTTCCTGGAGGCGGGGTCTATATTTTTGCCTTTCTTTGTATCGTCGGTGCTTAGCACTGTGCCAAGTAGCAGAATAAGTTATTAATAAATGCCTGCTGATTGATTGATATAAAAGACAAAGGTGGTATTGTTGTAATTACTTAAATGTTTTTATTAAAGTCTCAGCTATCTGGAATGCTCAGTTCTCCTGAACAATCCACTCCTAGGGCTCTGGACAACCAAGGCTTTAATGTAGAAACTTGTAATATCCCCTTATCATAGTCTCCCATTCCCCTTCATCCTCTTCAGTTGGCATTAACAAAAGCCTTAGGGTCCCCTGCCTAAAACAGTCAGGGGACAATTGTAACGTCATCCTGGGCATTTGTGTTCTAACACTCGTGCTGCTAGAATTGAGAGGAGGGCATTCTAGTCTCAACCTGTATCTTTCTGATGTTCCAAGGAGATTTCATTTCCCAATCACCTGCTTGGCAACTTTGGTGCCATCGATGGAAGAAGGCTCAGGAGACACAGGGCAAGGGCATTCTCACAGCATCCTCTTGAGTCAGTGCGCAGCGCATGGGCTCACTAATATCGACGTGCTCTTCTGTCATAAAAACAAGTGTGAGGTGTCATGGCAACCCCCACACTCTCAGCAGTGAGTGGTGTTTACTCAACCCTCTTCACTGTGGATGCTTAGACCAGGAAAGCTATCCACATTGCATGAGTAGTGCAGAGGCCTGGACTGTTGCTCACTTACCACCCTCCAATTAGCTCCGAAATAAAGGCAGCAGAAGAAATAATGGTGAACAAAAATGAACATTGAAAAATCTAAAGAATCAGATCAATTTAGAGTCTAATTAAAGGCCTCAGAAGAGTGACAGCAAGTACAGAGATTTGCTTAATTTCATTTTTATCAGTAACATCTGCTAAGAAGCTCTTGGATTGGCCCCTGTAAATGGTTAAGATTGAATCAGCAAAGATGAGTGAAATATCCCCAAACTGGTTGCTTAACAATATGGAACCTTTGAGTTGTGACAAACTGATATTGACTCAATGTGAAATAGAATCAAGTATTGGTATGCCAAGGCAGCGCTCCAAAGCAAAACCTGGAGTATAACAAAGAAATCACAGAACTGCAGGATCACAGATTTGGAAGGGACCTCAGTGGTCTTAGGAGTTCCACGTGCATGTTCACTTCTCTCTTGTAATAATAAATCCAGTTACAATGCATGTCTCACGGACTTGTGATTTTTTTTGTTAACAGTGGCTACTTAATAAAAATAAGTGATGACATTTATATAGCTTTAGGTCTTCCTGACTCCAGACCTGGTGTTCTATGCACTGAGCCACTTAGCTGTCCTACTCAAACCTGAAAGAAGAATGGGCTGTATGACTGTCCTGACTAATAGCCATCTAGGTAGACTTCTAGATAATAGAATAGGATAATAAATAGGACGTTGACAGATCCTGGAGGTAGCTAGGTGATATAGTGGGTGGAGCATGGGGCCTGAAGTCAAGAAGACCTAAGTTAAAATCCAGCCCCAGATACTTACTAGCTGAGTGACCCTGGGCAAGTCACTTAACCCTAATTGCCTCAGTTTCCTCAGTTGCCAAATGGGGATAATAACCACACCTACCTTACAGGACTGTTGTCAGGATAAAATGAGATAATATTTGTAAAGCACTTAGCACAGTGTCTGGGACATCGCAGGCACTATATAAAAGTTAATTCCTTTCCCCTACTTTGAGATCAGAGGATTTCCAGTTAAAGGTAATGCATGGTGACATGATGACAGGATAGCCCATTTAAATTTTCCTTTATGATATTGTTGCCCAGCCCAGAGGACACATTGGAAAATGAGTGTCACCAGTCTTTGATGAAGAAGAATAGAGCTAATGAGTAGAGGAAGGGGAGGAAAGTAAAGCATTTTGATGAGACAGAATTCTTGTTGGTCTGGTGCCCTCATGTTACAGATTTGAAATGATGAGAGCATCCCAGGATTTCTTATGAACATTCAGCAAAGAAGGCTCAAAGAACCAGTTTTCCATCCATCCATGTTGAGGAACTGTTGATTTTCATTCTATAGGAGTGTTTCTTTTTCTGTGTGAGAGAGGAATAAATGAATTACAATTATGCATTTGTTCAGAAAAAGTCAAATCATGGGAATTTTAGAGAATTGTTTTCCTCTTTCACTTCCTACAATAAGATTCACAATAATTCTTCTGGATCAATTCTTTATCTTTCTCAGTAGATTCCTTCTAGTACCTGCATGAGTTTAGAGCACAGTAGACTTGATTCTCCCTGACCCTGCACTAGAAAAGCAACAACTTAAATCTTTACATAAGGGTTTCTTTAATATCACAAAACCTTGACTATTAAGTGTGAAATATAGAGATAATCCTTCAGAAGAAGAATGGATGTCCAACCTAACCTCTGCCTACTAATTCAATTCAATACACTTTTATCAGATTCCTTCGATGAGTCAGAAGCTATGCTAGATACTGAGGAGTACAAATGGAAAAAATGAAATGGTCTCTGCTCTCTGGGAGCTTCCATTTTACAGAATCATCTCTAGATTCCATGTTGGCATGACCCTAATAATGGAAGCAGCAACATTCCTGTAAAGGACAAGACATAAGTGATATGGAACTCTCTTATTGTCCAGGATTTTCTCTTATGTCTTGCCATGCTCTATTCTTTCTTGATAGTATACCTCCTTCCAGGGTAGTCTTATTTATCTTTGAAGGGAGAGGAGCCTTTTTGTTCAGTCCTTTTTCAGTTGTGTCTGACTTTGTGACCCCACTTGGGGTTTTCTTGGCAGATATACTGGAGTGGTTCACCATTTCCTTCTCCAGCTCATTTTACAGATGAGGAAACTGAGGCAAACAGGGTAAAGTTGCCCAGGGTCACCCCAGCTAGTAATTGTTTAAGGCTAGATTTGAACTCAAGTCTTCCTGACTCTAAGCCTAACGCTCTGTCTGGTGCACCACCTAGCTGCCCAGCTGTGTCTGAATGATTAACCCCTGGTCATTTCTTTGTTTTGTTTTGTTTTGTTTTGTTTTGTTTTGTTTTGTTTTGTTTTGTTTTGTTTTGTTTTTGGAGAGTTAAAAAAACCACTTCTGACTGGTCTCTGTGCACTGGATGGCAGTGATCTTCCCTGCTCTAGCGTAGGTCTGGTAAAGACCAAGCTCAGCTTTTCCTCTAGGAAATGCAAGCATTCCACAGGTGCTCCTAGCCATGGTTTAGAATGAGAATTAGGGGTCAGGGGACCCCGTGATAAAATTACCTTGCCCCTACTATTAGAGGGGCTTACCTGTGCTTTTATTATTGGTCTTGTGTAGTTGGTCTTATATTGAGTCCTCATTATCTTCAAGGTACTTCACTAATCACAGGGGAAACAAATACATGCAAAAATGACAGTCTCTACCCTCAAGGAGCTTATAGTCTAATGGGGGAAGACATCACATAAAGGGGAGCTGGACACTGAGAGGGGGGCTGCGGTTGTACATAAAGGGTGAGGCTGCTGGCCAGAAAGTAGAGAAGTGGGCAGAGAGCAGAGGGGCAGAGTTAGCAATGAAGCATACATCCCTGGACATCTGATAAAGTGGTGATCTGGGTAAGGGATAGGGCTCATGGGATAATAGATTTAGAACAAGAAAGGACCTTAGCGACCATTGAGCCCATTTCCTCATTTAACAGATAAAGAAATGGAGGCTGAGAAGAGGTTAGTGGCTTGTCTAGGGTCACACCTAGTAGGTATCTGAAGTAGGATATGAACTCAGGTTTTCTGGCTCCAAGCCCAGCACTTACTATATCACTTAGCTAAAACTCAGCAGTTAGAGAACAATGGGAAGTGGGCTGGGCTGGCAGCTGGGCCAGGACAGTCATGACATATTGTTTAGACTCAGCTTGTCTTAGTCATTCTAGTTCTGGGAATGGGTTGAGAGCTAATGTGGGACTGGTGGGGCCCTTAGGTGGGAGGTGTCATAGGGGAACTGAGTAGTGAAAGTAGAAATGAAAGTGAGAACATTTTAGGTGTTGGGAGGAACAGGACTGTCCTTTCTGGGGTTGTCTCTGGGGATCATGGCACTTGAATATACAATAAAGTCCATACTTGTGTGCTAGGTGGTTGAGGGAGGCCTTGCTGTATCTTCTCCTGCCCCAAGGGTAGCATCCACTTTAAGGATAGGCTGGTGTGGATGGCTGATTCTGGGAAAGTCAATGGAGAGCTATGTGTCATTCCTTTCTCCTCAGCAGACTGTGTCCTTCATCTCTGATTAGATTAAAAGCAATAATAGTAATTTTTATATAGCACTTCAGTACTTGCAAAGTGCTTAGAGGACAACTGGGTCACATGACCACCAAGATGGTGTGGACTAGACATCTCAGAATTGTACAGCCTCTAAAAACCTTTCCAAAGTGGGAATTATGTACAATATATAAAGCAATTTGAGTTGTCTCCATGGTGTCAGATGCTTCAAGCCCTAAACAAGGTAAAAACCCTATGAGCTAACAGCAGAGGAGAGTAACCCTTAACCCCTAACTTGCTGGCTCATTAGCCTTCTCCTATGTTCCCCCATACTGCCAGAACTGTACAAGTCAACTGATAGGTTTGCATTAGAAGTGAGTTCTTCCCCTACAACCTGATATCACAGAAAATTAAAAATCAGAAGAGCTCCTGGTTGGATAACAATGTGGCAGTGCTAGGTACTATGAAAGAGCTCAGACATATTCGAGGGTCAGAGAGAAATGGGGTAGGAAGGGCACCTGTTTATGGCTACGTGGTACTCCACTAGGTCTGAGGAAAAAGAGGCTAGCATCCAGCTGGGCCAGTTCTGCCCCTGCAGGAGTTGCTCTCTTAGGGCAGAGAACAAGGCCAGTAAAACGTGTACTGTCCAGCATGGGAGGAGGCTGAGACAGCTTTGAGGTCCAATCTCCAAGAAAACCACAGTCACCAGGTGTACCCCTCCCCCTTCAAGCTCTCCTCTCCCAGTCATCTTTCTTCCTCTATTAGACTATAAGGTCCTGGAGGGCAGAGTTCAGCCTGGCCTATATTAAGGAAAGAGTTAACGAATGTTTTTTATCTGTCTGTCTGTCTATCTATCTATCTATCCATCTATCTATCTATCATCTACATTGTCATTAGTTGTTTTACTAAATTCCTTTCTGGAAAACAAAACTACCAACAAAAACCCCCATCCAGTCATGGTGTTATCATTTAGTAAACGTCTGTTCTGTGCATCGCATTAAATACCATGGACATAAAGACAAAATTGAAGCAAATACAAAGTAATTTCAGGGAAAAAAGTGGGTCCTGGCCACTAGAAGGATCAGAGAAGATTTTTTGAAGGAAGTGGTGCTTGAATAATACCTTCAAGGAATCTAAAGATTCTAAGAGGTGCCACATGCATTGAAAAAGCACCCAAGGAGGTGGGAAATGTTGAGTACAAGGAACACCTAGTTAACTAGTCTGAATGGAAGGGGAGTAATAAGAGATGAAGAAGGAGGACTTTGTCCTGGCCTAAGCCAAGGGATTTTGGGCTTAATAGGGGAAGGGAATAAATATTTATATGGTATCTATTAGGAGCATTGAAGTGGCTTAGTGGATAGAGTCCCTGGCCTGGAGTCAGGAAGACCTGAGTTCAAATCTGTCCTCCGATGCTTACCACTTGTGTGACCCTGTGCATGTCACTAAACTTCTGTTTACCTTAATCCACTGGAGAAGGAAATGGCAAACCCTTCCAGTATCTTTGCCAGGAAAATCCCATGGATAGTGTTGGTGCGCTGTGGTCCATGGGGTTGTGATCAGTATTGAATGTACTGAACAACAGTGACAACAACATGCCAGGCACTGTGCTAAGTGCTTTTGTGTATATGTCATTGGATCCTAACTGAGGAAACTGAGGCAGACAGATTAAGTGACTTCCCCAGTCACACAGCTAAGAAATGTCTAAGGCTGCATTTGAACTCAAGTCTTGCCCAGCTCTGGGCCCAGTGATCTATACGCTTCCCACTGGCTGCCTCCGATCAGGAGGAGAAAACCTCTAGCAGGCTGGTTGAGGCTTCAGATTTGATGACCACTTCCCTTCACAGTCCCCTTGGCGTATATTTTTATAAAACTTCTCTGTTTCCACGCAGTAGGTGATAGAGTTTGAGACTTAGAGTAAGGAAGGCCCAAGGTAAAATCCTAACTCAGACACTAGCTGAGTGACCCTGAGCAAGTCACTTACCTCCTCTTGGTGTCAGTTTTGTAATCCATGAAATGGACACAATGATAACATCTCTGTCACCAGCACGCCAGGTATCAAATGAGATAATATTTGCAAAGTGCTTTATAAACCTTATTCATGCTCGTTATTGTTGTTGTTGTCATTTCCTCCCTTGTTCTTGTCTCCCCTCTGACTCTGCTCTTAGCACCCAGCGCTCCTTTTCCACAAAGGCAGTAGCATCTGAAGGTGCCATCTCAGGCAGAATTCATATCTATTGGAGTACAAACGACTCCTGAGTCACCGCCCTCTTCCAAGCTGCTCCAGGGCCCTCCAGTCTTTCACCCGAGGCAGGAGCCAGAGGGGCTGCTTTTCAGTCTCCCTTTTCTCCTCTAGACATTCTGGGGGGAGAACAAATCAAACTTCATCCAGAAAGAGCGTTTTTTCTTGGCCCTGAAGAGGTGACCCTTGCCCTTCTGGAGGCAGAGTAATTCTTGGAAAGGTGTGCCTTTCCTTGCCTCTAATTTATGCATGCCTTCTGTGTATGTGATAGAAGCGGCAGAGGGAGCTGATGAGAGATTGCTGTAGACTTGCCAGCCTTCTCTTGCTCTTGGCTATTCTGCAGGGTGTCTGCCCATCTGAGGCAGGTGGGGAGTCAGGCTGCTCGGCTCCCTTGTCAGTCCCACAGGCTCTGAAATGCAAAGGCTGGAAATGCCCAGAATTCAGAGATGAGTCGCCCCTGGGAGGAGGGGGTTGGCAAATGCTCAGATAACATGAGAAGACAGGGTGGGTGGGAAGGAGCTGTTCATACATAGATGGCATCTATCAATCAATCAATCAATCAAGGAAGCGAGCCTTTGTAGGTGCCTACTGTTCACCAGGCCTGTGCTTGACATGGGGTAATGTAGAAAGGACTGGCCTAGGGGCAGGAAGACCTGGGTTTAAATCTTGTCACTGGAATTGCTCACTAGCTATGCGACTGCAGCCAGGTCTTGATTTTTCTTGAGCTTGGTTTACTCATCTGGATAATGGGGATACCATTAATAATTGAAGTACCCACTGCAGAGGCTGAGGCTCACATGAAGTAATGTATATAAAAATACCTTACAAACTTTAAAACACTGTGATTAATAAGAGTAGCTAGGAGGGTATGACAACCGAGCATTGGGCCTGGAGTCAGTCAGGAAGAGCTGAGTCCGAATCTTGCTTTAGACACTTACCAGCTGCCTGCCCCTGGGGAAACCACGTAATCTCTTGTTGTCTTAATTTCTTTATCCGCAAAATGATGACAGTCATAATACACAGGTACCTCCAGGAGTCTTTAAAGCTCAAATGAGATGATATTTGTAAAGTACTTTCTAAGCCTTAAAGTGTAATATGTAAGCACTAACTAAAATAATAGCTATTATTTTATTGTTATTATTACTATGATTTATAATGTTCAGAGCCTTGATCCCTAATGCCAAAGTTTCTGTCTATGTCAAGTGGGAGATGGCACGTTAAGGTTCAGGGACTAACAACTGGGCCCCTTTGACTAGAATGGAGAGTTTGTGAAGGAAGGCAATGGGAAATAAGCCTGGTAACCCTGAGTCATAGGGTGAAGGCCTTTAAATGTCATAGACATCAAGAATTTGTATTTTATACTAGAATTGATAAAGAGCAGGTCCTTGAGCAAAGTATTGACCGTCCCTGGATGGATCCTTAGGGACGTGTCCCTAAGATCAGGGTGCTTGGTCCAAAGGTACCTCTGACACCAGCTCCAGCTCCAAGGATGCTGCTCTGGGATGGTGCTGTTCCCTAGGGAATGACATTTGTGCTGTCTACAAGTTTTCATGAGGTAGGTAGACCCTGAGGGTTGGTGCCGTACTGTTTGGGAAGTGTAAAGGTGGCTTATGGACAGTGAGGAGCTCATGAGGCCCTAGCCACCCTGCATGAATATTGCTAGTTTATCATCCTCTTCTTGTCAAACCACGTTGGCAATATTGTGTTCAGTTTGAGTTGAAGCATTTTAGGGAGAACTCTGATAAAATGGAGTGTGTTTGTAAGTAAACATGCATTTATTCAAGGAGCCGCTGGGCTTAGCAGAGTATATAAAGAAAGACTAAAAAAAATGTCCCTGCCATTGAGAAGCTTACATCATAATGTGGAGAGACAACAGGTAAATACCAGGTATATACAGGATACGTGGTCACTAGGTGGCACCATGGATAGAGCCAGGCCTGGAGTCAAGAAGACTTGAGTTCAAATTTGAACTCAGATACTTGCTAGTTGTATGGCCCTGGGCCAATTACTTCACCTTGTTTGCCTCAGTTCCTCATCTGTAAGAAGGAAATGGCAAAGTACTCCAGTATCTTTTCCAAGAAAACTCCAAATGGTGTGTCATGAAGGGTTGTACACAACTGAAAAATGTCTGAACTGAATTCAGCTAAAATGGGATACCTGCAGGGTAGAAGGGAAATTATCTCAGAGGGGAAGGCAGCAGCAGTTGGGAGGGGCTGTGAAAGGCCTCCTGTGACAGGTGGGGTTTAAGATGACTCTTAAAGGAAGCTGGAGAAGGTCAGGGGCAGAACAGTCCAGGCATGGAGGACAGACAACACAAGGAACAAGATGGGAGGTGAAATGTTGTGCACTAGGAACCTTAGCACAGTAAAGCCACGTTTCAGAGTGCATGGAGGGGAGGAAAGTGTGAGAAGGTCATGGAGAGGAAGGACCAGAGCTTGAAGATCTTGAAATGCCAGATGACTTTTATACTTGATCCTGGAGAAAATGAGGAAGCACTGCAACTCTCTGATCAAGAAGATGATATGTTAAAACCTATACTTGAGAAAAGAACCTTGGCAGGTAAGCAGAAGGCACATTGGGAAGGGGGAAGGCATGAGACAGAGGCCAAATGTTAGGCTTTTGTTACAGTCTAGGTGAGAGCTATTGAGGACCTCTAGCAGGATGGTGGCTGTGTGAGTGGAGAGAAGGGAATGTATACAAGAGTTGTTGTGGAAGTAGAAATGGCAAGATTCGGCAACACATTGGTTATGTGGAATGAGTAAGAAAGAGGAATTGGGGATAAAAGGGAGGTTGAGGGGCCAGGTGAGAGTGAGTGTAGATACAGGTGATTGAGAGAGGGATGGGACTATAAGTCACGCCTTAGGAATCTCAGTGAAAGAAGCTGGTGATTATTATCCTAAGAAAGGGAAAACGTCAAGGGAATATGATGGACTTCTTCAAACACTTGCAAGGGTCTTCTATCAAAGAGATATCCTAAGTTTTTTGCTTAATTATGGAGGATAAAATCAAGATTAATGGATAGAAGTTGGAGATTTAAACTTTAGAAGGAAGTAAGTAGAAGCTTCCTAATAATTAGAGAGGTTCAAAGATGGAATGAATTCTCTGTCATTAGAGAACTTCATCTGGAGTCTGAATGAGCACTGGCTTAGAAATATTGTAACGAATCATAGGATCAGAGCTTTAAAGATAGAAAAGGCCTTAGAGGCCTTCATGTTTATGTAGGGATTGGGCTGGGTAGTCCTTGGGAACCCCTTTCTACTCTGAGATTCTGGGATTCCATGACTATTTTTTAATTTCCTAGATTAAAAATGATGTTTGATAATTGAAAACATCTTTTAAAATTCCCTCACAACACTTGGTATTAAGATTACTTCCTTGTCAGTTGTCAGACCACAACAGAGAAGTGTGACACAATGGTTAGAGCATTGCCTCTGGAGTCAGAAAGCTTGGGTTCAAGTCACTTACCCTCCTTAGGCCTCATTTCTCTCATCTGTAGGGTCAGAGGGGGTCAGACTAGATGGCCCCCGAGGTTCTAGTTTTCACCTTATAATGTTTTGAATTGAATCTGTGTCTCTTTTCTCCTGCTAAGTAGATAAAGCATTTATTAGGCACTCACTGCATGCCAGGTGGCATACAAAGTGACAGGGATATAAAGACAATCAAGCAAGACAGTCACTGCCCTCTAGGAACTCATTGCATTTTATTACAAAATATAACAGAGATGGATGGCTACTGTGTAGGCAGCATGATGAGGAGACGGCCATGCAGTGATAATGATGCTAATTTCTGGGCAAACTAGGGTAAAACTAACCCAAATCAGAACCCAGGACAGCTCTAGGAGCAGAGACCAAGGAGGAGGATGGCCAGAATGGAGGTAGTGTGATATGAAAATAGCGTCTGGGAAGTGAGTAGGTTGTGAGCCCACAAGGACCAGTGCCATGTTGTCTTTGTATCTCCCATAGTGCTTCTCAGAGAAGCCAGACCCAGGGTCTTCTCCACCACAGGTTTTCTGTGCAGTCATTGAATTGAATTGATTGAATCTGAACATCTCTTTTCTTTAAACATGAAAATCCAAGAGTAGAAAGCAGGTGGTCTAAGCTCCTGGTCCTGTTCCTCCTGGTCTGCCTTGCCCAACTCATAATGATGCCATCCGGGCATTAAATTCATTCATTTGGGTCAAAGAATGGAACCAGCTTCTTTGCCTGCAGAAACACCTCATTTAGCCTTGACCCCATACACAGGCCCTGGAAACATATTATGCTCAGTTAGTGGTGTCTGGACAATGATAAAGCACTCACTAGGAGTGAGTGTATTCCAGATTAGCTTGAGTTGTTTTGTATCTGCCAGCAGCTCAGGATTTGTGACCCTATGGTTCTTCTTCAGCTACTCCATTCTGTGTTGCCCTTTCTCCTGAGACGGTTTAAGATAGAACCATGGTAACAATTCATGTTTACATAGGACTTTAAGGCCCCCCAGTGCTGCTATGCTTAGTGCCTGGCACATTGTAAATGCTTAATAAAAGCTTCTTGACATAAAAACAGAAAGCAGAGAAGCTGAAAGATGGTTTCTCTAGGTGCTGATTTCTTCCTGACCAATAAAGAGTGCTAGATTTCTGAGATACTAGAGATAGACAAGGAAGGATGGGGGAATTTGGGGTTTGGTCTGACATTCACCCTAGATTTGGGGAGAGATTTCAAAGATTAAGAAACAGTATAATTAATGAGCATGCATTGCTTAAGCCCTTACTAAGTCTCAGGCCCCATGCTAAGATCTGGGAGACAAAGAAAGGCAGAAATAGCCAGTTCTTCACTCAAGGAGCTCAAATTTTAATGTGAATGTGAATAACACAAATAACATGTAAATGACTAGGTACATCAGACACACACACACATTTAATGAAATATAATCTCAGTGGGAAGGTGCTGGCTCTGTGTGGGGTAGGGTGAGGGGAGTGGGCAGGAAAGGCTTTCTGCAGGTAATTGGCTTCGAGATGAGACTTGAGGGAGACCAGAGAAACCAAAAGATAGAGATGACATGGCAGAGCATTCCTTTCTTGGGAAGCAGTGAATGAAAAGGCGCAGATTGGGAGATGGAGTACTCTGTCCAAGGTACTTCAGTGTACCAATGTAGCTGGGCTGCATAGCTCATGAACACAGTCAAGTATGAGAAGCCTGGAAAAAAGAAGAAAGGGGCTGAGTGACGAAGCCCTTTAATTGCCAAAACAGAGGACTTCCTACTTGTTCCTCCTACAGGGAGCCATTTGGAGCTCCTTGAACAGGGAAGTGACATGGTCAGCCTTATGCTTTAGAGAGATCATTTTGGCAGCTGAGAAGATATATTGGAGTGGGGAGAGACAAGAAGCAGGGAGGCCATTTAGAAGGCCATTATAGTAGTACAGGCAAGAGGTGATTAGGGCCCAAATGAAGGTTTGACAAGGAAATTAGTTCAGATCATTCAAGAGCAAAATCGTAGTGCTACAAGCATCATTGCTTCCTATGAGGAAGAAAAGGGAGAAATATGTCTGAACAGGTGTCTGGCATAGACACTCTGTGATTTTTTTGCTTGGTTGCTTCAGGCCAACAATTTGGACCAAGCCAGGCTTCAAGGAGGCAGTGTCTTTGTGCAACATGAGTTGCCAACCCCTGTGCTAGGGGACAAGGATGGCCAGGCTGATTTGCTTTGGGATCACATTTCATTTAGATCAGCTCTTAATAAAAGCTTTTGGATGATGGTGATGAGGTCAGCATTCCTTTTGTGGTCATTCTTCAGAGAACTCTCTCTTGACCTTTCTTGCTTTCCTTGTCACCCTGATGGAGGAAGATTACAGTGAGGACATTCTCTCATCTCATCATTGCCTATTCTGCCTCAGTCCTCAGCCTAATGGTGACATTCTTTTTGTGGGTCTGCTCTCTATACATGAAAGGAACCCGAGGAAGCTTTCAATGCACAAAGTGAGGTAATTACAAAGATACAAGAGGTAATTGAGGTAATTACAAAGTGTACCAGAAGGGCAGAAAACCAATCCAATTCGGCCAGAGGGATGCAGGGAGAATGAACAAGTGCCTGGACATCATCTGAGGACAGAGACCACCTGGGAGTAGAGGGGCAGGGCCAGTGGTGGCAGCTGCTACTCTATTTTGTTTTATATTTCCCCTTTTTTGGTACTATGGCCCAACATGGAAGAACAAAATCTTTTTTTTAATGCCTTGGCAGATTCTTTGGGAGAAAACTTGGAGGTCAGCCCTTTTAAAGCCCATTCTTTGGGAGAACCTGTGTGGAATCTGGATGTGTGCACGAGTCTGTTGTGATAGGGGTTGGACCCTTTTATTAAGTTGAGGTGGTTTAGCCCTTTGAAATTCCTCAAATGGGTGAATGAAAAGGGCTTGAATCATTCCTGATGGACCAAATAATGCTTTGAAATGAAGATGGCAATTCCAGCACTGGATGGGCACTTACTTAGGTTGGAATCAAGGGGTAACTGCTGAGATCAATCCAGGGGCACTGAAGGACAGTTGACAGCACAGAGGGGTGGGTGAGGTGCCACCAACTACCCACTTGATGTCCTGCCTCCCAGGATAAACAAGGCCTGGGAAAGGGACTAAGCCCATGCTGTAATTAAAGGAAGTCAACGTTATCCATAGTTTACTTAGGAGAATATTGCTCTGAAATGGCTTAATTATTGTGGATCTTAACCTAACTTTAAGGATAATAAGACATAACTGTAATGGCTGATTTGTCACTTATTGCTCCTCACAATCAGAGGGACAGTGTGGCATTCAAACCACTTCACATCCATCATTTTACCTCTTTGGTGATAGGGAGCCAGTGGAATTTGTCAAATGGAGGATGGGATGATATGGTCACACTTGCACTTTTGGAAGATCAATTTGACATCTAAGTAGATGGAATGGATTGGGGAGAGAATTGAGGCAAGGATTTCAGGGTCAACCATGAGCTAGACACCATTCAGGGGGTGCAAAGACAGAAATGAAACAGTCCCTGCCTTCAAGTTGTTTAAATCATACCAGTGAGAAATCACATGAACACACATAACACACAGATAGATAGATATAGCTATAGATGTATAGAGAAACTATATACCTAATATCTTCCCCTTCCCTAGGCTCCTTCCTTCTACACTATATCAAACAAAAGAAGAAAATCAATCTATATTTGAGTGCCTACTGTATACAGGGCATGATGCTAATCCTGTCTGTGGCAGCATAGCTCTTTGGTTCTCTAGTTTTTCCCCTGCCCTAATCTTATATGTTCCCCATGTGTTACAAACCATCTTGCTCCCTCCTTCCTCAGTTCAACTAACCAACTAGGTCTAGGACCACTGTCCATTCCCCTTAGGAACTCCCTGGTTCCTTTGCTTCCTCAGGTAAAGAGATCACACAATCTCAGGTGGGAGGAAGACTTTTGTAGGGCTCCAGTGTGGCCTGAGGTGACATTCTGGAAAAGGCACCTGATCAGACCTATTTCTGGGCCAGGTTTGGCCCAGCACAGTAAGTGACGAGTCAGACCTAGGCTGCATGAGGTGGAGAGTTGAGGCAGGAGGGAATGCCACCACAAAACTGCAGAATTGCAGAGTTAGAAGGGGCCACTCATCCAACCCATACCTAAAGAACAATATATTCTGCAAATGGTTCTTTGTCCTTTGTTTGAAGAGGGAGACACAAGCTACAAGACTGGCTGTACCAATACTGGACATCTCTAGTGGTTGGGAAATTCTTCCTCACTTCAAGCCCAAATATGTCTTTTTATAATTTCCATCCATTGTTTCCAGTGCTGCTTTCTGGGTCAGGCAGAACAAGTCTGATATCTCTTTCACAAGACAACCTTTAAGGTACTTAAGGACAGCTATTATCTGTTTGCTCTCTTTCCCTCTCCCTCAGCTTCCACATTGCTTGTTTGTTCAACTCATCCTTGTCTAGTATAGACTTAAGGTCCTTCACTCTCCTAATTGCACTCCCAACTCTCCTGGGGGACTAAATGCTTTCCACTTTATCAACCTCCTTCTGAAAATATGGTGCCTAGAAAGGACCTCAGATAGAGACCGACTAGGGTAAAATATAGCAGATTGGCTCTTTCTTAGTCCTGGAAGGTATGGTTCTCCTAATGCTCCCAAGATTACATTAACTTTCTTGACTGCTATTCCACAGGACAAAATTAATTTGGGAGAGTATTGCAAAGAGGATTTAGATGAACATTCAGCATAGGATCAGACTTGGAAGAAATCTGGTAGCAAAAGGAAAGAATAGAGGGAGGAATTATTATTTTGCCTTGACTTAGAAGGAAGGAAAATAGTTAGGGACCTATTGTTTGTCAATGTTTGTTCTCCATGGAGTTCCAGCTCTGTCAAATGTCAGGTGTTGGATCCCCTTGATGGTCCTTTTACAAAACTCTTTAGTTTTCATCAGTTCAGCCTGGCCAAATGCCTTCATTTTGTTTCTGCACCTGGGTGTGACCATACTGTAGGAGTTCAGTTTGACTGCCCATAGCTAACTTTTTATGTTTTGGGTTCTCAGTTTTCTGTGAAGCTATTTGGAAATAGGGTAATGCTTTTAACTGCTGTTTAGCAAATAAAATCTGTCTTCTCATGGACTTATAGGATCATGGAAATATAGGTGGGAGTCCCTCCCTATTTTATATTTGAGAAAACTGAAGTTCAGGATGATAAGGGACTTGGCCAAGATCACACAGTTGGCATGATTCAGAAGTGGGATTTGAACCCATTTTGTCTGACTTCATAGCCATGGTTCTTTCCAGCTGTCTCCTACTATTATTCTCAAGGGACATTCTTTTACCCAATGATTTAGACTTATTACTAACACTGTCATCTCACGTTGTTGAGATCATCTATAGGAATTAATGAGTGAATGATAAGGCATTTATTTTTATTCATTCATTCATTATTCATTTATTTTTAACATTCTTTTTTTTACATTTTGAGTTCCAAATTTCCTTTTAGCATCCCCCCAACCCATTGAGAAAGCAAGCAATGATTTAAGCAATGTTTATTGCTTAAACTTTATTATCTGCCAGGCACTGGGCTAAGCACTAGAGATACAAATATGAGAAAGCAAGACAGTCTCTGCCTGCAGGGAGCTTATGTTCTTTGAAAAAAAATGTATTTTTAACATTAATTCAAAATTTTTCTTTTGAGTTCTGGATTTTCTCCCTCCCTTCTTCTCATTTCCCATACATTGAGAGAAGGCAAGAAATATATCAATTATACATGTGAAATCATGCAAAACACATTTTCCTATTAGGTATGTTGCAAAAAAAGGAAGAGAAAGAAAGTGAAAAAATTATGCTTCAATCTGCATTCAGACTCTACCAATTCTTTCTTTGGAGGTGGATAGTACTTTTTATCATAAGTCCTTTTGGAATTGTCTTGGTTCATTGTATTGTTTAGAACAACTAAGTTATTTACAATTGATCATTCTCCCATATTGCTGTTGCTATATAAAATGTTCTTCTGGTTCTGCTCACTTCATTTATATGTAACTGCATCAGTTATGTACATTAGACTTCCCAGGGTTTCTGAAACCATCCACTTCATCATTTCTTATAGCACAATAGTATTCCATCACAATCATATTCCACAACTTGTTTCACCATTCCTCAATTGATGAGCATCCCCTTGATTTCTAATTCTTTGCCATCACAAAAGGGGCTACTATAAATATTTTTGTATATATAGGTTGTCTTCCTTTCCTTTGATCTCTTTGGGATACAGACCTAGTAGTGATATTTCTGGGAGTATGCACAGTTTTATATTCTTTTGGGTATAATTTCAAATTGCTTTCCAGAATGTTTGAATCAGTTCACATCTTCACTAACAGTACATTAATGTCCCAGTTTTCCATGTCCCCTCTAGCATTTCTTATTTTCCCTTTCTGTCACATTACCAATTCTGATAAGTGTGAGGTGATATCTTGTAGCTGTTTTATTTTGCATTTCTCTAATCAATAGTGATTTAGAAGCAATTTTTCATATGGCTATAGTTTTGGTTCCTTCTTAAAATTATCTGTTCATAGCTTTTTGACCATTTATTAATTAGGGAATGATGTGTTTTTTGTTCTTTTTGGAGGAGGGAAGGCAGGGCAGTTGGAGTTAAGTGACTTGCCTAAGGTCACACAGCTAGTAAATGTTAAGTGTCTGAGGTCAGATTTGAACTCACGTCTTCCTGACTCCAAGGCTGGTGCTCCCATATTGTGGCTCCACACTGTGCCATTCATGTATTTTTATATATTTGACTCATTTATCTATAATTTAAGAAATGATGCCTTTATAAGAGAGAAACTTGCTGTAAAAATGTCCATTTTCTGGCTTTCCCTGTAATTTTGGCTGCATTGTTTTTGTTTGTGCCAAAACTCTTTAATTTAACATAATCAGAATTTTCCAGTCAATAAGAATTTATTAAATTCCCACTCTGTGCTAAACCCATGTAAATGCCAAGTGCTCTATGTTCAGTGTGAGTCTATTGTGTGATGGGGTAATCCCCAAACCAGTCTAAGACTGCCTTCATACATACATACATACATACATGCATACATACATACATACATGCATACATACACACAGACACACAAACACCATGGTATAAAATGCAGATAGATTTTGTAATCACAAGAGGTGACCCAAAGTGTAATGGACCGGTGAATTCTAGCTCCTTGCCTACAGGAAGGGTGGCAGGATGACACCTCTTCAACAGTGTTGTAAAAGCTTTGATCCTGACTATGCACAAAGGGATATAAATAAATACGTACCCTTTGACCCAGCAATACCACTTCTAGGGCTTTATCCCAAAGAGATCATAGAAGTGGGAAAAGGACCTGTTTGTATAAAAATATTTATAGCAGTTCTTTTTGTGGTGGCAAAGAATTGGAAATCAAGGGGATGCCCATCAATTGGGGAATGGCTAAACAAGTTGTGTAATGGAATGCTATTGTGCTATAAGAAATGAGGAGCAATAACCTGGAGAGACTTATGTAAACTTACGCTGAGTGAGGGGAGCAGAACCAGAAGAACTCTGTACACAATTACAGACACATATGTGTGATGACTAACTGATAGACTGGGCTCTCCTCAGCAATGCAAGATTATAAGACAACTCCAAAAGACTCAAGATGGAAAGGGATTTTCACATCCAGAGAAAGAATTACAGAGTCTGAATGCAGATTGAAGCAAAGTACTTGCTTCACTCCATTGGTTATAATTCTTCTTTACAACTTGACTAATGTTTAATGTGAAGGTATTTGTAGATCCTATATTTAATTGCATGCCACCATGGGTAGGGGGGAAGAAAGGGAGGGGGAGGAAATTTGAAACTCAAGGGATAGAGGAACTGAATGTTGTAAACTAAAAGCAAATAAATAAATTAAAATTTTTAAAAGAAAGTTTTGATCCTAGTAAGGAGGGTTGGTGGATATGCATCTATCTGAGATCTTTTCCAGCTCTAAGAATCCATGATTATCAACTGTATGTCCTTGGCCACAAGTGAAGTACAAGGTGAAGTTTTAATTCCCCCCCCCCCCCCCGGGTAGCCTAACAGAGAGCCCTTTCAGGGACAGGACAGTGGTGCAATGTCTTGCTGTGGATGAATGATTTGCCAGGCATTTTATGTGATGTGTGATGTCACATGCCTGTAATCCTAACTGCTGGCCAGGCTGAGACTAGTGAAGAGGTGAGCTCAGGAGTTCTGAGCTGTGGTTGGATGAAAGTCAGATCCTCACTAACCCTGGCACCAATATGGTGAGCCCTGGGGAGCACAGGGTCACTATACTGCCTGTGGAGCAGTGGACTGGCTCAGGACAGAAACAGAGCAGGTTAAAGCTTTTGTGCTGATAAGCACTGGGACTTTGGGCTATGAGTGGTTACTACTCTTTGCAGCCTGGAGGAGGTAGGGGAACCCAATCTCAAAAAAAAAAAAGATGATGTTTGAACCTGGTTGGATATACAGTTGACCTCTTATGTAGTTTCCAGATCAAAACCAGAGTTGATAGGAAGCCATATTTTCTTTTTGAACTTAGCTTTAAGAGATCTTTGGGATTGTAGAGTGCCTTGGGGAAAAATGCCTGTGCTTAAGATCAGTCTGATTTCTCTGACATTGGCTCATGCTCTTACCAATTGTGTTTCCCTAACCATAGGGGTCCCTAAAACTCAGTTCCACTTAACCACTTAGTAGATTAACTTTTACAAAGGAATAGTCATTTCAAGGACGTAGCAGGAGCAAACATAGTTCCCTACCAAACTCCCAACACCTAGGAGATATAATCTCTCCTCATACCACTTCAGTCTCTAGGGAAGATGGGGAGGGGAGGAGGAATAGATTCACGGCATAACTCAGTTCCTGTGTATCATGGTCCTACTAAGGTACAAGTTTACATCCCCCCTGGGCTTCTATCCCATCCCCTTGGCTTCCAGGGAATCTAGATGACTAGCATCAGAATTCAACCTGTACTCCTGCCTTCAGTGGTGTCATGGCTTGAGGGAGCTCCGGAGGGCCAGGGACTCCATCATCTGCATCTAGAATTGAAAAAGACAAATGAAACAGACCCAAGCCCCAAATTAGGTTCTACCATCACATTTAAAAGGGAGAGGGGAGAAGGTAGTCCTTTCCCCACATTCAGCTCAGTGTTTGTGTCTGAACTTTGGCTGAGCAGGACATTCACCTCTTTGAATAATGCTGGAAAGAGAGGTTGTCTGAGTTCATGTGGAAATCTCCAACTTGGGGCTGGAGAATAGATTACTTTCTCCCCTTCTAGAGATGGTGGCCCAAGAAGGTCAAGATGAACATTGCTGATATTGTGAACAGACTGTAGTTAGTTAATCTCTGGAGCCAGGGTTGCTGCTTGCTTGATCATTTTTTAAGCTGGTCATTTTCTTTAGTGTCAAGCTATATTTGGCCATCCTGGTTGAAGAGGTTAAGTTTCTTTCAAAGGGAATCGGGTCCATGAGCCTGTTCAGCTACAGTGCCTCTGTTGGAAGTCTACATAGAGGCTGGCTTAATTAGGCCAGAGGGCAACTGGGTTTCAGTGGACTGGTCTAGCATTCTAGAAGGGAGCCAACCCATTTCCACTGCCACACTGCATTGCTATCTAGAATCATAGGGCTTGGAGAGTGAAGGCTCATGGGATCGTAGCTTAGAGATGGAAAGGACCTAATCCAAGTCTCTGAGGATCAGAGAGGAGAGGATCACCTGCTTCATAAGTGTCAGAGCCTGGATTCAGACCCAATAATTCAGGGAACAACCCTGAATTTGGAAACAGCAAGACCTGGGTTCAGATCCTGCATAAGACTCCTACTGACTGTGTGACCCTGGACAAATCTCTTAACCCCTCTTGTAAAATAAAGGGTTGAACTAGATGCCTAACACCTCTTTTAACTTTAAATCTATGATACTACAACTCCAAATCTAGAATTATTTATTTTGTATCACACTGGTCAGATAAGTGAGTTGTACAAAGTCACATAAGTTCTTAGTAATAATAATGATAAGGATAATAATAACTAGCACTTAAAAAATATCTCATTTGGGGCGGCTAGGTGGCGGGGGCGGCTAGGTGGCGCAGTGAATAGAGCTCCGGCCCTGGAGTCAGGAGTACCTGAGTTCAAATCCGGCCTCAGACACTTAACACAAAAAACTAGCCGTGTGACCTTGGGCAAGTCACTTAACCCCAACTGCTCTCCAAAAAGCAAAAAAAAAAAAAACAAAAAAAAATATCTCATTTGAGCCTCACAACAACCCTACGAGACCTGTGCTTTTATTTTCTTTTTTTTTTAACAAATGAGGAAACTGAGGCTGAGAGGACAGGTAAATAATGCTATCTGACTTTTATAGAACATTTTCAACATTTGCAAAGTGCTTTACATACTTTAGCTTCTTTGATGCCACAACAGCTATGTAAGGTAGGCACGGAAGGTATTATCATCTCCATCTTAAAAATGAGGAAACTAAGTGTCAAGGGAGATTGACTAGCCTGTCCAGGACCACTCAGCTACTCAGTGCTGGAGTGAGATTTGAGCCTAGGATTGACTTGGCTTCCAGGGCAGGTTCAGCCCTCTCTCTGCTGTACCAGGCAGGCACCTCTCTAAGGGAGGACTGCCATCTTTGCCTTTGAGCTTTGGAGGATTTTACTTGAGGTAGTGGTAGCCCATGACTGAAACATCAAGATGAATGCATTTGTACAGAAGCATCCTTGGCGCCCAACTACTTGTGAAACACTCTAAAGCCCATTTCTTAGGGGTGTTGTGGCCACTCATGTGCTCCTTCCTAGATTCTTAGAAAGCTATGGTCTACAGCACGATCTGGACATGTGTCAGTGTTCTTGATGTACAAAGTCTTATTATCTGGAGCCACGTGAAGAGTGGGAGATTTGCTATTAGCTTTCATATGCTCAGCTGCTGATTTCCTTCTTTCCTCATCACACATCTCTCTCCATTGCTCAACATTAATATTTCCAACACTGTTAGCAACTTTGGTACCCAGGTTTTAAATTATGATTCTGTTCTATTTTTTTATTTGTCTTGGGCAAGTCATTTCTCCATCCTTACCAGGAGTGGGGGAGACTCTTTGCTATTCTTTACTGAGAAACAAGCTAAAAAAATTTAAAATTAAATTCCTTCTTCCTTCCATTCCTTCATTCCTTTGTTCCTTCATTCCTTTGTTCCTTCTTCCCTCCCTCCCTTCTTTCCTCTCTCCTTTCCTTCCTTCCTTCCTTCCTTCCTTCCTTCCTTCCTTCCTTCCTCCTTCCCTCTCTCCTCCCTTCCTTCCTCTCTCCTTTCCTTCGTTCCTTCCTTCGTTCCTTCGTTCCTTCGTTCCTTCGTTCCTTCCTTCCTTCCTTCCTTCCTTCCTTCCTTCCTTCCTTCCTCCCTTTCTCCCTTCCTCCCTTCCTCCCTTCCCTCCCGCCTGCCCTAAATCAATGATGCCAGGATCCTAAGTCATGTTCCTTTCCTTGGGCCTCATTTTCCCCACCTGAAAAGGAGGAAATGGGGCTAAATATTCTCTAAGGACCCTTCCAGCTCTAAATCTATGATCTGTTCTTTGTGTATAAGGTATCATCTCGCCCCATCTTTTCTTGTACCTTTTCCTTGGCACTTCCCTAAAGGGATGGATGGGTTCCTTACTGTATGTGGCATATGAAGCTTTCATGTTACCCTGGTTATGAGCAAATATAATGTTAAACAACATTTTTATGAATTTTTTTTCTTGTCCAGTTATTTTAGTTGTGTCTGACTCTTTGTGACCCCATGTGGGGTTTTCCTGGTAAAGTCACTAGAATTTGCCATTTCCTTCTTCTTCTCATTTTACAGATGAGGAAACTGAGGCCAACAGGGTTAAGTGACTTATCCAGGGTCACACAGCTAGTAACAGTCTGAGGCTAGATTTGAGTTGTGGAAGAGGAATCTCTCTACTGCACCACCTTGGTTAATTGAAGAATATGTTGTTGAATTGTGTTGCAGAAAGTTTCTTTTCTTTTTCTTGCACACTCACCTTTCTCTCTATCTCTTAGTTGTCATCATCAGTCTTGGGTAATTTTTCTTTCAGTTCCCTGTTGGTTGTCACTTAACAACCCTTTCTCCCCTAAGACTGGAACCCTCTTTTTTCAGTATTTGGTAGGTTTCCTTATTTAGTCTCAGATCTCAGCTTCCCTTCCCAAAGCCTAAAGCCCCATTCCTTTTGTTCTTTCTCTTTCTCTCCTTTTGTCATGGACTCATTGCCAAATTAAAGTTCTGGGCAACTGCTCTTTCTTTGCTCTCTCCCTTTAGCAAGTTCACCATCCAAAACCTCAGCTAAAACAATATGGACTAAAGCCTATGTGGAGTTTTAAGGTTTGAAGAGTGCTTTGCATTCTCCCATTTGATAATTGTGACAACATCAATGATGATATTACAGTATTCTACTCTCCATTTTGCAGGTGGGCAAAGTGTGGCTGTAGGAAGTTAAGTACAGCATGGTTTAATAGCAAGATGTTGATTTAGAGTCAGAAAATGGAAGTCTGAATTCTGGTTCTTCCACTTACTCCCTGTGTGATCTTGGGGCAGGTCACTTCACTTCTTGGGATTTCCTAATCTTTAGAATAAGAGGCTTGGACTTGATGCCCTTAGTCTAAAATTATGGTTGTATGTGATATAGATGAATCTATGATCCCATGATAGGCTAGAATCCATGGTCATACAGTTGGTGTCAGAGGCAGGATTTGAACCCATGTCCTTTGAAATTCCAGGTATTGCATTAAAGATGGCATGCTTCCAGTCAACATAGAAATAGAGCTTTAGAACCTTTGTGTGTTCACCAATGTCATAAATAATGGTCAAAATATGAGCATTCCAGCCCCCTATTCAATTGTCCTAATTAAATCCTTTTGGACCAAGTAGGCCAGAAGTACACAATAGAATAACTTTAGTCAGATTGGTAGAAGTTGACCAGTCTCCCAGGTCTTGACCAAGACCAAGAAGTGTTGTTAATTGCCAACTTCAATCTGCATCTGGCTCAATTCTTTATTCAATTCCATCAAGTTCAAAGGTGCTATCTGGTCTCTTGGGCTAGGCTGGAAGTGGGGCAGCACCCCGGACAGATGGGTAAGGGGAAGATTTTCACAGGAACTTTCTTAGGAAGGAAATTATATTACATTGCCCAGGAGATTTCTTAGTCTTTTTCTTGTGAAAAAATTATTGATGTTTTTAAGTATTATGCAATATTTTCCAGTCTTTCCCTAGTATCTCATACCCTTGCTTTGAACCCTGCCTTATAACAAAGCAAAAGAACTAAGCAAAATCAGTCAACGAAATGACCATCTCTGACAATGTGTGTGACTTTCTGTGACAACTGTACCTTCTTCACCTGTGCATTTCATCATTTATTCTCTGGACCAAGATTAGTCCTTTTATATAAGGTGAACCCAGATGCACTTTAGGGTTCTAATTTCTTGTATTGTAGCTGTGGGTTTATTGTATATTTAAAGAATAGATTAGTATAGCCACCTTGGGCTCAGCCTTTTGACTTAGTCCAAATTTTACAGAACAAATCCTTTTATTAAGGGGATTTGTTCTGTGAAGTTTGGATTCAGTCAAAGGGTCACACTTGAGGCCCTAGAGGGCCACTGCAGGTTCCACACCCATGGAACTTGAGTACCTAGGCTGTGAGATTGCTAACCTATCCCTGGACTGTGAACATTTGTGGGTATTCCTCCCCAAACAAGTTGTCAACCCTATAACCATGCAGCTCCCTAGTCACTATGGCAACATGAGCTCACATTTTTATAGTGGTTTTAGGTTTATAAAGTGCTTTCTTCACAATCCTGTGCAAATACTGTCATCCCCATTTTATATGTGAGAAGTATGAAATTCAGAAAGAAAATAATTTGCCCAGGGTCACAGAGGAGGTGTAGGTGTCAGGATGCTAACTTGGACACCTTGCATAACAATATCATAAGTCACAACAGTACTATAAATCATAGCTATATACATCTAGAGATAGAGGGGACCTCAGAAGTCTTCTTGTCCAGCTCTCTCATTCCATCAAAGAGGAAACTGAGGCCCAGGGGAGTCAGGTGACTTTCCAAGGTCACATAGGTTCTCTGACTCCAGTGGGGCCAATCCACTTTACCTTTGAGGGACCCAGTGGCTGTACTCAGAGCCGACTTAGTCCCCAGTCACTCTTCCCAGCAGCATCCTATGGGAGATACATTCATTTCTGCTGCTCTCTGCCTTTCAGCATTCAGGGATTTTTCTCCAATCCCCACGTGGGAGGTTGGATGAGTTGTGGTCTCCCTTGGTTGGCCTGTTTCAAGGTGGTCCAGTCCTTGGCCAGGTCACACTTTCTTCTTCCAAACCTGATGTCCTTTTTCCTCTGGGGCAGGATGCCTCAAGTTCACTGCAAACATTGCTTTTGTCTCCTTCCTTGTTGCTTAGCAATGGCCAATGGCCAACACTCTCTGGCTCTCTGTTGCCTTTACATTTTTCATCACCTTGTCTGTGTATACTCTTAGGTTTTTGGCAAGAGCCACGGAGACATCTCTATGCCCACTGCTTGGATGTGACTCTGCTTTCCTCTGGGTCTATGCCAGATGTTCTTATCCAAGGGTTCAGTGAACTTGAATAAGAAAAAAAAATCCATCGTTATTTTTACTAGTCTCTAACTGAAATTTGGCATTGCTGTCATTTATGAATGTCAGCAACAGTGCTTAGAGGTCCATAATGTTCAGCAGACTTCCCAAGGGGATCTACATCACACACACACACACACACACACACACACGCACGCACGCACGCTAAGAACCCTCATTCTACTTATCCTTCAAAGCTCAGCCAAATCTCACCTCCTCCATGGAGCCTTCACAGGTTACTCTACCTCACACTGATGCTGCTGTGACTCATTTTAACTCTGAATTATACACTATCATAGACTATTAACCAATTCAGGTGTTTTTCCTTGCCTTTTCCCCTCAGTGAAGCATTGTTTCTTTTTCATTTGGGCAGGGTGCGCCTAAACCAGTGGTTCTCAACCTTCCTAATGCCACGACCCTTAATATAGTTCCTCAGGTTGTAGTGACCCCCAACCATAAACTTATTTTCGTTGCTACTTCATAACTGTAATTTTGCTACTGTTATGAATCGTAATGTAAATATCTGATATACAGGATGTATTTTCGTCGTTACAAATTGAACATAACCCACAGGTTGAGAAGCGCTGTCCTAAATTAATCACAAGTCTTTCTGTCATATGCCTTTCAATTTCAACTTGACGTCAGTGTGGTGCAGTGAATAGAGTTCTCTTCTCGGTGGCAGGACTGGGTTCAAATCCTGTCTCTGATACTTGCTAGCTATGGGACGCAGGGTAAATTACATGACCGACCCCTCTGAGCCTTCATTCCCTTATCAAGAAAATGCAAATAACAATAGCACCTGGCTTCTGGGATTATTATGAGCTTCCAGTAAAACAATGTCTGTAAAATACTTTATGAATCTGAGAACTATCTAGTCTAAGTTATTGTTTAGGGACTAGCATCTGACTTCATTGGTATAGGAGAAATTGCCTTTACTAGTAGCAACAGCTTTAAAGTTCAGAGTCTCAGTCTTAGAGGCCTGGGTGGCTGAGAGGGGCACTGAGGGTGAATAGTCCATGAATGTCAGAGGCAGGAAGACCGAACCTGAACCCAGGCCTTCCCAGCCAGGGACGTCAGCTCTCTGTGCCAGGCTGTCTGGTTGTTGTAACTGTTGTTATTGTTGTCATTATCTAAAAAATAAAAGAAATCTTGGTTTTAGAACCGAAAAAACTGGTTGGAGCAATTCCTGCCTTCAAGGTCAGTTATGGTGGTGCTCACAGAAGGGCTGATGATGGAGTGATTCTCTAAATCAGATTGAAAAGATGATCTGAATGAAGGGAGAAGTTGAGTCACAAAGGCTGCTGAGCAGTGCTCAGAGCTGGACTTTCCTCTCCTTTATAGACTAAAGGAAAATACCTGAAGAAGACCGCTGACCAGAACCTACAAAGGCCAACACTCACTGTCACTTTGCACTCGTGTGTTTTATAATATGCCCTTTCTTCCCCCCTTTTTTGTTTTGCTTTTTGGAGGACAATTGGGGTTAAGTGACTTGCCCAAAGTCACATGGCTAGTTAGTGTGTCAAGTGTCTGAGGCTGGATTTAAACTCAGGTCCTTCTGACTCCAGGGCTGCTGCTCTACTCACTGGGCCATCTAGTCACCCCCCTTTCACCCCTTTTCAATGAACATCTCAACACATTCAATAAACATGTGCATGAGAAATATGATTCCTCCCCCTCCCCAGATACATGACGAAGTTTTGAATTTGTAAACAAGAGAAAGATATATCCTTTGATCCCTTTCAGAGGGGCAGCCCCCTTTCATTGGCCAACCAAACAAGCCAGCCAGCTTCTAGAGGTTCCAAATACCTGGAGAATTTTAGCACTTCACCAGTCTTGTGGTCAGCACATCCACAGGTGGTGGTTCTTGAACTTCACAAAGTCCTCAATTTGTCAATTGGTGGGCAGACACCTGGACCTGACCCAGAGGGCGGCTAACAGGAGTGCATGTGTGTGCGTGCAGGCAGTGAACACAGAGGGAATGTTACCCTTCTTCCCTCCTTGTGCCCCACTGACCATGTTGCTGGAGAGATTTAACCATGGCAGCAGATGGCATGTCCAGCTGGGCGCAGAAAGATATACCAAGGACCGATGGATGGGTAATGACAGTCATTGGGGGGAACAAGCAGCGTGGAGGAACATGAGTGCTAGTTATAAACTGAAAAGGGGCCTTTCGGGCCATGAAATGCCAGGTGGTATGCCCTACCCTTTGCCTCACACGTATCCTAAACATGAGCCTTATTACCATTGCATTCTTTAGGCCAGAGCCTGCTCTACTAATGTATTTGTGGGATAGTGTATCTCATGCTTTTGGGGGAAATGTTTTACACTCACTATTCCTAATATACTATTGTCATTTAAGTAAATGCTTTTGCTAAAAGCTAATTAAGTCTATTGGCTGATTATTAATGGGAAGTATACTAATCAGGGCTCATGAGCTACGGTATTAGGAGTGAAGTCTCACAGAGTTACTTCTAGAATATGAGGATAGTCATATAGTCACCTTCCTGTGGACCCCAAACTGGAAATGCAAGTACAGATTGGGGAAAGTAGTCCTGGGGTGTGTGTGTGTGTGTGTGTGTGTGTGTGTGTGTAAAATTTATTAAGAACTTATTAAAAAAAGAAGTCTGGTAGTGTGTTCCCATAGGCCCATGCATAGTCCCATAGCTTTATTAAATATAACTAACTGTTTCTAATTGATCTCACATTGCAGCCCCAGCAATCACATCCTTAAGTATTTAGTGAAATGTACTTCCATAGGTGGAAGTGTACAAATAACTCCTTTGGTTTCTCCCCTAGAAAACTCACCTAAATGGAATGGTTTACCAGATTTTGTTCAGGGTGCTTGTTACAATGAACCATTTTAGAAAAGTGGAGAGGTAGGGGAAAGCCCGTGCTGCTGGGGAGGCTGAGGCTGGTGGATTACTTGAATGCTGATGAGGGCATTCAGAGGTATAACAGTAATAAAGTCTACCTAGCATTTGCTCTAGGTCTGGCACCAATGGGATGAGCCCCTCAAGGCAGAGGGCCACCAGGCTGTCTGAGGAGGGATTTGGAACAGGTTAAAGTCTGTGGTCAGTCTTGTGACCTGCCTGGGAGCAGCTGCTGGAGCAAGAGAGGGAGACACAGTTTGGGAAAAAAAACCCAAACCCAACTAAATGTGGAATTTTGCCTAGATGGTCTTGAGGTTTCTTCTAGCTCTGTATACTGGGTTTTGTGGTTCCCAAGACAACACCCCCCCCCTTCCAAATCAGTTCCTGCTATCCATGAGCAGGGTAGTAAGACAGGTAAATACAAGATAATGTAAGGAGGACAAGAAGGAAACAGGTGTGTATAAATGCTGTCTCATTTGGTCCTTACAGCACCCCTGAGAGGTTATCTCCATTTTACAGCTGAGGAAACTGAGGCAGAATGAAGTTAAGTGATTCTTCCTAATTCTAGGTCCAGCACGATATCCTTGTTGCCACCTAGCTTCCTAGGAGGAAAGTGAGCATTAAGGACTGCCCCTGATGCCTGGAGGTCCTTCTTATTGTTCCCTGTAACTCTCCCCTAATTAAACATCAGGTATAGGAACCCCTAGCAACACAGCAGGGTGGCTCATGGCCCCTGGAACAGGGACTCCTTGAGGCAGAACCACAGAAGGCAGGGAGCTTTCCTCTGGCACTCTAGGGTCCTTCCTTGTTTTTGACTCTCATATCCTTTGACACCTACTAGCTTTGTGACTGGGAACAAGCGCCTTAAGTTCTCAATGCCCTAGGCAATTCTCTTAGACTTCACCTAGGCTGGCAGAGAGGATTCCCTCACTGAGGAGTCCCCCAGGTCACTCACACCATGGTTTCAGTCCCCACCCCTTTTATCCCTGTTCTTATGTAGAGAAGTAACTGAAGGAAACGGCCTGGTCAGGCATTATACTGCAAGTCTCCAGCAAAGCTTTGCTTAGCACTCTGAAATGCACTGGCTCTACTGAAGTCCTTATCTGTTCCATTTTATCTTCTGGATAAATGTGGATCTCAGTGTATCTCATTGGGGTGGGGAGTGAGGAGCAGAGGGAGAAGCTAGCCTGGCCTAGGCTGCCTTTCCTTTATCTCCTTTGGTCTGTGTTGGAGCTTGCAGCAGGCTGGGATAACAGGTTTTCCACACTCTGTCTTGTCCTAAGGTAGAGGAAGAAGACAGGTTGGGGCTGAGTTCAAAGATTCTATGACAACAATAAAAACATTTCTTGGGAAGGCTGTGGGCTCTGCCTGGATGGTGAGCCTGACCGGGGGTCTCTGGCTGTGGGCTAGGAATAGCCCCTTTGGTTCTGAGAGCTCAGGGGAGCTGGGATTAGTTGCTTTAAAATGTCATCACAGTTACACTCATCTGTCCTGCTGGTGTATAAAAGGTGCCATGAGGTTGTTGAAGAGTTTGGGATTTGAAGAAAGGAGACTCTTTTGCCAGATGCTTACCAGTGGAGGTAAGTCACTTAGACTCTATAAGCCTCAGTGTCTTCATCTGTAAAATAAAAACAATGCTTGTATTTCCTATTTCCTCACCTCCACACTATATGGATACGAGGCTTTGTTAATAACCAATATTCAGTAAATCAATCAGCATGCATGCATTTATTAAGCACCTACTTTTTATGTGCCAGGCTATGCTAACAATAATGATAAGGATGATGTTGTATATGTTAACTGCCCCCCCCCCCCCATTTAAAAGATCATGAACTTCTAAAGGGCAGGGACTGTCCTTTTCAACTTTGAATCACTGCTGTCCAGTTCAAAGCTTTAAGAAAAAAAGTTCTTTTAAATAGAATTTTAAAGTTTTCAATATTTCATCTTTGGGCACCTGAACATTAAAAATAAGTAAATAAATGCCCCTTCACGCTGCTTTGTAGTTGCTGATTGGTTGTTCTGAGCCTGAACAGTTTCTTTGTGGATGCCAATTGGTTGATCTGATCTACAGCAATTACTCTGCAGCTGCTGATTGGTGGTTCTGATCCTCATTACCCCCACACCTCCCAGAAGGCAGGCAGGCAGGCAGGCACTAGGGCCCATGGGGGCATGTGGCCATCAACGAGGCAGGACTCCCATTCTGATGAACATCCAGGACCCCTTATCCTGACAGCTCCCACAATAATTGATTCTGAGGTCCCTGGAAAGACATTGTCTTCAATCTAAGGCCCCTTGAGGACTGGATGTGTTCAGCAGACTGATGTGTGCAGATGCAGGGCAGCTGTCCTCTTTCAGTCCTAGGCCTGATTGGGATGCCTTTAGGGCCTGTGTGTCTAAGGTTGGCATGGCCCTGTCCTAGAGAGAGCTCTGATGACAGCCTATTTACGGAGTCTTTTAAGTGTTTTGTTTCACTGGATTTTCACACTCAATAAAGATGCGTTAAGTGCCTGTTGTGTAACAGGAACTATACTAAGCATTGGGAATGCAAAAAAAGACAAAAGATAGTCCCTTTTCCCAGGGAGCTCACAATCTGATGACAGAGGCCACAAGCAAAAAAAAATGTACAGATAATCTATATACAGAATAAATTTTGCTGTTTAGTGGTTTTAGTCACGTCCAGTTCTTTGTAACTCCATTTTGGGATTTGACGTTTTCTTATCCACCTCATTTTACAGATGAGGAACTGAGTTAAGTGACTTGCCTAGGGTCACACAGCTAGTAAATATCTGAGGTTGGATTTGAACTCAAGTCTTCCTGACTCCTGGCCCAGCTATCCTGGTCTTCTTAAACTTTTCCCACTCTTGACCCCCTTTCACATTTTGGCAGCATTTGTGGTGTTGCATGGTTCGAGGGCATGTGCAGTGCAAAGGGCCCATGCTTTGTGTTCAGAACCAAGGTTGCCGTGAAGTTGCAGGACACGTGGGCAAACCCTGACAGAAATGCCTCGGATTCATCACACCTTTGATTGTTAATTAATTTTTAATCGTTGCATGTTCAGAAACCTTTTACTGTTGCCAAATTTTTCACAACCCCATGTGGGATTGAGACCCACATTTTAGGAAATGCTGGAATTCCCTGTGACCACATACCTGCTCACAGTATAAATTAGAAGCAACTACAAGAGGGTGGGCACTAGGCCCCAGAAGAATTGGGAAAGGCTTCTGTAAAAGAGGGGCTTTTAGTAGGGACCTAAAGGAAGCCAGTAAAGGCAGCAGGCAGAGATGAAGAAGGAGATTCCCAGGTATGGAGGACAACCAGAGAAAAAGCCTGGAGATGAGAGATGGAGGCCATTGTCACTGGATGGAAGGGTACTTGTTGGAAGAAGACTGGAAAAGTAGAGAGGGTCTAGGTTATGGAGGGCTTTGAATGCCAAATAGAGGATTTTGTATTTGATCTTGGAAGCAATAGGAAACCACTGGAATTTATTCAGTAGGGATGGAAGTATGTATGACGTGGTTACTCCTGCAATTTAGGAAAATCACATTAGTGCTGGATGGATTGGATTGGAGTGGGGAGAGACTTGAGGCAGGCAGACCCACTGGTAGGCTATTACAATAGCTCAAGTGTGAAGGAATGAGGGACTGCACTAGAATGACAGCTGTGTAAGAGAAGGGGGCATATTTGAGGGTTGTTGCAAGGCTAGAAATGATAGGCCTTGGCAACTAATTGGATATGGGGAGTGTGAGAGAGAGGGAGGGGATGAATTTGTGAGCCTGAGGGACTGGAAGGGTGGTGTTGCCCTCAACAATAATATAAAAGTGGTGGGGGAGAGAGAAGGTTGAAGTTAAGTGACTTGCCCATAGTCCTACAGCTGGCATTCCCAAGAGAAGGGAGGAAGACAAGGGAAAGGCATATAAGGTCTTGGAACCAAAAGCTTCCACAGGTAGCCATAAGTGAATTTCCTCAGTCAACAAGCCAGACTGAAATCTCCTCTCTAGATTTATTTCTTCAAAGAAACGAATTACCTTGGTTTGCGGTTTGACCTAACTCTGGTCTTCATTTGTTTATGTTTCTGGTTTTTGCTCCGGTTAAACAACACTTGACATGGGGAATACACATGTTGGGTTGGGTTTGGAGTCAAAGACTGGGGTTCAAATCCCATATCTTCTGTTGACAGTTGTGTGATCCTGGGCCAGGCCCTGACGCCCTTTGTTCCTCATTTACTATTTAGCTACCAGGTGGTCATGATGATAATTAACCACTGATACTTACATGAAACTTTTCATGTTATTTCCTTTGAGCCTCAGAACAAACCTTTTCGGTAGGTACTGCAAACATTATTGTTTTCGCTTTAGAGAAACTGAGGCTCAGGGAAACTCTCCCAGCATCACAGGTACTAATTAGGAGGCAAGACTTGAATATAGGTCTTTCTGACTCCAAGGCCAGTGCTCTTCCCAGGTAGGGAGTTCCCAACATTGTCACACATGTCAGTTGTGTTGGGTCTTTCCTTTTATATAACACTTTGTGGCATAGATATGTTTTCAATTTAGCACTTTTCTATTATAGGGTGCTTCAGAGGTGTTTACTTAATTTTGTTCTCTCACCATTGTTTTTTCTCTAACCTACTAAGGGCCCTTTGGCCCTTCAGTCAGTCTGGTGAAGCCTAAAGGCCCCTCCTGGCTTTAAATGCATAAAATAAAATTCATATGATTATAAAGGAAACTAATTCTATTGAAACACAGCCATCAAAACCATATTTTTAAAAACTTAGTGCCCCCAGGAGGAAAGCCCCTGTTTTAGGGCTTGGGTATGATTTGAAACCTTCCTTTGGCTTCTGTGGGCAACTTGGTGGGGCAGTGGATGGTGCAGGGTCCAGTCAGGAAGACCTGAATCCAATTCCATCCTCAGAAATTCACTAGCTATGTGAGCCTGGGCAAGTCACTTAATCCTCAGTTTCCTCATCCATAAAATGAGCTAGAGAAGGAAATGGTAAACCACTCCAGTATGTTTGCCAAGAAAATCCCAAATGGGGTCACAAAGAGTCAGACATGATTGAAATGACTGAACAACAATGGCCACCTGGCTTCCATGTCAACCTGAAACTCTTTGTGTACGAGGTCTCTGCAGCATGGCCCATTTCTCCATTCTTCTTGCCATCCTTGGTCTGCCCCATTACCTCTGTGCCCCTCAACACTGCCTGTTGGTTGTCTCCTTCTCCTTTCCTTCCTTACTCAGACTTCTTTCCCCTTTTCCTTTCTTCTCTTTTTGTAGGATCACTGCCTTTTACTCCTGAATGCACCTTTCTTTTTGTGAAGTTCTTAAAACGTTATTCCCCTTAGAAAGAATATTTTTTAAATGTTCCAGAGGATGTGATATATGAATTGAATAGGTGATCAGGTGAAATTCAGCTCAGCAAGTATTTATTAAATACCTAGTATGTTCAAGACCCTGAACACTTACAGTTGGCAGAAGGAAAAGCCTTCTGTGGGAGGTAGCTCTAGGGTTGAACTTTGAACAAGCCAAAAGATTCTTGGAGGCTGAGGTGAGGAGGGAGGGCATTCCAGGCATGAGGGAAAGCCTTCCTTCCCCCTCCCCAAGAAAGGAAACAGAAACAGATAAACACCTCCCCCCAAATGAGAGAGTTTGGGTCTTACTGAGTTCCCAGCAGGTCCAAGAGTTCATGTATTCTTTCCCTCAAAGTCAAAAGATTTTTATTTTAATTTTTTATTTAAATCAATTTATTTACTTTTAATTTACAAGATTCAGTTTCAGAATCCCTTGAATTTCAAATTCCCTCCCTCCCCCCCCAGGGGGGTGCAATCAAATATAGGATCTGCAAATACTTTGACATTGGACATCAGTCTGATTGTACAGAAGGGTTGTAACCAATGGAGTGAACAATGGGAAAAAGGAAACAAAACCAAACATGGAAAAGAGCAATAGCATGTAGATTGCTTCAGTCTCCATTTAAACTGTTCTTTCTCAATCTTTCTCTGAATGTAGACATCTCCTTCCATCCTGAGACTTGTAGAGTTGTCTTATAGCTGTGTGTTGCTGAGAAGAGTCCAGTTTATCAAGGTTGGTCGTCACACATACAGTGTGTCTGTGATTGTGTACAAATTCTTCCTAATTCTGCTCTTCTCACTTAGCATCAGTTTGTATAAGCCTCTAAAGGTAAATATGAAGTCCATCTCCTCCCCATTTCTTATAGCACAAAAAGATTTTTTAAATTAGCTATGTTCCTCCCTAGAGTTCAAACCCATCCTGGGGTGGAGGTGGGGGTGACAGATGTAAGGAAAGAGACACCCTTCCTTAATATACTAGAGTTCTCTTTCCCCAGGAAAGGATGGAGGGAAGCCTGGCTGATTTGAGTTTGGAGGAGGAAGAAATGGCTGTATGTTCTTTTTTTCTTTTGGAAGGTGGAGGACTGAAAACAATTTCCCTTTAACCTGACATTTTTATATATTTATAGTGTGTGAGACAGGAGTAAGGTTTGGGTAAAGTCAGGATGGGAGTGGGGAGAGAGAGAGAAAAAGAGAGACACACACAGAGAGAGGAGGGAGAGAGAGGGAGGGAAGGAGAGAGAAAGAGGGGGGAGAAAGGGAGAGAGGGAGGGAAAAAGAGGGAGGAAAGGAGGGAGAGAGAGACAGAGAGAGATACAGAGAGAGAGAGACAGAGAAAGAGAGCAAGAATCACACCTCTCTTCTTGGCCATAATCTTTCTCTACCCATCCAATTTCTCAAACATCAGCTGGAAAAAAGTGAAGGAACAGAAAGCAATAGGTGTCAGAGAGAGAAGGAATGTTTGAAGGCTACCATCCCAAGAGAAAATTTAGAGAGCAGGTATTCCACAGGAAAAGGGATTTGAATGCATGTGGAGTCTGAAGCAACCAGCCATGCCTGCCGTGGCATGGTAGCCGTGCAGTGCATCTCCCATAGGGGTGGGAAGCTACACCAAAGCCATCCCCTCCAGGACACTTGGAGTTCTCAGAGTTATCCTGAGATAATTTCCCTACAATCAGAAATTCATCCCGGATGACATGGGCCTTCTTAAACTTGAAGATGACGTTGAGTTCACATCCACTGCCAAAATATGTGTCCAGGAGCTCTCTGGGTAGTGGATCCATTCCAGTGTGTGTGGTGAGCTCATTGTCTTGGCCCTCAGTGGCTCAGATAGGAATGCTGTGAGGTCTTGTTCTAGCATAGAACATGTTCTTAGTAGCACAGTGGATAAAGTTCTGGGCTTGTAGCCAGAAAGTCCTGAGTTCAAATCTTATCTCATATACTTGCTAGCTTTGTGACTGGTTAAGTACTTCACTTAGCTGTGAATGGCCTCAGTTTCCCCAACTGTTAAATGAAAATAGTAAGAGGTGGAAAACAGCCCCAGAAAGGCTCAGCAAGCCCCTATGCCAGAGGTGCTAGTTCTTCCTGCACGTGCCACACACCCCAATTTCTGTAGCACACATTACCCTTTACATTACACTTTTATTTGTCTTTCTGTGTGTGTGCTTTTTCTTTATATTCCAGCATCTAACACAGAACTTGGCATATAGCAGAAGCTTAATCGAAGCTTGTTGATTGATTTAACTCCCTGTATGGTGCATTGTATTGTGTTTAGTGCATTTCAATAAACATTGATCACGCCTCTCCTACACTTTGTCAGACCTTGTGCTTAGTGTGGGCTCTGAAGACAAGAATGAGATAAGTCCTTGCTCTCGAGGACCCTGCCAGTCTAGGAGGGATCATGCCCAGCCACAGAGGGTACCTGTATGCTGTCAGAGAGTCAGTCAGTCAGTAGGTGTTTAATAAGGGCCTGCTGTGTGCTGGGCACTTGTACTGCATTCATGGGATACAGAAGGCGGCACAAGACATCCCCTTGCTCCCAAGGACTGCTTGTAATCTCATGGGGAAGTCAATAAGCAAACAGATATGTCCAAACGAACTATATATAGGACAAATAGGAAACAGTTAACAGAGTGAAGGCACTAGAGTTAAAAGGGGTTGGGAAAGGTTTCCTGGAGAAGATGAGACTTGAAGGAAGACAAGCAGAGGCAGTAGGTGGAGTGAGAATGTAGAGTATTCCAGGCATGGTGGACAGTCAGAGAAAATGCCCAGAGGGGAGAGATGGAGTGGCTTGTTGGTGGAATAGCAAGGAGACTGGTGTCACTGAACAGAAGAGTGCATGGCAGGGAATAAAGTGGAAGAAGACTGGAAAGGTAGGGGAGGGGCTTGATTAGGAAGGGCTGTGAATACCAACCCCAAGATTTTATATTTGGCTTTAGAGGTGATAGGGGGCCATTGGAGTTTATTGAGTAGGGAGTGGGTGACAAGTGGGTGACCACTTTGGATTTAAGATGTCTAGTGGACATCCAGTTTGAAATGTTTGAAAAGCAACTGGAGATGTGAGCCTGAAGGTCAGCAGAGAGGTTAGGGCAGGGTAGGTAGATTGAAGAATCATGATCAGAGTGATGATAATTAAATCCGTGAGAGGTGATAAGATCACCAAATGAAGTGCTATAGAGGGAGAAGAGGATTCAGGGTAGAGCCCTGGGGGGCACTTATAGTTTGAGGGCTTGACCTGAATGAGGATCCAGCAACTGTCCCAATTCCATCTTCTCCCTCTTTGACTTGGGTCCTACTGACAAAACAGCTGTTTACACCCCAGGAAAATTTCCTTGATTCTCCCCCCCCTTTCCCCTTAGTTCAGCAGACAGCTGTTTATCTGAGAGAAACAGGTTTGCCAAGTGGTGTGTCTGCTTTGTTTTTTTGGTGGATCACGAGGACACACCTGCCACTTTGTGACTTCCTGCAAATCAAGCATTTTCTTAGAAAAGGGGCATACATTCCCTAAAATACACACTGTGTGGTTTGGGGGTGAGGTGTGTTTTCTTGAATTTTTATGATTTAATGTGTCTGCACAAACACCAGGCCGTAAGATAAAAATACATCACCTGCCCCCTGTGTGACACTGGACTTTCCACCAGGGTAAAGAGCTGGGCTCATCTGGGTGGATGGTGCATTGCGTAATGTTTCCTGCTTTGACTCTGCTCTGCCTCAGGCTCTCTGAGGACGCTTCATGCTCTCTGCTCACTGGAACCTGATTTAGCTAGCATGCTCAATTAACCAGAATCTTTTCCTAAGAGCTACGCAGACAAAGAGACAGATGAGAGAACAAGTTACTTTTAGGAATTCAGTCAATAAAGCCACGTGCACAGTGGTGACCTAGAGGTACTTGTTGAAAAATGCAGGATCATCAAAGAAGTATCCATCAATCAACAGACAAGCATTATTAATGATCTCTTATGTACCAGGCAGAGTGCTAGATGCTGGGGATGTGAGTACAAAGAGAGTAACATTTCTTTTTTTTTTTTTTTTTTGCTTTTTGGAGGGCAGTTGGGGTTAAGTGACTTTCCCAAGGTCACACGGCTAGATTTTTGCGTTAAGTGTCTGAGGCCGGATTTGAACTCACGTACTCCTGACTCCAGGGCCGGTGCTCTATTCACTGCACCACCTAGCCGCCCCGAGAGTAACATTTCTAGTGACCGTTCATGCCTAGTAATCAATGAGTTGGTAACCATTTAGTAAGTGCCTACCATGTACCAGGCACTAGGTTTCAGGGATACAAAAAGAGGCAAAAAGACTGTACCTGCCCTCAGGGAGCTCACAATCTAATGAGAGAGATAATAAGCAAACGTATATGTGCAAACAATAAAACTGTAAACTTATAGGAGGCTGGAGAAGTCAGCAGGTAGAGATGAGGAAGGAGAGCACTCCAGGTATGGGGGACAAGCCAGAGACAAAGAGATGGAGTCTTGTTCCTGGAACAGCCACGTGACTGGTGTTGCTAGATCAAAGGAGATGTGATGGGAAGCAATGTGGAAGAAGACTGGAAAGGTAGGAGGGAGCTGGGTTAGAAAGGATTTTGAAACTACAAAGAGACTAGAAGAGGACATCTGGGACTGGAGTCAAGAAGACTCATCTTTCTGAGTTCAAATCCAGCTTGAGACATTTACTAGCTGTGTGACCCTGGGCAGGTCACTTAACAACAAGGATATAACTAAGAGAGGGTTTTTCTGTAGAAAATGATATTTTAGTCAGCACTTGAAGCCAGGGAATGGAGGAGGTGTTTAATAAGTGCTTCTTGAGTTAAATTGCAGAATGGAATCAATAATAATCCTTGGAAGCCAGAATTTCTTAGTTCACAGACCCTCTTTTCTTCTTTCTTTATACTGCTTCTCTTGGAGATTTCATCAGTTCCATTAGATTAAATCATTGTCTCTATGTTGACAGTTCTCAAATTGACCTATCCTGCTCCAGCCCCTCTGCTGACCTCCAGTCTCATATCTCTAAGTGCCATGTTCTAAATGGAACTCGTTATCTTTGCCCCTAAACCTTTCCCTGCCTCCTTCTACCTTCCCTATTACTGTAGAGGGCAATATCATCCTTCTAGTCCCTCAGCCTCTCTACCCAGATATCGCCCTTGACTGCTCACCATCCTTCATGCCCCAGATCCAATCCATTGTCAAAGCTAGTTAATTTCACCTTCACAAAAGCCCTCCAATATGCCCCCTCCTCAGTAACTCCAGTGGCTCCCTATCACCTCCAAGATCAAATACAAAATCATCTGTTTGACCTTCAAAGCCCTTTCTAACCCAGCTCCCTCCTACCTTTCCAGTCTTCTTCTACCTTACTTCTCATCACATACTCTCTGATCTAGTGACACTGGCCTCCTGGCTATTCTAGGAACAAGATGCTTCATCTCTCCACTTTGTTCCTTGTCTCCAGCTGCCCCCATGCCTGAAATGCTCTCATTCCTCATCTCTGCCTGCTGACCTCCCTAAGTCCCAACTAAAATCCCATTTTTTTTTACAGGAAGTCTTTCCCAACCTCTCTTCATTGTGGTGTCTTTCCTCCATTAATTGATTCTTATTAGTCCTATACATAGCTTGTTTGCACACATGTACTTGCTTGTTGTCTCCTCCACTGGACTGTGAACTCCTTGAGGGCAAGGGCTGTCTTTTGCCTCTTTGGTTTCCTCCAAATTTAGCACAGCACTTGGCACACAGTAGGCACTTAGTAAACATTAATTGCTTGAGTTCAAATGGTTGCCTTTCATGTGGAGACCTTCAGAACCAGATCTTGAAATATGGTTCATAATTCTCTTTAGTGTTGATAAAAATGAACAGAATCTTTTGTGAGAGGTGGGTGTTATATTGTGAGTAGGATGCTGGTGTTGGAACTGGAAACCTTAGACCCTGAGCTCCACCCTCTGACACTTCCTAGTCTTTCTGAGATTAGTCTTTTCCTCTGTAAAATGGGGATAATGCCACCATTTATCACTTCATGGTGCTGGTGAAAGGATCAAATGGGATAATTTATGTTAAGACCTTTATAAGCCCTGAAATGCTATAGCAATATGACTTATTGTGATTAGTTATCTGTAAACGGAGGATATAGAAGCTTCTTGTATTGATGGCACAGGAATCTGGAGAGGCTCCCGTGAAGTGATGGATGTAAGATACTTTGACTTGAAAGCACAATGTAAATAGCAGGTTTTCAAATATTATTAGGAATCTCTCCCTTAGGAGTGGTGGTTCCCTGGCCAAGCCACAGGGAGGGTGCTGGGGTGTTGATTCTATAGAATGCTGAGATAATCGGTACAAATGCCTTGAATATGGTCATCAGCCTTGGGTGTGATGAGGGCTTGTTGACTCTGACCACATTCTTTGTTAACCTCTTGGCACTGTCACATGGATCATTTACATTTCCAGTCACTGCTCTGGTTCCGAACTCCTGCCCACTGCCATCCTGCTCAGAAATGGACCAAAGGTCCCTACGACACTCTTTATACACCAAGGCCTGGAACAGGAAGTGGGCAAGGGCTTCACATTGAGCCACAGACAGAAGTGGACCAGGAAAAGTTGGTGAACTGTGCCTTCAATAGCTGAGGGAGGCCAGAGGCAGGATGATGGATGCCTTAGAGAGAAGAGAGGTGATAGAGACAGAAAGGAAAAATGAGGAGACATTAATATACCCAAGGCAGCTACTGGTCCAGCAGATAAAGTGCTGGGCTTGAAGTCGGGAAGAAGCGAGTTCAAATGCAACCTCAGATACTTACTGCATCACCCTGGACAAGTCACTTCATCTCTGTTTGTCTCAGTTTCCTCCTGTATAAAGTGGGAACAGTAATGACACATCTTCCAGAGTTGTGAGGATAAAATGATAATATTTATAAAGTGCTTTGGAAATTTTAAAGTGCTAGATAAATTCTAGCTATTATTATACATTAAAAAGTGGCATTGGTGTAAGTCAATAGAAAGCTGGTCTCGAAGTCAGGAATGTCTGGGTTCAAATCCTTCCTCTGACCTGTAATGGTTGTATCACCCTTGACGAGTCACTTAACTCTTCGGTATCTGAGGAGACTTGAAGACTGTACATTTCAGAGGAGGCAAGGCCTACACTAGGAAAGAGAGTTCCTGGCTGGGAGTTCCCTCTGTGGATGAAATCAGAAGTCCAGTTAAAAAATACACACAACTCCTCATATTTTAGAGTAGCCATTCCCAACCTCCTGTATGTCACGGAGGGAGGGAGCGCAAATTTTATGTCTGACACTGCTGTGTAACTAAGAGATTAACTTCTCAGAACCTCAGTTTACTCATCGGTGAAATGGAGATAACGTCTGTAGTGCTGTATTTCTCTGGACAAATGTCTTGACTTCTTATTGCCTCAGACAACTCTCTAAGACTACAAGTTCCAGGCAAGTGCCCACCAAGCTGCGAGGGGAAAGGACATCTTTTCCCTGAGAGTTCCTATGCCGGGGAATCACAGCTCTTGCCTAAAATGAGCATAGTGGTAGTTTCTGGTCCTGCCTCACTGGCTTACTGTGAGGATTGTGTGAGCTCTGGATGGTTTGAAAGTACTGTTTAGGGTTCAGGATCTTATTATTAGATGATAGGTTATAGTAGCATGTAATACCCAGTGTTTTTTTTAAATAAAGGAGGAAAAGTAGTTTGATATCAAATAAGGTTCAGTGTTCAAAGGATTCAGCAAAGAGGAAGATGGAATGGGCCTAGCTAGAAAGGAAGGAAGGAGGGAGAGAGGAAGAGAGAAAGGAAGGAGAGAGGGAGGGAGGAATAGAGGGGGGAAGTGAAGAAGGAAGGAAGGGAAAGAAAGAAGGAAGGGAGGAATTAGAGGAAAGAAGGGAGAAAGGAAGGAAGGAAGAAGTAGCTATTAAGCACTTACATAGAGGGGTTGTCTTGCTTATGCCGGTTTGCCTGAACAGCCATTCCATCAAAATCCAGCATCCTTCATAAACACGTCCAGCTCCACGGGGGTTGGCTCACCAGTCCCTGGGAACCTCCCCTTCAGCTTCCCTAGCTACCCTTTCTTGACTATTCACTGGTTGCTCTCTCCCTCATACTCCCAAGTCATTAGTCATGATAGGGAAATTGATTACTCTTTGCAGTTCATGGCTACTTCTAGGCCCTCCCTCTAGCATCATCACTCAGGGGCCTTTTCTCCTTTGAAGTTTATTCAATCTATATATTATTCTCAATCAAGATTCTTCTGGCTGTTGTCTGCTGACCTCCAGGGGTCTCTCCTTCCTTTTTCAGTGAGTTTCAGTTCCTGGATCAAAGTCTTTCTCTCCTCCCCAACTCCTCCCCTCCTATCTAGGAACTTCAGCATGCATAGTGATATATCCTCAAACACCATTCACTTCCCAATTCCTCAGCTTACTTATTTCCCATGACCTACTCCTCAGCTCCATCACAACTACACACAATCCCCTTGACTGCACCTGTGAGCTTATTATCACCCACAAGTGTTCTACATTCAGTCTTCACTCTCTCTTACCGCACCCCTCCCATCCAATTAGTTGTCACATCTTGCTGTTTCAGCCTTTGTAACATTCCTTGTATGTACCCTCTTCTCTAACACCACCACCAGCTTTGTGGGGGCCCTCATCACATCAAGCCTGGATGACTGCAAAAGCCTGCTGGTTGATATCCCTTCCTGAAGACTCTCTTCACACCAGTCCGTTCTCCACTAGGTTCTCAAACTGATCATCTCAAACCTATCACATCTAATTAGTGAATTTCACTGGCCCCCTGTTACCTCCAGGATCAAATATAAACTCTCTTTGGCTCTCAAAGCCCTTTATTACCCGACTCTTTCCTACCTTTCCAGTCTTCTTATACCTTACTCCCTTCCGAGTTGTCTGAGATCCCATGACATTGGCCTCCTTGACACCCCATCTCCATCCTGGGCATTTTCACTATTCCCCATACCTGGAGCTCTTTTCTTTCTCATCTCTGCTTCTTTGTTCCTGTCATATCTCAGCTATTGTTCCAATCTTCTGTTAGAATCTTTTCCTAGTCCTTCTTAATCTTGTTTGTACTGAATTTATTTGCATGTTACCTTCCTCCATTATACTGGGAACTTCTTGAAATCATGGACTGGCAAAGATGTGTGTGAGTATGAGTGTGTGTGTGTGTGTGTGTTTGCTTTTCTTTTAATCCCCTGTACTTAGCACAGTCCCTGCCATATCATAGTGTTTAGTAAATGCTTGCTAATTTGATTTGCTTGATGCTGCCCTGAGTCCTGGGTGTTTTTAAAAAATAAGCAAGCAAACATACTTTCTAATGGAGGAAGACAAAAAAACGGTTGGGGCATGGATTGCATGGTCAGCATGGTTTGGAAATGGTTGAGAAGTAGCTCAGATGCCTTCTAGTGCTAGATGGACTCACCTATCAGAGCACAAGGTCCCAGGGGCAGATTCCAGGTTCTGTTGGGTGGTGGTAGAAGAAGATGATGGGAGTAGAAGCCAAAGCGTATGGTGAAGAAGCAAGTATTGGATTGTAAATATGTTTAGTTCTTTCTTATTATAAATTCACATTTGTATAATCTTTTAAGGTTTGCAAATGATTTCCTCACAATAGCTCTGTTATATAGGCCAGGCATAAAACATACTGATGGGGCATGAGTATAGAGCTGAGATGGTCTTTCAGGATGGTGAGACTCTTGGGACATGATGGAGAAACCAAAAGAAGTAAATGCATCTAGATGGAAAATAAAGAGCTACCTTACCTGATTCCCAGTCGAGCACCCTCTCCTCTATACCACATTGGTTCTGTAGAGGACAAACATTCTCGTGGCTCTCAGTCCAGAGAGTAGGAATTCTGAATTTTTTGTGACTTGAATCCCTGTGGCCTTGAGCTGGGGAAGTCTATGGACCTTTCTCAGAAGACTGTATTCAGATGCATAAAATACACATAATTACAATGGAAACCAATTACATTGAATGGTTTTCAAAATATTAAAAAAAGTCCATAGATCCCTAGTTAAGAGCCTCTGCCATAAAGGTTGAACTTCCATGTATAGGATAATATTCAGAAAACAACTTTTCTCCTTTTGAATGGGACTGACTTTAGCTTTGGAGAAATGCCCAGGAATAAACACCTTATTGCCAAGTTGTAATCTTTAGACTCATAAATCTAGAGCTCAGAGAGTTTCAGAGGTCATCTAGAGCAACTTTCTCATTTTATATAGGAGTAAACTGAGGCCCAGGGACATTATTGATTTGGCCCAAGTTAGATAGTAAACATTAGAATCAGGATTTGAACCTAGGTTCTCTGAGAAAGAGAATGTTTTTTTTTCCCATTGTTTCATGATACTTCCTCCTTTGGTACAGGTCATCCTTGTAGGATGACACAGAAATCACCCTTTTTATTAAAAAATAAAGAGACATTAGGAAATGAATGATTTGTATGGTTTACATAGGTGGTAATCTAGCCTACTTTCCTCTGGTTCACTTCTGGGTCCAACCCATCCATCTGGATTTCTTGGGTCCAGTTGCCTCTGGGAAGCTGCAAAACTCTTTTGATGACCCCAAAGTTCTCATGGCAACAAAGGTCTATCCTTTTACTATCAACTTTCTTCTGGTCCAGATGACATTTGGCAGCATGAAATACAGCAACATTTCATGGAATACAGTAGTCTCTGAAGAACTGAAAATGAACATCACACAGAGGGTAATGGAAAGGCTTTTATGGTATGTGTGAGCAGAGTGCAACCTAAAAGCAATAATGAACTTCAGATAAGAACAGGAGTAAAAGATATGGTAGGAGAAATGGATGGGTTAGTCTTGTGGTAAGGGCAAAGAATGAAAGTTAGCCTGCCTGCTCCAATGGTATCTTTAGGATGTCAAGAGAAATTAAGGAAGTCTTCCTAGAATATTGAGTGCATATGGGTGGATAACACCCCTCTCCCCATTATCCAGTCTCCTTCCCCCTGACAAATTGTTTGGGTAGATAAATCTCACAGGATGGGCAGGTATGGAAAGGTGGTAATCTGTGTCTCTGGGTTAACTCTCAATGATGAGAGCACAAGTCCATCAGAGTGTTTGAGTACAGCAATGACTTATAAGTAGAAGGCTTTTAGACAGAATTCTCAAACTTCAGAAGAGGAGAGATTAGGTTGAAATCTTTGAGTGTTATTTAAACTGCCTATAATATAGGACACAGTATGATGCAATGAAGAGAATTCTGAGTGACGGATCAGGTGACTGAGGTGCAGCCCTGACATTAATGTGCTATGGAATCTTGAGGGAAGTCCCTTCTCTGTGGTCCTCACACTCTCATCTTCAGACTGACTCCAACCCTGGTGTGCTTCCCATGGTACCATTCTTCCCTCAAAATAATTGGATAAGCTGTGTTTATAGCGTCAGATTTGAGGTCATCTTGAAAGCCAAGAGGAAGTCATCAAGATCAAAGCTATAGGAACCATTGATGAGCTAATGTTTAGTTTGGTAATGAAGTACAGGGTAGATTGGTGGAGAAAGAGATGGATTAGGGAAGCCAGACTGTGTTAACAGCACAAGTAGGAGGTGATGAGGGAGCTGGTCTAGGGTGGTAGCAGTGGGAATGAAAAGGAAGGAATGGAGAAAAATATCTTTGTGGGTGTTGATTGACTAAATGTGGGGAATGAAGGGGGAGAGTGAATCAAAGCTGGGCCCCAGGTGTTCATCCTGTGTGGTTTGGGAGAGAGGTGGGGGCTGCTGTCAGACCCCAGAAATGGGGAAGGAAAGCTGGTCTGGAGATAGAGATTTGCTAAATTCAGTGGGAGCTAAGGTCAGATTGTCAGTGTCAGGTCCTGAAACGCCTTGTTGTTAACTTCTGTAGTTTTTCCTCTAGCTGTGTGAAACACCATTCAAGAGTGAGAAATTTATTTCCTCTTACCAGATCTGTGATGTCTTCTATTGTCATTTTGAAGACAATGATGGTGATGATGATGATGAAAACTGGCATTTATTTGGTTGCTTTAAGGTTTGCAGAATACTTTACATGTATTATCCTATTTGATCTCTACAACAATCTTGGGAGGCAGGTGCAATCATCAACTCAATTTTACATTTGAGGAAAGTGAGGCAGAGAGGTTAAGTGACTTGCCCAGGGATAGACAGCTAGTAAGTATCTAGAACAAGATTTTGACTTCAAGTCTTTCTGACTCAAAGTCCATCAATCTCTCCACTTATCCACTGCTCAGCCTAGTGGTCTCATGGGCAAACTGAGGCACCAGAATAACTCTGGACATAATGGGGTTGAGGCAGAACTGGGCTTGGGTTCCTAGTCCTTGAACAGTTCTCTTTCACCTTCTCACCCATTTCACTCTACTCATCAGCCCTGTTTGTTGCTGTTTGGTTTCATCACTAAATGATCACCTGACTTCCTATTCCTTGTGTGGAATGGAACAAGGTCTAACCTATAATTTCTCAATATGCCTGGACCCAGTTCCCTTAGGAAGGAGCTAATTTTGGAGTCGCCTTTATGGTGATAGAGACCAAATTACTTTCTGCTTTGGTCGTGGGTGAGGAGGTGCTCTCAAGCTTCCTGTTTTCATGCACTTAAAACTGTGTTTACAACCTCCTTCCTACTTTTCTAGGCTCCTTATAACTTACTCACCTCTATGTACTGTGCACTCTAGAGTACACAGGTAGTACTGGTCTTTTTGATGTTTCTCACACCACACAAGACACTCCTTCTTCCCACTCCCCTCTGGCTAGTCACCATGCCTGGAATTTTCTCCTTTTTCATCTGTGGCTCCTCTGATCACCTTCAGGTCCCAGGTAAAATCCCACCTTCTGTAAGAAACCCTCCTGGATCCTCCTCAATGCTCGTGCCTTCCTGCTGAGATTCTCTCCAATTTATTCTGTCTGCATTTCATTTGAACATAGTTCTTTGCATGTTTTCTCACCCATGAGACATATGCTCCTCGAGAGCTTTCCTCTGTATCCCCAGAGCTTAGCACAATGTCTGGAACATAGTAGGTATTTTATTAACATTGAGGTAAGGTTTTGTGGGTCAGATGACTTGGGACTGTGATAAAAAGCCTTTTTATGAGAGTTAGAATGAACTTCTAGAAATTTTCCTTCTCATCAGCTACAAGTGGGTAAACTGTTCTACCTTGAATCTGGACTATGTGGTAGTACAGCACCTATCTGAGGAGGAACTGGTTGGAGATGGGTAAGGCTGGGGAACCAGCTAGCCTTTCCCTCAGCTTGTCTTTGTTCAGTTGTTTTGTTTGTGACTGACTCTTTTTTTTAAAATTTTTTTATTGACTTGTTTGTTTACTTTTAGGTTACAAGATTCTGTTCAATAGTCACCTCAGTTATAGATTTTTCTCCCCTTCCTTCCCATCCCCCACCCGACCCCCCCATGGTGGCATACAATCATGTATAGGATCTGCAAACTCCTTCACATTGTACAGTGGTCTGGTTGTATAGATGTTATAACCAATGGAGTGAACAATGAGAAAAGAGAAACAAAAGCCAAACATTGAAAAGAATGATAGCATGTATTGCTTCAGTCTCCGTTCAGACTCTGATCTTTCTGGATCTTTCTCTGAATGTAGACATCTCCTTCCATCCTGAGAATTGTATAGTTGTCTTTTAACTGTGTGATGCTGAGAAGCGTCTAGTTTTTCAAAATTGGTCATCACACATATGA
>CM053596.1:55050397-55065749 GCA_028646575.1 Pseudocheirus occidentalis
TGATATTATTTATAGCCCTTTGGGCATAGTTCCAGATTGCCCTCCAGAATGGTTGTATCAGTTCACAGCTCCACCAGCAATGCATCAGAGTTCCAATTTTTCCACATCCTCTCCAGTACTTGTCATTTTCCTGGTTTGTGTAACTGACTCTTTAGGACCTCATTTGGGATTTTCTTGGCAAAGATATCCTTCTCCAGCTCATTTTATGTGACTTGCCCAGGGTCACACAGCTGGTCTGAGGTTGGATCTGAACTCAGGAAGATGAGTCTTCCTGACTCCAGGCCCAGCACTCTGTGTACCACGGAGCCACCTACCTACTGATCTTTAAAACTATGTAACAAGAAGAGTTGACTTGATATAGGAGGAAGAAAATTGGTTTGGAGTCAGAGAGCCTGGGTTCAAATTTGAGCTCTGCTTCCTACCTACCTGCATGCCTGAGCTTGGGCCTAAGTGTCCTTATGGGTAACTCTTGGGGAATTGGATTAGATTCTAGTTATAAAGTTTATGATCCAATGATCTCAATTCAGTATCCGTGCCATGGCTTATTAACTTTGTGACCTTGGGTAAGTCAGTGAACTTCTCTGAATCTCATTTTATTTATAAATGGAATATTAATGTTCATCTTAATCTCACAGAGTTGTTGTGAAGAATAAACATGATAATGTTGTACAAATGTAACCGGCTACATGATGCCGTGGATACCAAGGGTAGGTATCAGGAAGACCTGAGTTCAAATCCTGCTTCAGACACTAGCCATGTGACCCTGACCAAACTGCTTAACCTTTGTCTGCCTCAGTTTCCTCATTTGTAAAATTGGGATCATAATAACATCTACTTCTCAAGGTTGTTGTGAGGCTAAAATGGGATGTTTGTAAAACATTAAAGTGCTATATAAATGCTAGCTATCATTATTATCAAAAGAAATCTAACAAATGAACGAATGTAAAAGGATTCAATGCTTTCTGCAAGCCAAGCACTGTGCTAATTGTTGAGATGTGGAATTTGCTCAGAAATCCTATTGAAATGCAAGTAAAGTCTTTATGATATGGCTAGTATTCTGATTCCTGCTAAGCTTAAAGTTAATCAGACAATGAGGATTAAAATAATAACATTCAGAAACTTAGGCAGGTATCAGAAATTTCATTCAAATCTCTGAGGTATTAACAACCCACATTTAATATTGATAATTTAAGAGAGAATCTTGTTAGATATTCTGTTTTTTCTCTCCAAATTAATAACTAACATTTACGTGGTACTTTAATGTTTACAATGCATTTTATATATGTGTGTTATATATGTGTGTATCTGTCTATATACATATACACTATTTTTAATACAAACCATACATATGGAGCCTCACCAACCAGGTCTGCATGTTTTTCAATCTTCTAATTATAGGGACATATTTGAGTAGGGCTGGAAGAAGACCCCAAATTGTGCTGATTGTGTTCTAATCTCCATAACCTTCAAATATAGCCCTGTCTTCCTCCAGTCGTGATGGGGTTTCATCTTCCTCTTCCCAGCAGACTCATTCATTGGCACTTTTCCCATTACCTCCAGCTCAGGCCCTGTCTGGGGCCACATTTGTTCCTCTGGATGGCATCTCTCCAGAGCTTTTTGTGGCCGCTGTTCTCTCCTCTGCCACCAGCATCTTTGGGAACTTGTGATTAGAGACATGGCGGGGTGTGAATTGTCTGAGAAACAGACGATTAGGTTTTCACCCACTTCACATTACACAACAAAAGTGCTCTTGAGAAGGCGTGTGTAAAATGAATTTTTGGGAAGCTGAGATGATATTCTCTCCAATTTTATAGCAGTTTATCACTTTAAAAGTTGCTTCCAGAGATACTTCTATTGGCTCCATGCCACAACCTAATTGTATAGGTTGTTTGCATGTTACAGATGAATATACAGAACTCCAGGCAGGTGAAGTTGTTTGTCCAAAATCACATTAGTGTCAAAACTGAGATCAGACTCTATGGTCTCCTGATTGCTTGTCTGTAGAAGGGCAGCATGATGGAACAGGTAGGACAAGAGGTCAAGGGCACTCAAGCTACGGCTGAGCTGTACCCACCTGAATATAGGTGGGGAAAATGGGGCACGAGGAGAGGATGAAAGATAGACTAGAAGCTTGTGTTCTACTTGAAACCTACTTTAATCCAAGCCTTCAAGTTAGTCTCTCCTTGTTCAGTCTCTGTTTTACACAGACACACAAACAACACACATGTAGAAATACACATACAGCTTGGGTTCAGGAACACCTACCTGCGTTCAAATGCAGCCTCAGATATGAACTAGCTGGGTGATGCTGGGCACATCATTTAATTTTCCTCAACCTCGGTTTCCTCATCTGTAAAATGGGCATTAAAATGTTTATAGCATTTACCTCAAAGAGTTGCTGTGAGGCACTAGTGAGATAAAGCACATAAAGGACTTTTCATATCTTAAAGTGCTATAGAAATATCAGTTAGCATTACATTTGTCTATATATACTGCTGGAGTCATATTTCAAGCTCATGTGGGGAGTTCACTTTTAAAGGATTCTTTGGTAAAATGAATCTCTTGATTTCTCTTTTTGGAAGAGGGGAAATTGATTCAGATTCTCATATGTTGACCTTGTTTAAAGCAGGCCATGATTATGTTCAGTTATTTGGGCTTGGCATCATCTGAATAAATGTTCTTTTGTATGTCACTTTTCTTCCAGAGTTCAGTAGCAGTCCTGGCAAGTAGTCAAGTGAGCTGAGTAAAAAAAAAAGATGAAGTAGAAGGATAGGGAGAGTGGGAAAGGGGGACAGAGAGAAGGAAATAAAGGAGAGAGAGGAGAAGGAGAGAGAGAAGGAGGGAGGGAGGAAGAGGGAGAGAGAGAGAGAGGGAGAGGGAGAGAGGGGGGGCAGGAAGACAGGAGAAGAAGAAAGAGAAGAAGAGGAAGAAGAAAAAGAAGAGAAGGAAGGAGAGAGGAGGGAAGGTGGAGTGGGGAGGGAGAGGGAAGGCCAGAGCCAAGGAACTAGAGAGTCATAGCTTCTCTGAATAAGAAGGTGCTTGTCTAGCCCTGCTGTTCTCTGCTCTGGTCAGACCACATCCAGAGTGTGATAGTTCTCTCTGGGTGCCCCAGTTTTGGAAGGACACTGAGAAGCCAGACTGTGCAGAGGAAGGTACACAGGATCTTGCTGAGGGGCCTTGAGCCCTTGTCACATAGGGCTCAATTAAAAGAACTGGGTATGGCAAGTCTAGAGAAGAGAAAATGCGAAAACAATTAGTGTTTTCAGTTGCTCAAAAAGCTTTCACCAGAAAAAGATTTTCTTTGTTTTCAGAGGAAGGGATAAACAAAGTAGTACCCATCAATTGAAGGATGGCTGAAAAATGTAATGGAATATTACTGTTCCACAGGAAAGACCATACATTTTCATATATGTATGGCCCCATGTTTGTATTTGCATTTTTTGTTGGGGGGGGTAGGGGGAACCAGATCTGAACTTTCACCAGAGGAGGAAGCTCCTGATGAGGAGCTTCCTTTATTAATGTAGGCCTTTACCTTTTCTGCAACTCACAGTCTTAGAAAGTTGCCTGGAACACTAAAAGTTAAATACTTATCCAGGGTCACATATCCAGTATGTGTCAGTGGGAGGACTTGAATCCAAGTCTTCAAATTAGTGCCTCCTTATTTGGTCTCTGTTTTACACACCCACACCCACACCCATACCCACACCCACACCATGTAGGAATACACACATATATACATACACACATACTTATATCATTTATATATATAATAGACACACACACGTATCTCAAGGTTCTGTTAGTTGGCAATAGAGATATAATGTTTCCTTGACTTCAAAAAGTTTGGAAACCCTTGGCTGCAAACATGAATTCAGGGGAGCTCACTTCTTGAGTGGACTTCCCAGCATTCTCTTTGAAGGGGCATTCTCTTCAGTACAAGTTGAATGCAGTCCACATTTACTTCAATAAGATCCTGAAAGCCTTGTGGGAAGTCCGTTTCCAAACTCAGGAACAGGACCATTTCTTAAGCCCCTCTTGCCTCATGGTGAGAATGCCAAGCCAACAGAGTATCAAAGATGATAGATTGTCTCTGGTGTCAGGCTTATCTGTTACATCTTCCCTCACAGGAAATCATTCATTCTGCACAGAACTCATAGGGAAACATGATGAACATGAGTGATATGTGTGCTATTCGTAGTTGGTCCCCTGTTCCCTTTTTAGGGGGAATTAGGAAGAAGAGAAGAATCTGCCTGGGGAATCCTAATTGGAGAAGCTTCGTTTTTGTTCGTAGTTACATTAATAATAATGTATTACATTAGTATCATACATCAAAGGCCTTCAGTATTCCTTACGCTGTTTTAGATTCTGAGAATCCATGAGAATTAACTAAGACAGGGGGTGTTCTCCTCCTCTTACAGATTGGCAACCAGTTCCAGAGAGATTTCTATGGCACATAACAGAAAGTATGTTGACCTTAGGTCCAGAACTACTGGCTTCAAATCAACACTTGCTAGTGCTGGGATGATAACAAGTCACTTAAACTCTTCTGTGTCCTGTTCCCCCCGCCCCAGTCCCCTGATTTCTTTATTTTTGTGATAAGGATGATCATACTTTCACAGAACAAATTTTTTTTAGTAAAAGGATTAGATTCTAAAGCAATTCGTGTCTGCTGGGCTCTGGGTAGCTATGGTTTTTTCATACCCTCTTTCTGGTACTGAAAGAGTGTCACTAAGCAAATATTTGTTAGGGATTCACTCATAAGAGAAAATTTAATAGAGAAAAGAAAGGAAAGTCCTGCATTTGGGGAAAAACCCACTCATCAGCATAGAAAGGGCTGCATATTTTGGGTGAAGACCAGGGGATTTTAGTGGAATGTAAGCTTAATATGAATAAACTGTGTGATAGGGTAGCCAAGAAAGCAAACACAACCTCATCCAACCTGAGAAAGAGTATACGTGACAAGTGGTCATCCAGCCTTTTCTTGAAGACATACTGATGGGAAACTCATTACCTCACGAAGTAGGCTGTGTCACTTTTAGGTCGATTCCTATAATGTTAGTGCTGGAAAAAACCTTTGGGGTCATCTAGTCCAACTCCCTTGATTGACAGATGAAGAAACTAAATACCTGAGAAGTTGTGACTTGCTGAAGGTCCACAAAGAACTTTGCAAAGCTGAAGATACATGATATTATGAAATAGAAGGCTTCTCCCCTGCTCCATCTCTATGCTACTGGTCAGTGATTAGAACCCCAGTGCCATAGCCAACCCAGATACTTTATAAGCTTCCAAGAGATCACTGATGCCTGTAAGAACAAACTCATCCTTCCTATTGCTTTTTTCATTCCCCTTAGGATCACACTCAGTTTTTCTTCCATAAGAGTCTGCAACAAGGGTGGGTAGAAGAGAAGGGAGAGGAGGACAACTTATGGGGTCTTTCTGGTCCTTGGAGAGGTCAGCACTGGCATTTCACTGGCATTGCACATTGAAGCCAATACATTTCTTTTAATTTTGTGGGATTCTTATCCATGTCTTTTCTAAATCCTTTGCAGAGCATCTACCAAACACAATGAAGGCTTCCCTTTGGCATCAGGGAGACCTGGGTTGCAGTCTTTTCTCTGTCATTTCCTGGCTGTTTGACCTTGGGCAGGTCACTGCACCTCTCTGAGCCTTCTGACTCTTTAGACTTTCCCACCCTACTTTTTCTCACTTTGTCTGACCTTATTTTTCCTCATTTCTTACAGCACAATCATGTCCCATTACATTTTGTTTCCCCTGATGGAACATAGACTCCTTGGGAGCAAGAATGCTTCCCTTTTGTCTCATCTCTCCAGTGACTAGCACAATTTAATAGACATTTAACTTGTTGGGTGCTTGATTCTTTTCCTCTCTGAATAGCACTTTGCATGTTATACCTTCTGAAAGAATATAAGCTTCTTGAGGGTATGAAAAAACGCTGTTTCATTTTTGTCTTTGCATTCCCAGTGCTTAGCACAGTGACCAGCACTTAATCATTGTTGAATTGAATTGAATTGAATGTTATATTTACATACTTCTCAAGCAGTTTTAGGAACTTCCTTGAGCATTGGTCTGCTGGAGAAAACTGTCCCAGGAAGGTTTTTTTTTTCTTGTTTTTATTGAAGATTGCCTTGGTTTATCCACAAATCAGTCTCTAAAGATCTTATAGAGAAAAAGAAGCAGAGACAGAAAGATCAATCAATGGATAGATTTTCCTCTTATCTTAGTGGCCTTATTTTGAAAAATACATCATCCATGATTGTCCACTTATAGTAGGAGATTCCTATCAATGGAGATCTTCAGACAAGCTGGATGACACTGAACTTTTATGTGCATGTTGACTTAGAAAAGCACATATTAACATTATCTGTGTTTTGCTGTATTTTTATTTATTTCATTAAATATCTGCCATTACATTTTAATCGGGTTTGGGCTTCACCATGCACTTGACAACTCTGTTGTAGAGAGGGTGATTTCTGCCCAGGTGCAGGTTATACAGGAGATGTTGTGATGTAGGGGAAAGAACACTGAATTTGGAATCAGAAGATTTAATCCTAGTGCTACTGCCTATGTGACCTTGAGCAAATCACTTCCCCTCTCTGAGCCTCAGTTTCCTCATTTGTAAAAATAAAGAAGGTTGTATTAGACCCCAAGGACAAGTCTAGCTACATATCCCCGGCCTAATTTCAAGGGGCTCTTCCAAGCTCTGAAATTGTGTGACCCTAAGACCCTGTGGGAGATATCTTGCGGATGTAGCCTTGGACACCTTTCAGACTATCTCTTCTGCATAATTTTGGTCTGAGAATCATGCTATAGATTCACCTTCAGGACACACCTTTTTGTGAAAAATCTAGAGTGAGCTGGGCATAGTGGTATATAGCTGCAGTCCCTAGTTTGGGGAGGCTGGGGTTGGTAGATTGCTTGATTTCAGGAGTTTGGAACCGCCTCTGGATAAAGCTAATCTGGAGAGTATACTCCAAGTCTGGCATTAATCTGATGACCCCTGGGAACAGGGGATGGCACCAGGCTTCCTAAAGATGGGCACACTGATACATGTTGGAAATGGAGCAGGTCAAAGATCCTTAACTAATCAGTGATGATAACAAATGCACAAGTAGCTACTGTACAAGATAAGGAGACCCAGTCTCAAAAAAATGACCCAAAACAGCCAAGGAGGACATTTTGTTAACAAATCTGTTACTATTTCTTTGGGATGCGAGCTCCTCAAGGCAAGGACTATTTTTGCTTTTCTTTACATCCCCAGAGCTTAGCATTGTTCCTGACCCACAGTAAGCACTTAATAAAGGCTTGGTGACTTGGGTCATTTGGGAGGTTCCACGTTTTTTCATCCTATTCTGCCTTGCTTTTTTTTTTAGACAAATTTTTATTGGTATCTTTTGTTTCCTATCTCCTACATTTCCCAGTGTATCCATTCCCTTTACCCCCTCCCAGAGAGCCATTCTGTCTTGCTTTCATTTTGCCAATTGACTCAATAAGCAGTTAACGTTATTGTGGCTTCCTTGATTATTTCTGTTAATTGATTGGGAGCTACTCACTATATGGGGATTTATGGTCTGGCTCATAAGGCTTGGTGGTCTATGTGCCAGTATCACGAAGGGCTTCCTGTGCTCCCTTGGATTCTATAGGCATCTTTCCCCCCCCCCCCCAACACTCCTTTTCTTCTAGGTTTGTGTTATGCCCCCATTCAATGGGCCCTCACTGTAGCTGTGAAACGAATTGTTAGTGGAGCCTTGCTTTTCTTTCTGCAGCTGTGTGTGGTACGTGGTGGGGCAGACCCAGTGGCTCATTTAGATGGGGAGGTAATATCTGCTTATTCATGCAGCTGCTAATGATGCCATCAGCTTGGTGGTCTGTCTTCCTCTCTCAAGTCATTATTATTAGCAGAGGCTTTATGGCATCCATTTTTTCAATTGATTCCTTAATGCTTGGAAATTCATGAATGATTGTGTCCTGTTCTTTTCAATTGCTCATCCTGATGGCCTGCTTCCTCTTTACTCTGCTCTGCTGTCCTGGCAGTTGGTTCAAAATATTGGGCAATAGAATTCAGGCATAGTGGGGAAAATACAATGTTGTCTCATCCCACGGTTTTTAAATTTCTTCATTCAGAAGGCACTGAGTGCTAGCTCCATGCACAGCACTAAACTATGGGCTCTGGGTGGTACACAATTTACTAGCTAGTCTAATTCACTTATGTATTTGACTTTGCCTTATCTGAAGGTATAATTATGGTCCTTAGCTCCAGCCCAATGGAAATATGCTATAGAAATTCAAATAATGCAACCACTTTACAGGATTCATTATTTGACCTAATACGGACCTAGCTGTATAGGGAAGATGGGAAGAGGAAGAGAATAAATATTTATACAGCACTTACCATGTGTCTGGCACAATGGTAAGTGACTTTTACAAATTTTATCTCATTTGATTATCGTAACACGTAGGCTTTAACATCTCCATTTTGCAGTTGAGGAAACTGAGGCAATGGTTACATGACTTGCCTGGGGTTACAGAACTAGTAAATGTCTAAGGCTGGATTTGAACAAGTCTAAAAGTGGGAGGAAGCAGGGTGAAGTGGAAGGTTTGCTCAGAATAAAGTCAAACCTGAGACATTCTCAAAACAATTTGTTTGGCACAAAATCACCATCCATGGGAGTAGCTTTTTGATGCTGTCCTTGTGCTAGCCAGGTCACCTCCTTGGACTTCTGTGCCCTCAGGTCAGCCCGCCTCAGGCAGAGAAGGAAAAACCAGACTTTGGGAGTGTAGCCTGTTGGGTCAACCCAATCAGAATTGGAACCTAGTTAGGTTGAGGCACTTGAAGTACACGGGGGATATGGTCCTTTGAGCTCCTTGAAGTCTTCTAAACATAGCCATGGTCAGACAAGGCTTGTGCCCCGATAATGGTCACAGCTTACTGATCTCTGTTGCTTCTCCCTATAAGAGGACATCGGATTAAAGTGCTTTTTCCTCATAGCATTGGAAGGAATTAAAAAACCCTTCAAATATAGGAGAAGTAGCCTGTATTCACAGCACTCTAGCCTTATCCCTTCTTAAAGGAAAGGAGATTGAAGTTAGGTCTGGCCCAGAATGGAATACGATTGAATTCTTTCTTTGGTGTGCTGAGTTATAGGGCTTTATATTGCTGAATTTGTTCAAGGTCAAGTGGACAGACATTCTGTTTTAGGTGACTTAGCCTGGGATTAGGGCTACATGTTCCATACAGATTGAGTCAGAATTGGAAGGAGCCCAGAGACCAACTAGTTCAACCTATACCTGAACAAAAATCTCCCCTATAACCCCTCCAATGACTGAGTCATGGTTCAGCTTCCTATTAGAAACCTCCAGTAATGGGAAGCTCCCTCCCGAGGAAACTCATTTCACTTTTCTAGTGCTTTGATTGTGACTAAAAGATTTTCTTTTAATCTGTTCTTTGTAACTTATATTCATTGTTCCTGGTGCTTCCCCCAGGGCTAAGAAAAATTCCAGGACTTGTCATATTTTACCTGGGTTGAGTGGCCACTTATTTTGAGAGCCCCACAAGCCATGGAGGCACACTGAGTAGCAGCCACCATCAATTGTCCTAACCTATTTATGTTTGAAGAGTTGGGACCAGAGGAAATGAGGTAGGTCATAGGAGGTATTGGGGAAGAGAATGGAAATAAAAGAAAAAGAAGGAAAGTCCTGCCCATGAAATCAGTCAGTCAACAAGCACCTACTATGTGTCAAACATGTTTTAGGTGCCAGGGATACAGAAACAAAAAACACGCTTGTCCTCAAGAAGCTTATCTTCCATCAGGGAAAACAACATGTATATTCAAGTGGCCAAAGGCAACTGGAGCAGCTAGTTGCTCCCCTGGTGATCAAGAGTAGGATTTAGCAAATGAGTGTATTGGGCAAAAGGATATTCATTCATTCATTCATTCACTCAATGGGCATTTATTAAGCTCTTACTCTGTGCCACACAGTGCTAAGTGCTGGGGATTAGAAAAAGGCAAACGATAGTTCCTGTCCTCAAGGAGCTTACAGTCTAATGGGGGAGACAACATGCAAACAAATCTATACAAAGCAATCTTTGTGCAGGATAAATAGGAAGTAAATAAAAGAAGCAAAGTATTGGAACTAAGAGGGGTTAGGAAAGGCTTTTTGTAGAAGGTAGGATTTTAAAAAGTCAGGGAGGTGAGTAGTAGAAACAGGAGGGAGAGTGCCCCAGAGAATGAGAGACAACCAGAGAAGATGCCTGGAAGTGAGAGATTGAGTGTCTTGTTGGAGGCTGGTGTCACTGCATTGAAGACTACCCCTCAGAGAGAATACCGTTCTTAAGACAATCACTCTTAAGGAACTGGGAGATTCCTGAATTAGGAGTATGTAGTGACTTGTGTGCTGGTCTGGGATGTGGGAAAAGCTTAGACTTTAGACTGGATGACTTCAAGAAAGACATTTCTTCACCTACAAAATGAAAAGAATCGAATAGATGTCTTCTTTGGCTTCTTCCAGTTCAAAACCTCTATGACCTACTAGCGTTCTTTTACAGTTTAGAGCTGGCAAGGACGTCAGAAGTCAGCCAGCCCTGTCCCCTCATTCTAGACATGAGGAAACTGAGGTATATAGTGAGATCCTTAAATTTGCTTCTGCAACATAAACTGTCCTCCAGGCAGTTCTATGGCAACAGCATCAAGTGCTCCTACCCTAGAGTTTCTGCTGTCAATGTTTTCATTCTGGTCCAGTGTGGTTAACATTTTAACTTTTATTAATGTATTATTGAAATTTTATCAGTTATTTAATTTCCTTTCAGATTGATTTCCTGCACTTGGAAGTACGATGATCATAACCAGGGCTGTGGGATTTCCTAGTTGAATACGTCTCTGATCTTATCGGAGGCAACCTGTTATATTGGATAGAGCACTGGACTTGGAGTTGGGAACCTGGATTTAAATCTTTCTTTGGGCACTTACTTAATCTCTTTTGAACTCACTTTTCTTTATTTGGAAAATAGAGATAATACCACTTATACTCCCTACTTCCCAGGGTTGTAGTGAGGATCCAATGAAATAACACATCTTTCCAAGCTTAAATGTATTGTATCAATGGGATTTTGGTGTGATGGTAGCAATAGTGGTGGTGGTGATGGTATGTTAGTGATGGTGGTATGTTAGTGATGGTGGTGATGATGGTGGTAATAGTGATGGTAGGAATGGTGATGATGATGGTGATTATAGTGGTCATGGGCATAATAGTGACAGTGGTGATAATGATAATGGTGGTAATGATGGTGATGGTGACAGTAGAAAGCATCCAGAAAATAGGGTTTGTTTAGTGGAAATTTGTTGTGCAGTAAAATGTATTGATATGCTCATAGGAGGCAGTGTGGTGTCACCCACCTGATGCCTGGAACTCTCTTTTCTTGTCTTTGCCTCCCAGTTGTCCTGTCTTCCTTCAAATCCCATCTGAAATCCCACCTTCAACAAGAAGCTCTTCTAGTTCCTCCTTAGTATTAGTGTCTGCACTCTGATGTGATCTCCAATTTACCCTTTATATAGCTTGTTTATACATAGTTGTTTGCAGTATATCATTCCCCATTAAACTGAGCCCCTTGAGAGCCATTTTTTACCTCTCTTTGTAGGCCCAGTGCTTAGCCTAGTGCCTGACACCTGGACAAGTTCTTGTTGATGTGATTTAACACAATGAAAAGACACCAGTAATAGTCAGAGGGCCTGAGTGAATTTTGCCTTTGACATTTGCTGCCTGTGTGACCTTGGTCAAATCACTTAAATTGCTTGAGCTTCAGTTTCTTCCCTTACCAAATGAGGGAGCTCACAAAGTGGCTTGTGGGAGGTCCCTTCAAGTTCTAAATCTCTAATCCTGTGGTCTGACAAGTGTCAGTTTCCTCTGGTGGGCACAGTACTGCATGTAGTTCTTACAATGGAAATCTCTTTCATTTCATAAATAAGCTACTTAAATAGAGACTTAACTTACAGAAAAAGGAAAAAAAGCCTCCCTAGGAGGAGAATTGTCTACTTCAGTCTTCAAAGCAAGTTATTTCCACTTTGGATAGGACATTAGTAATTGGACAAAAGTTTCCCCAAGCATTAGCCCCTATGCCATTTGAAACTTCCATTCAGCAGAATTTGGAAGGCCAAGTAGCAGAGTGGAGAGAGCAGTGGGTTTAGAGGCAGAGAAACTGATTCAAGTCTCAGCTCTGTTACCTGGTGCCTATGTGACTTTGGGCAGTCTCCTCTTTAGTGCTTGTTCCTTCTCTGAGAACTAGGAGGCTGGACTCAATGATCTCCAAGGTCCCTTCCAGACGGAAATGCTGGGGTCCTGTTTGATGAGGATGATGATGATGAAAGACATTCCTTAAAGTTGGAAAGGCACTTTCCAATCATCTCAACAACACTGGGAGGTAGGTGCAATTATTATCCCCATTTTGCAGGTGGAGAAGCTGAGACAGATAGCAGTTAAGTGATTTGTTCAGGTCACACCGAGAGTGATTGAGGTAGGATTTGAATTCGGGTCTTCCCAACTTCAGATCAAATATTCTCTTTACTGCTCAACCTGGCTTGCACAAATGCATGGATGCTGGAGAGCACAGGAGGACACAAGAAAACAACTAGTATTCCAGTGTGACTGCAATAGAGAATGAATGAAAGGGATTAATGAGTGATAAAGTTGGAAAGGTAGTTGGGAACAGATCATAAAGACTAAGGAATTCTTATTTGATCCCAAAGGCACTAGAGAGGCAAGACTTCAAAATTTTGGAGCAGAAAAATGCTGGGTAGATCTGTTCCTCTGAAGTACTGACAGTGTGCTTACCTGGTATGATACGTTGTCTCAAATTGGTCTGGAAGAGCAGACTTTCATTAAATCTCCATTGTCCAGATGTTTTGCCTGTTGTCTCCCCGGTACATAGTTATTGTTCAATGAATGGTTGCTCAACTGGATTGGATTGAATGTAATGATCTCATAAAAGAGGTCCTTTCTTTTCAAATTTATAGCAGCTTCACCCTTCTATCCCCTATTACAAAGTTAAGAAATCTAGAGTAGGACATGAAATTATAAACTGGGAGATGATACTTTTAGTCTTACCTCTGAGAATGATCTGCCAGTGATCTTTAGCAGTTCATGGCATCTCTATGGGTCCTGAATAGTGCTGTCCATGTAAAGTTTGGTACAATAAGAACACAGTCATACCTGAGGCATTTGTAATAAGCTCATTATATTCTGAGCAAAGGAAGATATTGAGCAAACCAGTGATAATGAAGTGATAAAAGAAGAAAAGAGGAGAGAGTAGAGAAAGATGAGAGAGAAAAGAGGGGAAAGGGAAGTGAGAAAGAGAGGAGAGAGGAGGGACAGGAGTTATTCTTTCTGACCCCACCCAATGAAAGGTCACTCACCCTAGGGTACAATGTATACTTTTATAGTATGGACTTTAAAGGGTACAAACCTCATTCCTTATCACAATCCCACAGTATATGCTTTATTATGAGCATTCTTCAGATGAGTATTAGTATAGTCCAGGAGCTCTTAACCTTTTTTTTTGCATCATGGATCCTCTTGGCAGTCTGGGGAAGCCTCTGGATCCCTTCTCAGAATAATGTTTTTAAATACATAAAACAAAACATATAGGATTTCAAAGGAATCCAATTATTTTAGAATAAAGTGATCAAAATAATTTTTTAACCTAGCAAGTTCATGGACCCCAGGTAAGAACCACTGGTATAATAGGACCACTGAATTTGGAGGCAAGGGATATGGGTTTGAATTCTGATTCTAATACTACCTATGTGACTTTGATCAAATGCCTTCTTACGTCTGGGCCTCATCAGTTTTCCTTATCTGCAAAACTTAAAGTGCTTTATAAATGCAAGTGGTTGTTACTGTTAGCAAGGAACTGCCAAAGTTATGGGTCTGTGCTCAGATTTGTATAGTATTTTACTAAAGAATTAGGGCTACATTTGTGGCCTGCTGTAGGACTGCACTGGATTGAAGGAGGCCTGATTCATGCAGCCCATAGAATAATAAGTCAGATACTAATTCTTTATCCTAAGTTCTGCTCCCTGGTCAAAGAAAGAAGCCAGCCTCTTTCAAAAAGATGGAGTTGGGGCCATAGCTCTAAAAGCCAGGTTAGCTAAAGCCTTCTTTAGACCAGTGGGGGTTTCCTGGAAGATCATCCAGGGGTCTGGACCAAATCTGGTTTTTATTCTAAGATTTAACTTCATCAGAACTTCATCAGCTGCCTTATTAATGGATAATATTGTTGAAACATCAACTTCCCAAGTCAGTACTGTGTGTGATTATACCCTAAATCAGCAAGAGACTCTGCCTTTGAATCAGGAGCATTGGGTTCAAGTCCTGCCCCTAACACACTGGGGCTGTGTGACCTTGAGCCAGTCACTCCACTTGCAAGACCTGAGGTAACTTTCTAACAGTTTAAGTTGTACATCTAAGTGCAGATGTTGTTGTGCATTAATAGAAGACATTTCCTCATTGGGAGTTCTGAAAATCATGGGTCCTAAGCATTCAGTGCAGTGGGAATAATCAGAGAATCTGGGTTCCAATCCAAGTTGTCATTTAGAACCTCTGTGATATCAGGCAAGTCACTGACCCTCTCCAGGCTTCAGTTTCTTCATTTGTAAAATGAGGAAGGAGGGGAGTCAGTCTTGGTGGCCTCGAAGGCTGATTTCTTCTCTAAATCAGTGACTCATACTTGTCAACTTCTGTGCTGTCATTCCCTGTGGGCACAAGCTCCACGTTCCACTCTGTTGGCAATGTTAGATAATGATGATAATAATAACTCCTATAGCTACAGTACTTTACAGTTTGCAAAGAACTTTCCTCCCAGCAGCTCTGTGAGGGATCAAATACAAATGTCATTGCCCCTATTTCCAAGATAAGCCAACAGACTCCAGGAAGGAAAGAATCATCTCTAGTCTCCCACCTACTAAGTGTTAGAGCAGGGACTTGGCCTCAACCCATCAGGCTCCCAGGCTAGCCTGGCTTGGGCACCACTTGAGTTAATACTGGTGTTTTGTCCACTTAGCTCTATTGTCAGTCAATAAGCATTTATTAAGTGTCCTGTGTCAGCACCAGAATACAAAAAGAGTGCAAAGATAATCCCTGCCCTCAAGGAACTCACAATCTGCCAGGGGAGACAACAGGCAAACACAGCTATAAACAGGCTAAAAAGAGGAGGGAAGGTGCTTAGACAGGACTGCACAATCTGTGGCCCACAGGCCACTTATGTTCCATGGGCATAGCAAAGGATTTTGGACAGCCCACAAAAATTAGAGGATGTTTTCCTCTACATTTTTTGCAGGCTACC
>CM053596.1:55065849-55145590 GCA_028646575.1 Pseudocheirus occidentalis
CTAGCGGGGGGCGGGGGGGGGGGCGAAGGGAGGGGAGGGGGGTAGCGCAAGACATTGTCCAGAGCTGAGTGATGGAGTATCTTCTTCCTGGATCATCTAAGAGGCCAGTGTCGCTGGATCAGAGAATACATGTTGGTGAATAAGGTATAAGAAGACTAGAAAGGTAGGAGGGGCTAGGCTATGAAAGGCTTTGAATGCCAAATAGAGCTTTGTGTATTTGATCCTAGAAGTTATAAACAGTCATTGGAGTGTATTGAGTAGCGGGGGAGGTGACAGATCAGACCTGGGCTTTAGAAAGATCACTTTGACAGCTGAATGGAGAATGGGTTGGGTGGGAAGAGACTTGAGGCAGACAGACCCAGGGCAGCTATTGAAACTGTCCAGGCATGAGGTAATGAGGGCCTGCACTTAGAGCAGGGCAGTGTCAGAAGAGGGGGGGGGGATATTGGAGAGATGCTACAAAGGTGAAATTGACAGGCCTTGGCAACAGAATGGATGTGGGGTGGGGGAGGGGAGAGAGAGTGAGGCATCCAGGGCAACTCCCAGGCTTCAAACCTGGGGATGTGGAGGAGACAGTGTTGCCTTCTACTGTAACAGGGAAGGTAAGAATGTGTGTGGCCAGGGGTGGGGGTGATTTAGGGACAAAAATAATGAGGTGCTGAGACTGGTGCTAAATTGCTGTTGATCTTTATTTTGTCTGCATTCTTTTGATGGCTTGGATACAGATGATTCCAGAAAGGATGGTCTGAGAACTAGATGGAGTGAAGGTTATAGTTTAGGGAGCACTATCCTTCCCAAGGAATTGGGGCCTTTAAAAGGGTTTTCAAAGCAGTGGAGTTTAGAAAAGTGCTGAATTCATGCCCAATGGGCTTCCAGGGGGGATAAGGGGAAGTTTCTAAACCCTTGGCAAACCCCAGCTTTCTATCTGCTTAATTGTCCCAGGCCCTAAAACTGGCAAGAAGAATAATGCTCTCATTAATCTTCATCCAGCTTCCCTGGCAACTCAGATGAAGTAGCTATTTGAAGGGGCCTCTACTTATCTGAATGCTGGTTAATGGGTGGAGTAAGGGGCTGAAGTCAGGCAGTCAGCTCTGAAATGTGTGTGTGTGTGTGTGTGTGTGCACACATGAGCATCTGAGTGTGGTGAGAGATGGGTCTGACGTGCTACCTGCTTTACCTGGAGTTTATGCTCCTTTGCTGAAGCATGGGGCCACTTTGGGGGGAGGCAACTGTAGACCAGCTCTTACTCTCAACTATGTAGGAGGTTGGCAGCTGGTGGGGTGACCAGAGGGAAAGGGCGACCCCCCCCCCAACTCCGTCCTGTTGGTCCTGACAAGGGAAAGAAAGAAGTGTAATGCATTTTAAAGAACAGGATGTTGTCATGGTATCAAGAAATCTGAAGAAGAGGAGCTTCTGACAGGTATCAGGCAAAGTCAGTCATAGAATTGTCACCTGCCTTCAAGTATTTGAGGATGCATTATGGAAGAGGGGTTAGACACGTTCAGTTTGGCCTCAGAGGGCAGAACTAGGAACAATGAGGGAGAGAGGCAGAAGGGCAGAGTTTCCTGACAATGGGAGATGTCTCAAGCTGCTTTAGAAGAGTCAATGAGATTCCTATCACAGGAGGTCTTGAACCAAAGACCAAATAAAGAAAATTTACATATTATGGTTTATTCTGGCTTCTTGGAGAAAGCTAGCTATCATGGAGGATAAAGCAGTAGACTTGCAGGCAAGGAGATTTGAGTTCAAATCCTGCCCCAGCCACTTATTAGCTGCATGAAAGTCACTTCATCTTTTCTCAGCCTCAGTTTCCTTATCTGGAAAATTGGGGTAATAATAGCACCCCCCACAACAGGTTTGTTTTGGTTATCAAATACATATATATAATGTTTGCAAACCTTAAAGTGCTATATAACTGCCAGCTATCATTGTTGTTATTGTATGACGGAGAGAGGATGCCTCCTCTGGTATTTGATGGACTAAGCTTGACTCTGAGATCTCTTTCAACCCAGATATCCTTCCCACACAATGGCTACCTGGCAAATGGAAGACTGAACTTGTTTTGGTCACTGATTGGTCTGGAATCCAGACCTATAGTCTAGGTTAAATATAGATACAGAGGAAAATAACAGAATCCTTTGTCTCTTGGTTTAACTTCCCTAGGTCTCAGTTTCTATATCTGTAAAATGGTAGATAATCAATCAATGAAACATTCATTAAGCACCTACCATGTGCCAGCGCTGTGCCAAGGACTGAGGATAAAAAAGAAAGGCCAGTGATGACCATCAAGATACCTCTAAGCTGTATTTCCCTTTGAGAAGCTTTAGAATCTTAAAAGAAGAACTGATAGATGCCTCTCTGTTTCCCATTGTTGTGGTTAGTAAAAGTCCTTAGAAAATTGCAAATACGTTTTTCCTCTTCAGACTAAGGAAAGGCAGATAAAACCTCTCTGTTCCTTGCTTCTTACGCTGCCTTCTCCTTGCCCTGGTCCTTATTCACTTCCATCCTGGCTTGTTGCTGCCCCATCCTGCTGGGGCCCTGCTGTGGGCTATGGAAGCTTCCATTGGTGGCCTGGAGTGGAAGTAAGGTTCAATCCTTCTTGCCTAGAAGGTTGAAGGACCGGAGGGAGTCCTCCTGCTGGGGAGTTAGGAACTTAAGTTGAAGTCTGTTTCCCTAGATGAAAAAAAAAAGCTAGATTTGGCTGTGTCAAAACATGCTCAAAACAAAAACAGAACCAAAAAAACCAAACCTTTAGTGGCCTTCCTACGGTCTGTTATATTGAAAACCCGGACGTTTTGCCTGGAAGTCAAGGCACTGGGAAAATGTCAGCAGCCCAACTATCCAGTCCTCTTGTCCTGCTGCTCTCTACCATGTGTCAGTACAGTGGACTTTGTCCTGCTACCTGAACATTTGCTTGTATTGTTCCCCTTAGTAGCTGTTTGATAATAGACAAGTCACTCTATCACTCCAAGCCACAAGTATCTCCCTCAGTAAAATGGGAATACTGTTTTCACTTCCCTACTGGAAGGGAGGAAAACAAAATCACAAAGTACTCCAGAAGTGTGAGGAAGTATTATCTCCAGCTTTGTGGTAGACCCTTTATAAATGTTTCACAGATGAATGAGAAACATTGTTAAATGTTATAGTTACCTTTTATACTACTACTACTACCACCACCACCACCACCACCACCACCACCACCACCATCACCACTACAACAAATAAGTATATGAAACATTGTTAAACATGATGGTTACTATTACTACTCCACTATGCTTCAGCAGAATCCTGGGTTAAATAAGGTGCTGGCCTAGAAACACAGCCTCCATACAGAAAGGTGTTTCTGTAGGAAAATTAATTCTGAGTCCCAAAGAACTATTAGTAAGTGGTACAGCACTTGACCAGCCTCATAAAAGATTTGATCTAAGAATTTGGGCTTGGATCATAGGAACTAGACAGCATTGAATCCAGTTCCCTCATTTTATGAAGAAATTGAAGACCAGGAAGGAGAAGTTACTTGCCCAAGCTCACTTAGGTAATAGATAGCAGGATTAGGACTTGAACCCAGAACCATTTCCCCCACCCCATTCCATCTTCCCAAAACAATCCAGTATTGCTTTTGCTTTTACATGTTGTGCTCACTGTGTCTGAACCTTCAGTTAGATTGTAAAGCTCTAGAGGCAGGGCTGTAAACATCTTGTATGGCTTTTCTGGGTCCTTTAGGAGTAAATAAATACAATACCCAGGTTTACATAATCTGGTGCATAGTTTCTTTAAGAGTCAGAAATCACACTGGGTGCGCGCGGGCGCGTGTGTGTGTGTGTGTGTGTGTGTGTGTGTGTGTGTGTTGCGGGTGGGAGGATTCTTACAGAGATACCAGGCAGGCCTGAATGCAACTTAAAATCGTTTGCAGAGAGTTAGAAGTGTTGTCCACCCCTTGCTGGAGTCCTTGGCATGCTGAATCTCAGGTGTCCTCCTGTTAAAGTGATCTTGTAAAAATGCAGTGGGTAGAAACCCCACCTCATTAAATCTGTCCTAGTGGCTCCCCATCACCTCTAGGATCAAATAGAAAGTCTTGCATTTCAAGTCCTTCATAACCTGGCTGCCTCCTATCTTTTCCAGTCTTCTACCTTTCTGCCCTCCATAAACTCTTCAGTTCAGTGACACTGGCTTCCTTGTTACTTCTTACAAAAGACATTGTCTCCCAATTCCAGATATTTTCACTGACTATGCCCAATGCCTGGAAATCTCTCCTGCCTTAACTCCACTTCCTGCTTCTTTCAAGGTCCAACTAAAACCCAGCCTTTTATAAGAAGCCTTTCCTGATTCCTCTTCACCTTAGTGTCTACCCTCCTACTCACCTCCAATTTATTCTCTATTGAGTTCATTTTGTACATAGGTGTTTTCACATTATCTTACCCATAGAATAATGAACTCCTCAAGGGCAGCAACTGTCTTTTTCCTTTCTTTGTGCTGTGCTGCTTAGCTTAGAGCCTGGCACACAGTAGACACTTAATAAATGCTTGCCTCTTCTTGTCAGAAATCCAGGCATAGCTCCTCCTCCTCCTCTTCTTCTTCCTCCTTTTCCTCCTCCTCTTCCCCCTCCTCTTCCTCCTTCTCCTCCTCTTTCTTATCCTTTTCTCCTGCCTCTTCCCCTCCCCTCTCCACTCCTTCTAATAGAATATTCTTTTTTCCCTTACTGGTGGTTGCTTTGCTCTGCTTGCCAAATGTAGGTGTGTGCATACACGCATGTCTGTGTATTGTGCATCCACAGAAACACCAGCCTTCCTGTTCACCCCTGTCTGTGACCCCTTCCTTTAGAGGAGTAATTTAAGAAGTTAGGGTGAGCACTTGGCTGACTTCTGCTTAGGATAATTGGTATACAGCTGGCTATATCTTGGGGGCCATGCCCCACATGTCTCTATGTGTGACAGCTTAAATAAGCGAGGCTTTAGCAAAAAGGAGGAAAAAACCCAGCTGTCAGTGAAAATGGAGACTCTCCTTTGAAATCACAATGAGCAGTGTTTCAGGCAGAGCTGGGCACATTCAGACAGATTCCAAATCCAAGAATGCCTAATCTCCCAGAGAGCAGGAATTTGACAAGGCTAGGTTCAGGAATCTGCTTCCTACAAACCTAGTGCATGTCTCTGAACCTGAATTAGTGTGTTTGATGTGTTCAGGAGAAAGCTACTGTGTAGTTGTTAGCTGCGGTCAGTCAAATGCTATTACTTGTTCACTAGAAGAGACCGTATTCTTTTGCTATAGGAGAATTGAACTGAATCCAGGGTGGGTTAGGGTTGCACATGTATGCCTTGAAATAAATGGGAACATCCAGTTTCCCTTGGGGACTTTGGGGTCAGACTGAGATTTTCATGTTAGAGGAATTGGCTGTCTCATCATCACAGAGAAGAACCCCAAAGGCTTTCCAGTCCCATCCATATCTAGACAGAACTGTCCTCCACAACATACTATGTAAAGAGCTATCCAGCCTTTACTTGAGGATCTTCAGTGATGGGGAACTCAGTACCATCTGTGGCAGCTCAATTTATGCAGCGTCCGTTTAATTTAGTAGCCTAAGGGCCAGCCTTAGGCGGTAGTCTCAGGAAGGATTGAGTCAAGAGAGAAGCGTACAGCAGCTGACCTTTGTTACATTGCAGCTTCCTTCCTTAAATACCCTATAGCCTTAGATCTAGCATGGTTCTCACGTGCACTCAAGGGGAACTGACCAATGGGGGAAGAGACTGATCAGTGGAGGAGGAGCCGAGCCAGCTGTTTCAGCTGCCACTCTTCAGGTGAGCAATTTATCCAGAAATCTCCCTGTGAGCTTAGCAACTGAGCTGTGACCCTCAGCACCACAGATGCTTTTTGACTCCACTTGATCCCTACAATTTTACTTTGTAATCAACTCAGATGTTCTTTCCTTAAATTTACCTCTTTGCTATTTTGTATGTTGTTAGTTTTGCCTTCTGAGACCAAGTAGAATAAAACCAATCCTCTTTCCCTGTGATAAGCCTTTAACTACTTGGCAAGAACTATCATGATCCCACTAGTTCCCTTGAATGAATCCTCTTAGGACTCTTAAGCCTTTAGGTCCTTTACCATCCTGGTCACCCTTCTCCAGGCATTCTCCAGTGGTGTGCTATCAAACATTTAACAATTGGCTCTGGTGTATGTGGCAGATGGTATGATACACTTTTAAGTTTAATCTGCATTGTTGACATTTTTGCCATCCCTTTCTTAAGTCTAGAAAGCAAGAGAACAATTAATCAAACCCTGATATCTAGCATTTGCTGATTTTCAAGGTGGAAATGCTGACACTGAAAGTTTAAGAGTAGGCTCTAGTGAGCTAGTACTAGCTGGTTCTCATTCCCCCCCTGCACCCCATCTTCCCCATCTCATTAATGTTCTGCCTAAAATGTCGCATCCAGACCTAGGCATTCTTCTTGAGATGTTGTCTGATCAGGGCTGAGCAGAGGGCTTGGGGGCAAAGACAACAGTCACCTCTCTTGGGAATCAGTATTTCAGCAAGGTCAACATGGGAAATACGGATACTGGTTTAGAAAGCTTGGTAATTCAATCTTCATCTTCCTCTTTATTGAAAAAAAAATGACAGATTGGCTCTGCAGGCTCTTTTTTACAGCTTCATCAGGCAACATATTCATCCTCAATGCTTTACTCTTAGCCCTGAAGTTTATTGTTTTAGAAGTCCACATCATTGCCAAATCTAATCTCGCACATAAAGCTTGACCTTGGTACTCATGACAGCATTTGCTCAGCAAGTCCTTCTTAGCCACTGGTTTTATGCTGGGCAGTGTCCTAGGTGTTCAGAAGACAAAGATAAAAACAAATCAGTCACTGCTCTCAAGGAGTTTATATTTCATAGCACTGGTTGGGGGTGGGGAGTGGGGAAAAGCCAGCACATACTACTGGCTGGTCTCTCTGCCTCAGGTCTCTCCCTACTTCAATCCATCATCCACTCAAACTGTCAGATTGATCTTTCTAAAGGCCTGCCTGCATTTCATAAACTCCAGTGACTCCTTATTATCTCCAGAATCAAATAAAATCTGCTGTTTGGCTTTTAAAGCCCTCTGTAGCCTGACCCCTTCCTACTTTATGCATCTTCTTATACCTTAGTTTCTCCCACATACCCTGTGATCCAGTGACCTCCTTATTATTCCTCATACAAGACACTCCCACTCTCAAGGTGGGACATTTTCATTTGCTTCTCCCCACCCCCCCATACCTGAGATTCTCTCTCTCATTCCCACCACCTACTGTCTCTGACTTGTCTTGTTCAAGTCTCAGCTAAGGTGTCAAAGAAGCCTCCTTAGTCTTAGTGCCATGTCACTGAGATTACCCCGGCTTATCCTGTATACATCTTATTTGTCTCAAGTTGTTTGCATGCTAGATATCCCTATTATACTGTGAACTCCTTGAGATCACAGGCTTGTTTTCCCCCTTTCTTTGTATACCTAATGCTTAGCACAATACCTGAAACATATTAGATCCTTTATTTCCCTTTTTGTATTCCATTTTATTTTATTTTGGAGGGGAGGCATTTGGGGTTAAGTGACTTGCCCAAGGTCACACAGCTAGTGTCTGAGGTCAGATTTGAACTCAGGTCCTCCTGACTCCAGGGCTTATGCTCTATCCACTGTGCCACCTAGCTGCCCTAAATACTAGATGATGGACACATAAAAACAAAATATATATGAAGTCATCTCTAGCAGCTGGAGGAGGGCAGTGTTCCTTGTGTAGGCAGCAGCATTTGAACTGATCCCTAAAAGGAGAGGTGAGGAGGATAGATATGGACATATTATATGTATGTATGTGTATAAATATATATGTATATATATACACATCCCTCCACCTTATATACATACATACATTATCTATCTAGAGACATATTATAGATGGAGGAGACTAGTCAGTACAAAGGTGTGGAGATGGGAGATGGGAGTAGTACTATATGTGAGGAAAAGAAGTAGCTGATTTGACTTTGAACAGCTCTGATTATTTGGAGGTTTTCTTTATATTGAGATTTTTCTTCTCTGTGAATTCCATCTCCTCATTGTTCCTCCTGTCAAGAACTTTGTATTTCCTCCTCCCCCATCCCCCAAGATTTAGTCCCTAGAGGTCTCATTGATGAATGTCTTACATGAATAATTACTAACTAGATTGTCTCTATCCACTGCAGATGGGGTGATGTAATTGCATTGAAACAGAAAAGGCCACCTCTTGGGCTAGGAGACAGTAATATAGGGCAGTTTTATGAATACATAATTAAGTTCCATAATGGAGAATGAAGGTACTTCCTGATTTAGTCAAACTAGCACATCTCTGGACACAGTATTCCAGTGCCTTTCTTGGTGCTCTCCCCCATCTTGGCCTCTGTGTCTGGAATGCACTCCCTCTTCACCTCTGCCACTCACTTCTTTCAGAAGCCTGCTTAGCCACTGGTTTTATGCTGGACAGTGTCCTAGGTGTTCAGAAGACAAAGATAAAAACAAATCAGTCACTGCTCTCAAGGATCTTATATTTCATAGCACTAGTTGGGCGGGGGGGGGGGGAATGGGGAAGGGCCAGCACACACTACTGGCTGGTTTCTCTGCCTCAGGTCTCTCCCCACTTCAATCCATCATCTACTTTCCTGAAAGTCTGGAAAGACGCAAGGTCTTTCTTGATTTCTCCCTCTTGGTTGTTAACACTCTCCCTGCCTTGAAAGCACTTGATGCATTATAGCCAATGTGATGGTGTGAATATAACACTGTCTTTGAAATCAGAAAGACCTGGTCATGAATACCACCTCATACATTTAGTAGCTGTGTGACCTTGGAAAAATTACTTAACTCCTCTGAGAGTCAGTGTCCTCATCTATAAAATGGGGATAATAAATAGTACCTTTCTAGCATGATTTTTGTAAGTTTCAGACCACGTGATCATAGAAAATGTTTGGCAACCCTTATGAACATGGGTTATTATTCCTGTTGTTGTTACTGAATGTTTACTTGATATTTACCTAACTGTGTATGTTATACATCCTCTCCTTATCCCCAAACAAGTTCCTGAAGGGCAGGGACTGTATTGCTTTTGACTTTGTATGCCTAGCACCTAGCAGAGAACCTTACATATTGAAGGTGCTTAATAAATTCTTATTGAATTGACTGGATCCTTCTTGGACACTGATGAATTGAACTGGGGTGCCTGAGGGGTGAGTTGGACAGAACTCAATGTCCTTCCTTGGCATGTGATCCCAAAGGATTCCCTGAAGAGTGGGATAGAAAAGTACTGTTCTGTGTGCTTGGCAGGCTCGAAACCACATAGAACCTGGCAGTGCTTTCTGAGGATTTGGGAGCAAAAAAGCAGACTCCCTAGGTGGTTATTTATAGAGTCAGCAGCAGTAATGATCAGTCAGAAAAATAAATTATAACTTAGCTGAACCTGAAATAACTTCCCTCTTGCAACCCCATGCATTCCACATGGGCTCCATGCATACCATGCTCTCCCCAGGGGGTTGCTGGAAGCCAAAACTTGGTTGTGTCATGGGCTTATTTATGTTCTCACAAAGGCCTTAGAGAAGTGAAGTGGCAGTAGGAAGGGAGTTTCTGCCTAGAGAATGGAGATTATTCTTGTCTGGATAAATTCTCTATGATCCCTTGATGGAGCTGAAGAGGTCAGTGGCCACCTCCCCAAACCCCTCAGCATGATGCCTTAACAACTTATAGTACAAGACAGTGTGGGGGGAGATGTTAAGAGGGCACAGTTGGTATCTGAAGCAAGTCCAGCCTGAAGTCAAATCATCAAACCCAATGCAGGCTGAGCAGAATGTCATTTACCAGTAGTTGCCCTTTGTTCTATCTGCGCCATCTTGGAGAAGTGGTGCCAAGAAACTAGCTGTGGCTCAGTTTTCACCAGCCCACAATTTTTCCCAGCTGCTCTTCTCTCTGACTCCAAGACAGAATGATCACCACTTGACCTTGAGATTACAGGAGTCTGGTTAGATTTGGCTCTCAGGCCCTATTTTGCTGATCCCTTGATATAATGGAGCCAGTGTCTTAGAGTTCAGGAGTCTTACCTTTGTCCCCTTTCCTTGCACCTTCCTGCATCATCTCTCTGCAAATGAACATTTCCCCAGACTATTCATCTGACCCAAGAGATGTTTATGACATAATATCCTAAGCTGTTTGAATTCTAAGCCTTTTAATTTCTTCCTGGCCCTCTAGGATTTTTGATCTATCTATCCACTGCTATTTAGCTCAGAGTAAGGCGCTGAGACCAAGGATAGTGTAGTGTAGCAGATAAAGTGTTGAATTCAAAGAAAGAAGGAAACAAGCATTTATTAAGTGCTTATTATATACCAGACATGTGCTGAGCACTGTGGGTATGAATACAAGCAAAAAGGATGACTTAAAGAACTTACATTCTAATGGGAGAAGACATCACATGGGAGGGACCTGAAAAGTAGAATGTGAGCTAAAAGTGATGTGAAGGTGAGATGAAAGAGCTCAGCTGGAGATGTGATTTTGGAGTGGAGAAAGACAGGCCAGGGATGGGAGGAGAAGAAAGACCGGCTGGCCTTCCCAAAAGCCAGGCCACAGAAGGACTTCCCCAATGTGAGAAGGGGGCCAGGCCTTGCAGAGCGATAGTCCATGGAGAACAGGCCCCGGGAATGGTTAGATGATCCAGACCAAGGAGGCCCCAGGAGCTGATGGGAGTTTCAGGATGAGATAGCAAAAAAGGCGTGATTTTGAAGTCCGGAAAGTTGGGAACAGCACCATAGTCAGGAAGACCTGGGAAGACCATCTCTGACACTAACTATGTGACCATGAGCAAGTGTCTCAACTGCATAGAGCCTCTGCTTCCTCATCTGTAAAAAGGGGATAATAGTACCTGTATTACCTGCATTGTAGAGTTATTGTGAGGCTCCAATGATGTAAGTGGTGTGTGTGTGTGTGTGTGTGTGTGTGACCATCATTGTTCTCACCCTCTCTTCAGGTTGTACACAGTTTGATAAGGGAAAGTTTCATAGAATAGAGCTTTGAGTAGAAATGATGGTTGGTTATGACATGGACTGGCGGAAAAGATTTAGTGTTATTCTTATCATATGGTACAACCACTGGGTGATGGATTAAAGCAGCATTCTGGGACTGATTACTGCAGGGAGGGAAATCAGCATGGAGGAAAAGTCCCACTTACAGAGTCATGACCTTCTAGAGTTGAAAAGGAGTTGCGTGGTCTAGCCCAGGGCAAGTCTGTGATTGGAATCTCCTGTCCTCTATCTCTGACAAGTGACCATGCAATATCCGCTTGAAAACCTTCAATGACAAGGAACTCATTCCCTCTCAAGTCTACTCCCAGTTCTCCTTCCCTCACATTGTATCAGGTTGTATGTCTTCCCATCTTTCTCTGTGTTCTTCATGTTTATTGATTTTTTACAGTACAATAATGTCCCATTATCTCAGGGATTTGACAGGCTGTGGCCTGAAGGTCAAATCCAGTCTACTATATGTTTTTACAATCATGAGCTAAGAATTATTTGTGTATTTTAAAGGACAGTTTATATATTTCATTCATGCAGGGGTGTGCTGGCAAATATTTAACAAGCATCTCTCTGAAATAAAGCACATATTTATATAACATATTAAATAAAATATGTACATATACATATGTGTGTAGTGCATTTTTAATGGTTAATCTGCGTTACCAACATTTGTTCCATCATTTAAGTCTAGACAATCCACAAAACCAAGCCCCAATTTGATGTTTAACAATTGGCTTTCATGAGTTGGTTTGACCTGGCTCCAGCTTATCCCTCCATTCATGGACCACGATTGATTTATCCATTCCCTCCATCAATGGGCATCGGCTTTGTTGCTAGTCCTTTGCTTCTACAAAAGGTTCTGTTTTAACCCAATGAGCATATATGAACCAAATGTGGCTCGCATGGGTTGAACTCAATCACATAATTAGAGGCAGTACCCATATGAATGACATCACAGCTGCATCACAGCTTTGACATAATTCAGCTCCATCATGGGTCAAATGTTCTTTTTGTGGGCTAGCCTAATTCCTCACTCCCCCCACTCCATACACACACACACGCACGCACGCATGCACACCACACACACACACACATATCACAGTTCTTCTTGGATAAAACATGGTTGGAGTTCCAAGCAGGGGCTTTGAAGCAAGCTTAGTGTGGGGTTGCTAGTGTGATAGTCTGATCTGGCATTCTTCAGAGTTCCATAAGGCATTGCAAAGAGCTCTCTCCACCAAGAGAGGGATCTATCAATGGACTTTGCTTTCTGTCAGTCACATGTGATATGAAGAGCAATGGGATGGTAAGTGACAGGAAAAGCAGAGTGAACATGTATGTTGTGTGTACTTATCTGCCAATCAGAGCTGTCACATTTTTAAAGAAAACTGTGATGAACAGAAACCAGCAACCTCCTCCCTTCCCCTCCCCACCCCACCAATGCTAACTTATGGGAGTAAATCGGAGAATTGAAATTGTCCTGAAGTACTTCATGAGGTGAGCTCCCACATCCACTATTGTTCCCACTTCTAAAACACTTATTGATTGCAAGGAATTACAGTTTTTGCTAAGATTGTTAGATTCAGAATAGAAGTGATGGAGGCCTTTTTTTTTAAGCTGGACTTTGGATTTCTTGGGTATAGGGAATTTGTGATGAGGAACTCTCCCCTTCAACACTGGTTCTGCGGACTGCCCCAAGGTTACATGGCCAGGGTGTGGCAGAATCTAGCTATGCCATTGATATGAAAACAGATTTTAGAAAATCGTCTTTGTGGGGGGGGGTTGATATCTCTAGAAGTGAGCATTAAAATATTGTAAATATTTTTACTGTAAGGAACCACAGATATTTGTTTGAATTTGGGGGTTCCATCAGCTCAGAAAGTTTGAGAAACACTGGCCCTTTTGAAATTGGACATATGGGCTGGGTTAAGGAATTGGCAGTGGTGCCAAAGAAGAATTCCAAAATTATCCTGTTCCCTCAGCCTCTAATTAATAAGCCTAGCTAGGTAATTATAGTGAATAAGAAATCCAAAGGGACCTCAGGGGCCATCTAGTCCAACCCATGCATGAATGATAATCTCCTTTTCAACATCAGCCTTTTCTTGAAGATCTCTTGTGATGGGGAGCTCATTACCTGAGGAAATGGGGAGCAAAGGCAGGTGATTACTCTTTGGGACAGCCTAATTTCTAGCACTTATGGAGTCGCTATTGTTTTAGGTGCTGTGAGAGGGCATTTCAGATGTATTGTAAGACACCACCTCAGAAGGAATTAAATATAGCATGCACAAAACAATTAGAGAACAATACAACACAGTATATATTTATATCCTTCTGTGTCCTTATTGTGACCTTCTTGTCCCTTGATCTCTTCTATCTTCCCAGTCCATCTCTCCCATTTGGCTTCTTCTATACTCAGACTTTATCCCATGGTCTACCATTTAAAAAATTCATTAACCATTGTCCTTACCCCCCAGATTTTCCCGATCAGCTAATTCTCAGCCTTGAGTAACCCCTGACATCCTCTTTCTCTGCTCCTCTTTCCAGACTGCTAAGTACCCTATGGAGCAGGTTCTACTGGTATTAGGATTTTCATTTTATAGATGAGGAAACTGAGGGTTAAAGAGGTTAAGTGACTTGCCCAGGGTCATACATCTAACAGGTATCAGAGATATCATTTGAACCCTGGTATCCCTGACTCCAAGCCTAGCATTCTACACACTACACTATGCTGCCTTCCCTGTAGTGTCTTAGCCCAAAAAGTGTACTACCGGACAACTCTACAATGCCTTCTGATTCTCTTGCACTGGAAGTTTTGGGTTAGTGGTGATGAACTTGCACAAGTCCATTCCAGATCTCTCTCATTTCCTTGTCCAGTGATTATCCTGCCTTAGAGGGGGAGCCTCTACCTGTAGAGCACAATCAAGCCCCCTAGTCCCTGTTGGGATTGAGCCAGGGCATCATTTGTTTGTTTATTTATTTATTAAAAAATATTTTTGTTTGTCGTTTTGGAGGGAGCAAGGCAGGGAAATTGGGGTTAAGTGACTTGCCCAAGGTCACATAGCAAGTAGGTGTGAAGTGTCTAAGACTGGATTTGAACTCAGTTCCTTCTGACTCCAGGACTGGTGCTTTCTTCACTACACCACCTAGCTGTCCCAAGGGCATCATTTGTATCATAGGCTGGCAGTGGTCCTGGATGTGAGCAAGGGGTAAACTCCATGTGGGTCTTTCTGGAACTATATAGCACTGTGTGGTCAGTCTTAATGTGCTACTATGCGGGCCTAATGGAAGTTCCTTATGAGAATGGAAGATCTTTAAGGGCAAGGACTCTTTCATTTTTGTCCTTTTTTTTGGTAGCCTCCAGCCTTTCTTACCAGACTGATCTTGTCTTCCTTTTCCTCATGACCTCTATGTTTCTGCCCAAACTGCCTTGCTTCATCTTCAACATGCACATATTCCTATGTCCTGCCTCCAAGACTTTGCTTGGGATGCCCTATGATGCTCTCCCTCTTCACCTCCACTTTTTGGCATCCCTTCCTTCTTAGTGCCCCTAGCAAAGACCGTGTTCAGGTCTTGACTGCTCCTTTCAGTTGTTAGGACACCCTGCGCCCCACCCCACCCTGCATTCCCCAAATCCTTTTGTGTATAAATTTTGCACTCATTAACATGTTGATTTTCCCCAGGATTTTGTAAGATACTTAAAGTCAAGGATTCTTTTGATTTTGTCTTGGCATTCCCAGCATCTAGCAAAGCACCTGACACAGAGTGGGCTCTCAGCAAATGTGTGTTAGGCTTGTTGAATGGAATTGAATATGTATCCTCAGTGTACACCACAATGCTTTGCACATAGTAGGCACTTGATAAATGCTTATTTGACTTGAATTGAGTTGCTGTTGGGCCACACTTGATCTTAAAGTATGGGGCTTAGGACCTTACAAATCACTAATGTTGCAGTCTTTTTCCTTGCTTGTTTTTGCATTGATGCCTTTGAAAACAAAGGAAGGAAAAGGTTCTTATCCAAAATAAATGACGTGCGGTGATTCCGGATGGACTGCTGTCCTTAGAGCATCCCCACCCCCCAAATTAATTCTTCTTCAAGCCTCTGATCTGCTTTGACTCCCTGTGTCTAAATTATCTACAGTGAATGTAGACTAAGGTGACCAGATGTCCCCAGCTTACACAGATCTGTCCCACATTTCACCTTCATATCCCTCTTAGTCTGGTATCCTGGATGTGGTCCTGCTGGCTACTGGCCAAACACAGGACAAGATGTCCTGACACCTTCCTGAAGAATAACAAGAAAGGAGTTTTTGAGAACAGAGACATGGAAGTCATGCCAAAGACAGAGGAGCCAGAGCTCACTCAGGGGAGAAGCCGGAGCCAGAGCTGGAGGTGACAGCACAGATGTTGAAAGGATGCCTGAAGAGACAAGTGGAATTGGAGGCCTGTCAGCCCACCACAAGGAGTGGTAAGTTGTTGTTATCATTGTTTTTAATTTTTTTTCTCAGCAATGGAAAAGAGAGGCTGGAGTTAGGCGCTGGTTTGGATTTGGCAGATGGGCTAGGATGGGGCCTTTCTGGGACTATACAGTCAGGTACTGTATGAGAGGAAGATGTGGGGTTGCAGACAAGAAAGTAGGGTCTATTCAGTACATTGATGTCATGGTCCCCAGGCCCTTACTTCTTCATCTCACTTCTTGCTCCTTTAACTTATTCCTTTCGTGTCTTCTCTTGGTGAAGTGTCTAGTCTGGGGCTTAGGTTAATCTAAGACCATTTTCTTGGGAATTCCAGCTCCTCCTTGTAGCTTATCCAGGGCACCTTTACCTTGGGTTCCAGGCCTCTCAACCCTCTTCTAAAATTGTAACGCATTACTAAGCTCTGCATTTCTCAGCCTTTACTGATTCCTACTTACATTCCCCCTCCTTCCTACCTCTGTCTTGGCACCCAGGTCCAGCACTCCTTGCCTTCTTTGTCTTCTCCTCCTTTAATGAACATACTCCACACATGTTTTATGAGGCTTGTTGATGAAGGAAAAAGAAAATAAGAAAATTCAGAAATGGTAACATCCACAAAAGGAATTTATTGGTGCACATCAAAACAAAACTGATCTCAGAGCAGATGGCCCTTTAATTCCCTTAAGTCATTGTATCTAGCTTTGGTTCTATAGGGATTAGCTGGCTTGGCCAAGTCTCCTTTTCTATAGATCAGTTTCTATTCCTTTGTAGTTCCCAGGTGAGAATGGCCTCCCTCATCTCTCCTCTTCCCCCATCCCTGCTGAATTGGAATTGTTCCACATGAATGCTCTGGCTTAAGCTTTTTCCTCAACAATTGATTTCACCATCCCAATCTCATTCACATTCCATCAGGAAGCTTCTTGACTGGATGGCAAAAATTTTCTTATCATCTTAAATTTAGAGCTGGAAGATACTTAGAGGTCAGCTAATTCAATTTCCTCTTTTTACGTGTAGCTCATAGTGGGGGTGATGGCGTGGAACCCCTACTGACTTTAGTCTCTCTCTCTTTCTGTGTTGGGTCTGACTTGTCACCCCACTTGTACCTACACTAGCAGATCAAGACAGTTCCCTGGAGGGACTGAGGTGTCCCTTAATCTCAGGGTTCTAGGAAGTAATCCTGGTATTGGGAAAGACGGATCTACTGCTTACAGCTTTCTCTTAAACCTCTACCAGAGTGTACTCTATTGAAACAAATCATCCAAGATAACACTATTAACTCTTTAAACATGTTACATTTTCTAACAGAAGACACTAATCATAACATTATAAAAATTCTACCTATAAACCTGGGTTACACTCTTCTGCTGCAGAAGCACATGAATAGGAAAACCCATATACCCAGGTCAGCCCACAGCTCTGGGCTACAGGCCTTGATATCCTTAATCTCTTTAGGGTTCAGTCTGCATTATCTACTATCTGCTGGGCAGGACTGCTCCTGCTCTGGGTCTCTCCGCTCTTCTGCTGAAGGTGCTTCTTTGCTGCTCTCAGACTACTGAAGAAATCCTAAGCTCTTAACCCCACCCCCAGGTTTGTCTCCTTGCCTGAATGCTGAAACAACATTATATTCTTTCAGTGAAAAGCAATTTCCTTAAGCTGGGGGTCTATAAAGCTATTCAAACTCTGGACTGTGAGTTTACCCCCTTCTAACAATAGAGGCAAGTGAAAAAATAAACCTTTATTAAGTGCTTATTCTGTTTCAGGTACTTTTCTAAGAATTGAGGATACCCAAAAGGTAAAAAAATCACCCCAGTTCTTGCTCTGAAAGAACTCAGTCTATTGGAGGAGATGACATGCAAATAACTATGTATAAATAAGATTCTATAGAGGGCAGTAAAGGGAAACCTAGGCAAATCTCTGAGACATTTCTCTTCTCTCAAGCTATTGGTGGCACTATCAAGCAAGTTAACCTTTCCCCATCAGCTCTTCAAACAGCAGAGGAATCTGCTTTCTCCAATCAGCTCCCCACATCAGATCTTTCCTCCAGTCAGAACGATTCCCTGAATAACTGCAGTCTGTCTTTCTTTAGTCAGTCTCAACTCAAGGGAGCTGCTTTTATTTTGTTCCTTCCTGGTTCCGTTTCTCTTCTGTTGACTTCATCAATTTCTTTTTTCTGGTTTCTGCATGCAGTTTTTAACATTGGCTTCTGCTCTCTAATTCACTGGATCTTCTTATCTCCCCTCAAATCAAAGTTTCCTCATTTCTAGTGACCCATCTCTAATTTAGGTTAAGAAACTTAAAATCCACACTTATGTCATTTATGACACAGCTAGTCAATATAAAATTGTCTTATAGTTCCCAGATAACTCTTTTGATTCCTGGTTTCCTGGGAATAAAATTTTAAGTCCTAAATACCATCATATGTGAGTTAGTTACTGAGAAACAATATACTGTAGTCATCTCAAGGATAAGTCAGTACTTTTGCCTCTGAAGGGCTGCTTCCACTCAGAGCCTCATAGACTGTCTTTCATGCCCTTTTAACTTAGGGGCAGCTTTCATTTTAGATCTTCACCTAACCTGCATTTCTCTACAAGTTGCTTTTCTTACCTTTTCAGTAAATAAAATATCTACCTAAGAAAGTGGCACCAGCTTGTATATGGATGAGGAAAAGGAGTGAAGAGAGTGTAAGTGACTTGCCCAAGGAAACATCCATGGCTTGGCTCACCCTTATTGTTGGATAATAATTTGTTATCTAACTTCCCATGGCCCCAATGATGGGGCAGAGAGGGACACTACAAAATAAGCCTGTCAGCTGAAAAATAAAAATAAGTTAACTGGTGACATTGTTAAACAAAATTCACAAAAGACACCTACCTTCTGTGCATCTCATCTTCCCCCTCTTTCACTATCGAATCCCTGCTTCTTTCTCCCTGCTTTTTATTCCTTTCTTATTATAATTGTTCTGCTTAGTTTGTTCTGATAACTAACAATGAAAACTGGAGAAATATGAAATCCAATTGTGATAAGCTTACTCACTCTTCACAGATAATCAGCCTAAACCAAGCTTGGGTGCAAGAGCCCGTCTCCATCTCTTGTCCAAGGAGCCCATGATGCCGGGACTCATGAGGCAGAAGAAGTACATTGGATGCTTGATGCCTCTTCTGTGCTCTGAGGAAGAAAAGAAGCTGAGATTCAGCTCATCCATGAAGTGTGCCAGAATGACATCAAGAAAATGATTTTGTGAATTAGGAACCATTTGACCAAGAGACGTGCTAGGGAGAAACCTTCTCTTTTGCAGGGGCACATCTTGTAACAATTCCACTCTATCAACATGTTCAGGTGCCCCCTCCATAAAAGTTGCCAAATTCATTTTGCATCATCTGTGACTGAGAATGAAGGCCTGTTTTTCCCAGAGCCAGCCGCCTGACCCTGAAGGGTTTATCCTACCCCTACTTTTTTGTCTCCCATACAAAACAAGAGATTGATGATTGTAACTCTAAACTTTTAGTGAAGATGTGTGCAAAGGTAGGTGGGTTGGAGCACTGGGAAAGAATGTTATAAGTAGCAGCTTCCTAAATCAAGAGGTAAATGTTTGCCCAGGATGATGTCACTTCAGAACACATAGGATCATAGACCTAGAGCTTGAAGAGGCTTCCGAGGCCATTTAATTTAACCTCCTTGTTCTACAGATAAGGAAATTGAGGTCCAAAGAGAAGGGATGATTTGTCCAAGGTCATACAGGTAGTAAAGGTCAGAGGCAAAATTGGAACCTATATCCTCTGACCCTAGAACCATGGCTTTTAAAGAAAGTACAATCTTTCCCTAGGACTCAATCAGAGTGACCTTAATCTATCTTTTACTCTTGAATACTGGTTTTCTTAGTTCTATTATAACTTATTAATATCTATTTATACACATACACATACACATATATTTATAACATTATAATATATATTATAACATTATATAACATATTTTCTAGAATCTATTATGACTTCTTATAACTTCACTATTAAAGTATCCTGAATTATAGGCCCAGCTTCTGTTGCATTACCTCTAAATGTATTGGCAGATGACACGATTACCTTCCTCACCTCAGCTCCTTAATCCTATGAGCAGCATGACCTACTGAGTTCAGATCCTATCTCTGATTCTGGTCAGCTAGGTCAGTACCTGGTAATGGAGTGGATAGTGTGCCTACTTGGAATCAGGAAGACCTTAGTTTGACCCTCTGCCTCAAACCTTTATTAGTTGTATGACCCTGGGCAAGTCACTTAACCATTTATCAGCCTCAGTTTTTCCATCTTTAGAATAGGGATAATAATAAGACCTGCCTTGTAGAGTTTTTGTGAGGCTCAAATGAAATACCATATGTTAAGTACTTGCAAGCCTTAAATCTCTAAATAAATACTAATTATTTTTCATATCGTCCTCATCACTGTTGTTATTTTTTTCACCCTGGGCAAGTCATGTAACCTTCTGGGTTTCCATTTCTAAAATAGGGACAAGAATCCTAGCAACCCTGGAGGTCTTTTTCTGAGGCTCAGTGGGAATACTTCATGTAAAGCACTTCCTGAGTGCTTTGGGAATACTAAGAGTCAGCTATTATTATTGTGTGTCAGAAAAGGGAGCTGTTTTAAAATCTTCCTTAGATGCTTTTATATATCCAGGCTTTGAACCTTAGCTTGCCTTTGTACATCAATAATATCAGAGAGCTAAACCAATGCTTTGCTGATGGTGGTGAGCAAATAAGCAACATTAGCATGCTCTTTGTCCTGGAAGAAAAGCTCTGGGAGGCATAGTTATTAACCTGGATATCAACACCAAAAAAGGATTTACCCTCATTTATATATGGAAATATTTGGGTCCAGAAGGTTAAGTGATTTGCCCAAGGCCGCTCAGGTAGTTAGTAGAAGAATTCAGCTTTGAATCTGGGGCCTGTACACCAGAGTTGTCAAAATCAAATAAAAACATATTCCTTCAGGTTGCATATTGACTTAGAATACTACAAATTAATACCATCTATGTTGTATTTTTATTTATTAAACAGTTCCCAGTTGCATTTTAATCTGTTTCAGGTAGTAGTCAGGAATTTTGCAACCCTGAGTTCGACTCTGCTGCTATACTCCATGCTATTTCAACCTCTCTTCCAGCGTATTTAATGCATCTTCCTTTCATCAGGAGAATATGCCCAGTGTGTGATTCTATTTAGCCCTTATATTTCAGGTATTTTGAAAAATTAAGTTGAAAAATTCAACTGATCCGGGAGAAAAAGCTAATGCAATTCATGAGCTGAAAGATATTCTCAATACATTTCCTTTTCATGCATATACTAATGCTTGATAGAAACTTCAGGCAAGGTGGTTAACAATGTAGCAGCTGGGAGTGGGTATCTTATGAATTTAATGTAGGAGTTGGCAACCTTTTTAACCCCAGAGAGCTTAAGCCTATGTCTAAGTGATGGTGCTTCTGAAATAAGGTGGGAGAGAAGGAACAAAGAGGATGGGGAAAGGAGTGATAGGAAAAGGAAGGTCGAAGGAGAGAAAAGGAAGAAAGGAAAAAGAAGGGAAGACCATGGACAGCTGCCTCTGGCACCAGTCATTGAAGCACCTGGTGATTACAGGCTAATTCTACCTTGCCTAATAGAGGCAGCCAGGTGGTCCAGTGGATTGAGTTGGTCTGGAGTTAGTAAAACCTGTCTTCAGTAAAATCTGTCTTCAGACACTTACTAGCTAGGTGACCCTGGGCAAGTCATTTGACCTCTGTTTATCTCAGTTTCCTCAACTGTGAAATGGGGATAATCGCACCTGTCTCTAAGGATTGTTATAATGATCAAATGATATATTTGTAAAGCATTGGGCATGAAATAAATGCTTGTTTCCTTTCCTAATATTCTGACTTTCCTATGGGCTTTCTAGGTCAGCTTGGCATAGTAAAAGATAGACTTTTCTGTTCTACTTTAGTTGATTTCTTTACCTACTTCATTTTGGGTCCTCTCATTGATTTGTTCCAATTCTATGATGGTACCCCAAGTTGAAAAAGGGAAGTTCTTCCCAAACAAACATCCAAAGGACTTGGAGGGCAGTGAAGTTCAGTAGGTGGGGTGGCTATCCCTTGAAAGCAGGAGTTCCAGCTGGAGTAGATAACTTCTTATAAGCCCCTAGTGTAGCAGGGAGTTGGGCTGGATTGGTCATGGTCAGCTCCATGGGGAGGGTGTTGTTCTGACCTCCTGCTAAAGAGCATGTGTGAAAAGAGACTTTGTCTCAGACACCCATCTTCCTTGGAATTATCCCTACCCCCTGCCACTCTCACACATACCAAGGGACCAAAGAAGATTGCTTCCCTGCTTCAGTCATGCCTGCCCTTTAGCAAAGGACTAGAGCAAATGCCATCTAGTTTAATGTCTTCATTTTACTGATGAGGAAACTCATCAGTAAAAACAGCAAATGTAGGTTAAGCGACTCGTCCAATGTCACACAGCTCTTCATTCTGCTAAGGGTTCAGGGTGGAGGCAGTGCTTGCTATTCACTGATTTTCTATACCTCTCTGTCCCTCCTAGTATCAAAGTATCAGTGTCCTATTTCAATCTGAAAACTGCTGGGTGTAAGAGTGAAGCCTGCCTGGAATCCTGGTGCTATTGGTAGAACCACCTGCCTGTGCGACACTCACACTGCTAATTGCAATCCTCCCTCCATCCCCATGAATCTTTTGACCTTGCAGACCCTCCAAAGCCTATTTTCCTGGTGCCTGTAGCTACAGTGACTCTTTACTCGCAGAAGACATTGCCCCTGCTGGAACCTGGATCTTTCTTACTTCTTTTAGCCTCAAAGGGTTTCCCTTTTCCCAGGCATCTACTGGGAAGCCCCATTATGTTTCATTAGCCTCAGAAATTCAGAGAGTTTGAAGGAGGGAGAGCATGGATCTGGCTGGTGGCATTCCCTTTGCTCCATGGGGCCTAAAATCATCAGTGGGTTAAAAAACAGCAGCAGCTCAGAATTAGGTGGACACTCGAGGACTAAAGTGATTTTATTTTATTTTGGGGAAGAGGTAGGAAAGGAAATTGATTTTTCCTACCTGAAGCTTTGTCTTTCTCCCCTTCTCCACTCTTCCCCCTCCCCTGTGGTTTACCTTGAGTAGTAGTTATTTACTTCCACTGAGGAATTCGTGCCCCACTCCCAGCCTAATCCTGCAAGCAGCCGATGCCTCCTAACCACCCCTCACTGGGGTAGCTGCAGACCCAAGTTCAGGATTGAGTTTCAGGCTCCCAAGTGGGCCTTAGGGGGGTGGCTTTGGGTTCCCTTGGTGCTTTGGAGTAAGATTACATGTCTCTGCGACGTCATAGTGAGCTTAGAGATGTTGAGTTTATTTCAGTCGGCTTCTGCTTTCTTGTTTGCTAATTTCCCCCCCTTTCCTTGCCTCTATCTTTGGTTGCTTTCTTCTCCCTCAAGGAAAAGTGCTCCCTTTGGATATATTCAGCCTCTTTTGCAGTAGGCACTTTGTCTCTATCGGCTGTTACAGAAGGAAATTTTATGTGGAATATTCATAACAAGTCTATCACTAATTATCACTTTAACAATGTGTTGTGGAGTAGATCCATGCATCGTCTGGAAAGACACACTTGCTGTGAAATTTGGGGCTTTGCCTGAAGTCCCCGGGTGCTCTGCCCACTATTGGTGTTGGATCAGATTTTTCTGTCTTTAAACCAGTAGAGGAGTTTTGGGGTTTTGTTTTTTGGTGGGGTTTTTTTGCTTTTTATTTTGTCTTCTTCTTCTAAGGGAACAAAAAAAAAGAGGCCAGCATTGTTTCTTGATATCATGGCTCTGCCTTCCTGTCCTGTCTCATATTGTCTGTCCTCATGTCAGCCACCAATAAAGTTGAATTTGGTAAGATTGCAAGAAATCAAGATTCCAAGGAGAAGTAGCAGCAGCCCCCAGGCCACCACAATGACCCAGTTTGGAGGTCAAACTGAGGTCTGTGCCAGTGGAGGAGGATCACAGCTATAGAACGAACCACAGATGGACTGTGGGGCTTCTGGCCATGGCAGCTTCCCAGATAGTCATTGTAGCAGGAGCTCTGTCTGGGGCCAGAATTGCTACCAGATCTCAGGTTTTCAATGCAAAGGACAACGAATCAGTCTCAGCTACCTGAAGGAGAAAGCACAATACAGATTTCATTTCCCTTCCTCCTCCTCCTCCTCCACCACCCCCTCTTTCCATTCTTCTCCCCTACCTCCCCCACCCTCTCCACGTCCCCCACATCCCCCACCCCCCTGCTGATAGTTCTTAGCAGCAAACAGGAAATAATGCGTGGTCCTAACTTGGAAAGTCTCAGCTGGTAGGTGCTTTCAGGGTAAAATGTTGCTACCAGGGCCCTTGGTGTCGAAAAGCAAAGTTTGAAGGCCTTTGCCATGGAACTTTGTGGATAGAAGCAGGGCTGAAGCCCCCAGAGGCCCATTCCAAATGAGGCTAATAGCTTAAATGGGGGCTGAGTGGTAATGGAGCATAATGGAGTGGCGCTCCCAGTTGGAAATTCCAATCTAGTCATAGAAATAAATCAGACAATCTTTACATAGGCCAAGGAAGGGACAATGAGGAATGGATTGCCAAAAATCTGGCTCAGTTTGGCAGCATACCTCCTATTTTAGGATATGAGAACGACACCATGGTACGATGCTGTGTCTGGGTGTGGTTTCTCAAACCTGATATGCCTATGGGACAGCCGACGAATCATTATTGCCTTACATTTTCATTCATTTAAGCAGCAAGTATTTATTAAGCACCTACTGTTTTCCAGACATTATCTTAGGTGCTGGGAATATAAAGACTAAAATAAAACAGTCTCTGCCTTCAAGAATCAGGAAACCACAATGTATATGGAGAAGTAAATAGAAAAATATAAGCTATATACATAGTAAACACAAAGTTTACATTCTGTGGGGGAAACTATATACAGGGACATATACAGAATTGATGCTAAGGGATTTGGGGAAAGCACTGCAGACTAAAAGGGCCAGGAAAGGTTGAGTGTGCAGAGGTGACCCCTTGAGCAGATCAGTCTTCAAAGGAAGTGAGGGATTCTGGGAGCCAAAGGAGAGGGAAGAGTGCATTATAGGCCTGGGAGACAGGCAGTGCTAGAAGGCAGAATGTTGTGTACAGGGAACAGCAAGTAGCATCCTCCGCTGAAATGGATTGAATTAAATTAAATTACAGTATGACAGTGTTATGTCGGGACTTTCCCACTTGAACCTCTTTCTGCTTGTTGCTGGGAATGCTGTGATGCTGTAATGACTCTGGTTATTGCAGAAGACTTTGGATTCTGCACAAAAGTGGGATCTCCCATCCTTCCTGGCCCTGTCCTTCTTCCAGGAGCCTTCTCTTTATTTTCTTGTCTCCTGTTGATGCAGCCACCACCACCATCGGGAGTGTGTGTGTGTGGGGGGGGTGGATTTTGATAGGAACAGTGGTACCTTGTGTACCTTCCCTTTAGTTGGTTGGCTGTTTGCCAGCCTGTCTGACCTGGATGAGTGGCAGCCGCACTTTAGGTCTCTGCACCGGAGAGGGAGACTATTGTTTGGGGAAGATTGGGGCACAGAGTGAGAACATGATAGCTTTATTTAAGTTTTAAAAAAGAATTTAGGTGAAGGGTTTAGATTTGTTTTACAAGGCCCCAGAGAGGAGAACTAGGAACAATAGGTAGATACTAGGATTAGACCAGTCAAGACTCATTGCAAGGAAGATCCTGATCATCAGTGCTCACCCAAAGTTGAGTGGATTGCCCTCTGGAGATGATGAGGTCGGTCCCTTTCACTTTTGGTCTTCAAGCAGAGGCTAGGTGACCATCTGTGGGTTATCATGGGGAGAAGGGGAGCGTTCTTGTTCAGATATGAATTGGTCTGAGAGTTCATGTCCCTTCCAACTCTGAAGGAAATCCAGTGATTTTATGATGGAAGGCCCAAGCCCAAGCTGGTCTCCTTTCCTTGCTTCAAACAGGGAGGGATGAAGAGCTCCAAAGTAGACACTGAAGGATAGCCTCCTGAAGGGAAGCCTTGACAGAATGGGGATATAAGTGGATGAGAGGATTGAGAACCCCAGTTGTCATCACCTCCGCTGTGTCAGGATTCCAGGGCTCTTTGTTACAGTGTCAGTGTTTTGTATCCTTTGGCCTGTTTTTTCTTCTCATCATACATGATTTGTAAACACTTTGGATGTTCTGCATCTTTTAAACATTGTCTCAATAAACCTAAAAAGTTTTCAACAGTTTTTTTTAAATTGTTGTTTTGTTTAGGGTTCTTCAGGGGTTTGGGACTTGCCCAACGGTGAAGGTTGGGGTGGAGATGATGGTATGTGAACTCCCCTGGCACAGTTAAATGGAAATCTGTGTCTGGGAGGGGAAATTTGAGGTAGTTTAAAAACAGAACTCCTAAGAGGTCTGTGATGCATGTCCCTAGGACTAAAACCTTACAGAGGACACCTTTCTCTGTGTGAGGAGATGGGAATCCTGGGCAGGGTTTGTCTGGTGAATGAATAAGTATATTTTGAAAGAAATAAGCATCAGCTCTGGAAGGTCTGTAGTCATTAAATATTCTACCATTTTATCAAGGAATGACCAATTATTTAACTTTTTCTGGAGAAACCAGATAGTTCTTTTAACAATGCTATGATCTGGCAATTTTAAGAATAAAGCAGAGAAACTTCTATTTAACCTGTCTGCCTTATATGGAACTAAATGACCTCGTTTCTATTTGTGAGCTCTTAAAATGTGTGTTTAAATCCAGAAGACAGGAGAAGTGAGAAGGGGTCTGGAGTACCTTACAACTGTTACCTTAATTCCATCTTGCCACAATGCATGTGTTTCTGGCTATAACTGCTTCCTTGCCCAAATACAGCCATGAATAATAATGAGAACACGGTAGTGACCCTGCTGAAATGACTCTTGCTCCAGAACTGGTTGTTTTGGGAAGTTTGTGGTTGAATCAACATTTCAGTTGCCTGTAGTTGACTATCAGAAAAGAGCTGAAGACTTGAGAAATGAGAAGAATGATGGGGAAGTAGAAAACCAGCCACAAGGATGTGGAGGGGGGAAAGGCAATAGGTTGAAGTGGCCATGTTTGGGAGAGGTAGTGAGAGGTTTGGACTTTGTTAAGGCTGGAAAATCAAGAGTTTGGGAGCAGAAAAAAGCCATCCTTCACACTTTGATTACTCATCTTTTTTTGTATTATATTGTTTTGTTTAAACTAGGAAAATAGCAAATTAAACTATATTAAAATTTAAGGTGGGAGAGGGGACCCAATAACTCCCTCCCCACCCTGAAATTCCTTGTATTATTCAATAGTTTGTGGCACTTAAAAAAATGTCATCTTGATTCCTATTTTCTCTGACATTTCCTGACCCAGAGTTTTGATAATACTGGAATTGTTATGACTTGGACCATATTCTGTCTCTCCAAGTATAGCTGGAGAGCAAGTAGCCTGGGGGAAGAACCCTGGTTCTACAGTTGGAGCATCTGGAATCGAATCCCTCCTCTAATGCTTACTCTTTCTATGACGTAGGGCAAGTCACCTTAATCTCCTTGAGCCTCAGTTTTTTCATCTTTAAAATGGGGAGGAGTGGACCAGATGGCTTCACTTTTAGATAAACCTGTAGCTAGCTACTGATGCCTTTTCCCCCAAATAACTTTGGAGACATTTTTGTATGCCTGTTCATGTTGTCTTCCTGAGCTAGAATGCATGCTTCTTGTGAGAAGGAGCTGGTTTCACTTTTGGTTTTGTTTCCCCAGTGCCCAGCATCATGCCTGCTGCATAGTAGGTGCTTTGATAAATCCCTGGTGACTGATTGATTGATCCTCTGTCCTCTGCCTTAGTTACTGAAGACTATCTTATTCACAGCAGCTCAACTGGAGGCAATCTCAGAGGTGATCTAGTTTTTTTAGATGACTTGGGTTCTGCCCTCTGTCACTTGGAAGTTGTATGATCCTCCAATCTCTCTGAGCCTCAGTTTTCTTATCTGTAAGATGGGGTGAGAGTGTCTGCCTCACAGGCTTGTTTGAGATCCAGTTAGATATTTTGCAAACTTTAAAGGGCTAGATAAATACCACTTAAGGATAGGGAAAAGAGATCAAACCTGTGAGTTCATGAATATAGGGAACTTCCAGATAATGAAACTCAATCAACAAAGGTAGGTACCTTCTCCAAAACTTTCCAGTCTTTAGGGTTGTCTATTAGGGCTCAGAGATTAAGTGACTTCCCCAGGGTCACTCAGCCAGTGTATGTCAGAGGAGAATCTCAATCCCAGCTCATCCTGGCTTCTAGACTGACTTTCTGTCCACCAATCACTCGACCTTTTAATATCAATTGCTATTATTCCAGATCATATGATTTATAGCTGCAAGGAACTTTTAGAGGTCATGTAGTTCAACTCTGGCACTTTGCAAATGAGAAAAATGCAGCCCAGAGAATTAAGTGATTTACCCAGGGCCACACAGATAGTAAGGAAGTAGCTGATCAGAGCTTCAAGCCCAGGTTCTTCTGACTCTACATCCAGAACTCTGAAAGTTCTACTGATTTTCATCTTGACATTGATGAGATCAACTCCTCTTCCTCTTCCTCCTTCTAAAGTCACTTCCCTGGCCAAGATCTTGCCCTGTTCTTCTTCTAATGCCTTCTTTGGCCTCTGCCAAAGACCCTCTAGTCTCCCCCAGTTAGAACATATACATGAGTGGCTTGTGATTTCATTGCTGAAGATACCCCTTCCTTTGATTCAGTAGATATCCTCTCTGTGACTTAGTAAGTCTTTGATAATTGCTTTGGCAAAAAAAATCATCTCCCTTCTAGTCAATCTGGTGATGAGACTCTCCAAACCAAGCTAGGCTGCTGTGAATGATAACCAGAGAGTCCTCAGATAACAGAAGTTGAGTTGAGGAGGGAGTGCATTCTAGATATATATGGTCACCAACCTGTACAAAGGCATGGAGAGGGAAGTTGAATCTTTATTTAATTGTTAATTTTGTAGCTAGTTTAGGCTATATTCATTCACATTTGTAGCTGGGCTTCTTTATAAAGGTGTTCTGTGGCCTTAAGATGGGGATGGATGTGTGTGATCTCCCAGATGGGATTTTAATCTTCTCTGGGGCATGAATTTATTTATTTATTCTTCCATAGTATCCAGCCACCATATGAGCTCAGCACTCAATAAGCATGTGATTTGGGTTATTTGGATTTTATAGGTTGGTCATCTCTGGGATACTCAGAGACAGAGTGAGAGTAAGAACCATACATTAGACTCATGAACCATGCTGTGCTTGTATACCCTGGAAAACAGGAAGAGATTGAATGAACACAATAAGTTAGAAAAAAGGGGGTTGTAGGAACAACAGGGAGATTGGTTGGTGGTTTGCAATTGGCAAAGGTGGAATGAGCAAGGTGAATCACATTTTAGAGACAGAGACACACTGAGGCAGAGATGGGATTGAACAACCACTGAGTGGTTCCAAGAATACGCTGACATTTTTAATTTTTAATTTTTCCTTTTCTTTCCCAGCTGGGAGTCAGGAAGACCTGAGTTCAAATCCAGCCTCAGACTCTTAGTAGCTATGTAATGCTGGGCTGGTCACTTAGCCTTTGTCTGCTTCTTCAGTGTCTACTTCCCAAGAGTGTTGTGTGGATAAAATGAAATGTCTGTGAAGTGTTTTTATAAACCTTGAAACAGTACATAAATGAAAGCTGCATTCTTGTTATTGTAGTTGTGATGATCATCATTAGTGTCCCAGTTCTAATAGACTGTAAGCTCCTTTGTAGTCCAATATCTGGCATGCAGCACATGCTTCATAAATGCTTGCGGCATTGAAGTCAGTTGGGCTGAACTCTGTCATCCTCAATGCCAGCCAGTTCCAGACTGGGTCTCCATGTAGGTCCACCAGAGAGGATCTTCCTAGCATTCTCGAAGCCTCCTCCTTCAGTGATTCAGCTTAGCTCCTGGGAGGCCCTGGCTGACCACAGGCTCACCATGAGTCAGCATGCAACGCTGTCGTCTGAATTGTTATTAGTAAGAAACAAACCAGAGGTTTCAGGGGACCATGGGAGCTAGAAGACAGCAGTTCCTTGAGAGCAGGGACTGTCTTTTGCTTTTCTTTGTATCCTTAACCCTTAGCACAGTGCATGGTATGTAGTAGGTGCCTAATAAATGCTTACTGAATGACTGACCTTTCACATATCACCTTTCCTATGTAAAGAGCTGAGATTTTCTGTGAAAGCTGTGCATATTCGTTGGTGGTTTGCATTTGGCAAAGACCCTGCCTAAGAATTATTTAATCGGATTTAGCCAAGAAACGCGCACGCGCGCGCGCATATGTGTGTGTGTGTGTGTGTGTGTGTGTGTGTGTGTGTGTGTGTGTGTGTGTGTGTATGGTGGGTATTGTGGGGAGAGCAGGGCCCTGGCTCAGACCTTGGACATTTCTTCCATCAGGCCTACCATAATTCAAATTCAAAGTGGAGAAAACTTGTTAAGCTTAAGATGAAGCAGTTGAATAGAATTATGTGAACATGGGCCCCTGGTTCTGTCTGATTAGACAGCAAGGTATGGACTGAGTACTGGATTTAGAGTCAAGAGAACTGAGTTTACATCTCACCTCTAGCACTTATTAAATGACTTTGGGTGAGTCACTTCCCTTCTCTAAGGGGATCTCTCCTAGCTCTAATGTTCTATGTCTGAGGATACTTTCTGCCTCTAATGTTCCATATTCTAAGGTCCCGCCTAGGTCTGATATTTGATATTCTAAAGGTCCTCCCAGCTCTGACATCCTGTGTTCGAAGGGCCCTCCCAGCTCTGACAATCTATGTTCAAATTTCCCTTCCAGCTCTAACCTATTACACAAGTTTTAAGCCTAGCCCTAAAATGTCTACAAAATCAACAAATTCCAAAGGCTGTTTTTATTGTATTTGAATCTTGCTTTAGCACATAATTCTTGAAAGAAACACAAGCATTTGATTAATTGAAAAAATCCTTTTGTTCGGTGCATATATTCATCATCTAGGGATTTTTTGAATAGTGGGATTGGATCCATGCTAATGTCTTCACTGGTCATTTGACTGTGCTATGCTCTACCGAATAGAGAGGTAATGCATTTTAGAGAGAAGTCACACCAGGCCTGTAAACAAAACACTTGGCTTCTCGTCCTGCCTCTTCCTTGTCCCAGCTGAGTGATTTGTAGGCAGTATCACTTTATCCCCCTGAGCCTTGGTTTCCATATCTATCAAATGAAGGTGGTAATATTTGCACCTCCCACCTCAGGGGTGTGTGAGGAAGACATTTTATAAGCCCTACAGTGCCATAGAAATGGTATTTCTCATCATATAATCACCAGTATCTATTATTATCTTATTCATTTAAGAAGGAAAAATCCAAGGATGTGGTTAGAGGGAGAAGGGAAGGCCTGTTCTCTTTGGGAAGCCTCTTTTGATGAGCGGAATTACAGAAAATAAAATGATGTATAGGCATAATTAATTCTCAAGTGGTTGGGATTTGTATTTAGTGTCTAGTTCAGCAGTTCCCAACCTGTGGGTTATGTTCAATTTGTAACAATGAAAATACATCCTGTGTATCAGATAGGTTCATAACAGTAGCAAAATTACAGTTATGAGTAGCAACAAAAACAGTTTTATGGTGGGGGGGGGGAGTCACCACAACATGAGGAACTATATTAAAGGGTCGTGGCATTAGGAAGGTTGAGAATCACTGGTCTAGTTTATTCCTTTGTACCTTGAAGAATGTGAGTATTTTCTGCTTTAATTTTGCTTCTGCCTCTGTTTATTTTTTTCCTCTGATTTTACCCTGAAAAATAATTAAAAAATTTTTTTTCTCTTCACCCATGCCTCCAATTTAAAATTAACTATGGAGGACCCATAATGGAATTCTTTCCAAGCCTCACTGAGGTACAAAGCATTTTAAAATAAACCTATTTTCATTATACATCTTCTCTCCTTGCTTTACCTAAACAATTTTCTCCTCTTTGGAACCCCCCAAAATTGGAGACCCTTTTATTTTGAATCTAAATTGGTAACTGGGCCCTTGTGAAAGAAACCAGCAGAAGACTTTGGAAGATTGGTTAACATAATACATCATAGAGTCAGGATTCAAAAGGAACTTGATGGGCTAGAAAATTGAGCTGGATCAAAGAAGGTAAAACTTAATGGGGACTAAATGTAAAGTCATATATTTGGCTTCAAAAAATCAACTGCACAGATTCAAAATGGGGGAGCCATGGTAAGACAGCAGTTTGAAAAGGATCTGAGTAGTTTTGTGGACTGCAAACTCAAGATGAATCAGCAATATAATATGGAAGCTAAGAAAGTGAATGAGAATTTAGTCTGTATGAAGAGAGGAATACTGTCTGGGAACAAGGAAGTGATAGTCTCTGATTCACTGTTTTCTACCCTCATTGGACCCATCTGGAGCATCATGTTCAGCTCTGGGCCCAATGTATTAGGAAGGACAGTAATAAGAGAGAGAGAGAGTCCCCAGAGGAGGGCATCTAGGATAGTGAAGGGCCTTGAGTTCATGCCATATGAGAGTAGATTGGAGATACTTAACCTGGAGTAGGGAAGAGTCAAAGGATATGGGACAGTTATAGAGTTATCACCTATTTTTCCACATTGACAAAGGATTAGAGTTATTCTGTTTGGCTCCAGAGGATAGAATAAGAGACAAAAGTTGCAAAGAGGTAGATTTAGCCTTGATTTAAGGACACATTTCCTAATGGAGTCTATCCAAATGTAGACTGGTCTACCTTTAGATAGATAGTAAGTTCCCCTTCATTGGAAGTATTCAAGCAAAGTATGACTACTTTCCAGCTCTATTGTAGAGGTGGTTTTGTCATTCAAGTTTGGGTTGGACCAGAGGGCTCTTCTCACTATGTGATGCTGTGATTTAATGGAGTGTGATCTGTAATCCATGGGAAGTCTTCTTCCTGCCTTCCCAACTCAGACCCTTATAATGTCTTCCTCTGCCACCAAATATTTCCTGAGCTCTTAATAGATCCCTCAGTGGTATTTGTCTAAGTAAGAAGACTGTCCACTGCTGGTCACTACATTTATAGGATAGGGAACAAGTAGAGAGAAGACCCAGAGATGATAATAACTTCCATTTGTCATTATAATGCTTGAAGACTTACAATCAATGTACATTTATTAGGCACTTAATATGTGTGAGGTGCTATGCTAAGCACTAGGGATACAAAAAAGAGCAACAGACACTCTCTGCCCTCAAGGAGCTTACGGTCTAATGGAGGAAACAACATATAAACAAATATGTACAAAGAAGCTATAGACTGGATAAACAGGAGATAATTAAGAGGGAAGGTACTAGAATTAAAAGGGGATGGGGAAAGTGTCCTGAAGAAGGTGGGATTTTAATTGGGACTTAAAGAAAACCAGGGAGATCCTTAGTCAAGAGTAGAAGAAGGAGATCATTCCATGCATGAGGGACAGCCAGAAAAAATGCCCAGAGCTGAGAGATCTAGTGTCTTGTTCATGGCATAGCTAGAGGCTGGTATCACTAGATCAAAGAGTACATGTCCAGGAGTAGGGTATAAGAAGAATGAGAAGGTAGGAGGGGGTTATGTTATACCAAATAGAGCACTGTATATTTGAATTTGGAGGCAATAAGGAGCCACTGGAGTTTATTGAATAAGGGAGAGTGGCATGATCAGACCTGAACTTTAGGAAAATCACTTTAGTGGCTGAATAGAGAGTGGATTAAAGTGGGAAAAGACTTGAGGCAGGCAGCCTCATCAACAGGCTATTACAACAGTCCGGGTGATGGGGTGATGAGGACTTCTACTTGAGTGGTAGTGGTAGTGTCAGAGGAGAGAAAAGGGTGCATTGCAAAGATGTTACAAAGGTGTCATCAGCAGTCCTTGGCCACAGATTGGATAGGGATTGGGAGTGGTGAGAGATAGGAATCCAGGATGCCTCCTAGCTTGTGAACCTAAGGGACTTGGAGGATAGTGTTGCCCTCTAAAGTAATAAGGAAGACAGGAAAGGAGAAGGTTTAGGAGGGAAGACAATGAGTCTTTTTTCCCAATGTTTTGGACATGTTGAGTTTAAGTTACCTGAACGTCCATTTCAAGATGTGTGAAAGGCATTTGGAGATGCAAGATTGGAGGTCAGTAGAGAGATGGGGTAGGAAAGGTAGATCCTAGAGTCATCAGCATAGAGATGGTAATTAAATCCACGGAAGCTGATGAGATTGCCAAGTGAGGTAGTATAGAGGGAAAAGGGAACTCAAGATAGGGTCCTGAGGAACACCTATGGTTAGAGGGTATGATCTAGACGAGGATCCAGCAAAGGAGACAGTGAAGAATTGATCAGATTGATAGTGCAAATATTACTATTCCCATTTTACAGATGAGAAAATTGAGATTCAGAAATGTTCAGTAACTTATCCATGAGCACATAACTTATAAGTAGCAGAACTAAGTCTTGAATCCACATCTGTTGATCCAAGACCATGGCTCACTCTGCTATACTAAAATAACTTCTCAACAAACATTTCTTGAGCTCATGCTCCATAGTAAATCCTGGTGCTGAGTAGAGGGCAGGGACTATTTGTTTGTTTTTCCTTTGTATCCAGTGCCTGGCATGTTCTAGACATCTAATACATATTTGTTGAGCTGAATTGAATTAGACTACATTTTTGGTTACCATCTTTAAAAAATACGCATTAAAACTAAACAGGAGGGGCAGCTAGGTGACACAGTGATTAGAGCACCATCCTTGGAGTCAGGAGGACCTGAGTTCAAATTTGACCTCAGATACTTGATATTTACTAGCTGTGTGAACTTTGACAAGTCACTTAATCCCAATTTGAGGGGCCTTCCCCCCTCAAAAAAACAAAACCAAACCAAATAGGGAAGGTCCAGAGAACAACAACAGTGATGAAGATCAGTGCCTGATAAGCTAGACAAGAAAAGCATATATAAAGTACTTACTTTGTGCCAGGCACTTTGCAAATGCTGGAGATACAAATATACATGTGAGCAAGACAGTGTGGAAACTGAGACCCACAGAAGTCATTATGATTTGCCCAAGGTCACACAGGTCAGTAGTCAATGGCAGAACTGGAATTTGAACTCAGGTCCTCTTATTCTAAATCCACTGGTTTTTTCTTACCATACCATGGTACTCTTCTCCCTGGGATCACGTCATTTTAGAGCTGGCTTCACAATGAAAATGGCTAGAGAAGAAATGGATGGCATTTCCACGTTCTTTCTTTGCCACATTCTGGCCAAGAAGAATATGGATTCCCTAACAAACCCAGTTGGCAGAGTCAAGCAGCAGAATGTCCCTTCTGTGGTTTACCCAAACTGAGAGTAAACAGAGGAGAGCCTTGTTGGTTGATATGCTGTGGAAACAGAACAAAAATCAAAGGGGAAAACTGAATCAGCTTGCCTCCTCTGTCCTACACCAAGGTACTACTACTATTTTGCCCCCAGTTAACAGAAATGACCCTGACACAATCAAGGTCTTTTTTACTCCCCTCTCTTTGGTTTGGTACCATAAATCTGATTCTTTAACCAGGGAGCCCAGCTTTATCATGGATGAGTCAAGGTCTCTTCCTGTCTTAATTTTCTTTCTTTCATCAGTCAGGAAGGGAATGGCATAGCCAACTTGTTCATACTGGTGTAAGTAGGCACTTTCTAAGTGGGATTTTTTACTTCATCAATATCATCTTGGATTTGTGAGTGGTAGAAAGAACTCAGGATTCGGTGACAAAGAACTGCAGTTTCTTACTAGCAATATGACCTTTGCCAAGTCACTCCTTCTAGGACTCGGTTTTGTCATCTGTAAAATAGATTGGACTAGATCAGAGGTGTCAGATATGTGGGGTGGTCTGCAACTCTTGTGTGGGGACAAAACCAGATTAAAATGTAATTTGGAAATATTTAACAAAATAAATAAAAATGCAATAAAACATAGATAATGTTAATATGTGGTTTTCTAAGTTGTTATGTAGTCTGTGGGGATCCTCATATAAGGTTTCTTACATTACATAAGTTAAGAAAGACCTCCATTTCTATTTGAACTTGATACTGTTGGACTGGATGATCATTAAGGTCCTTTTCATGATTAAGTCTATGATCTTTGAATTTTGCCGAGACCTTGTTTCTTGCCCCAATGGTCCACTTCACCTGGCAAATCAGACCTTGTCCTGATCATGAAACCTTGCCTCCAGATAGAATGATATAGCAGGAGGAGGAAGCCTTCCTATTGGAATCAGAGACTATTCAAATTCTTGCTCTGCCACTGCACAGAAGTCCTTTGGCAAAGTCCTTTCACCTCTTGGGTTTTCCCTTCTGTTGAATGAGGGGGTTGATCTTCTGTGTCTATTCCAGATTTTATAATCCTGTGATCTGTGACTTTGACTTCCTGTTCTGATCCAGGCTTGAACCTGGATGGTCTAATGGTTCAGACTCAGTTTTGGAATAAGAGACATGCAGAATGGTGTCAGTGAGACTGTGCCTATAAGGGTGGGTTAAAGGAGATGAGGGTGTTGGCCTGGAGAAGACAGGACCTAATGGAGACATGATAGCTATCTTTAAGTGTTGGAGAGGACGTTATATGGAATTAGTTGATCAACAAATATTTTTTAGTACTTGTTATAAACCAAGCACTTGTACTAGCTGGTGAGGATACAAGGATCTAAATGAAATAGTGCTTGTCTCTTGAGGAGCTCATCTCCCATTTGGGGAAAAAGCATGAACATATACAAATATCTACAAAATGCATACAAATTAATATATTCAAATTATATCCAGTTGGAGATATCCGAAGGGTAGTTGGAGATGAGGGATTGGTCAACAGAGATTGGGGCAGCAGGAAAGATAGATCTGAAAGTTATTGGAATAGAGATGGTCATTAAATCCATAGGAACTGATGAGATCACCAAGTGAGGTATTACAGAAGGTCTAGGTGCTAGTGGCTGGGGAAATTGGGAGAAGCTTCATCAAGGATGTGATGGTTGAGCTGAGAATGGAAGGAAGGTAGGGATTCTGAGAGGAGGTGAGGAAAGAATTCATTCCAGGCACGAGGGACAGTCTTTAGACAGAGAGGAACATGGCATATCACATGTGAGGGATACTGAGGTTCAGAGAAGAATAGACTTGTGAGTATCAATGTATAGTAAACCTGGAAAGGTAAACTGGCTATAATCATCTCCATTAGAATGGGATCTCCCTGATGGAAGAGGAGATTTCTACCCTTTTTTGTATCCCAGGCACTGGAACATAGTAAGCCCCTAATAAATGCTTGTTGACTGACTAATCATGATATAAAGGGTTTTGAATGCTACCTCCCCCCACCCAAAAGAAGTTCTTTACAAGAAAGCCATTGGCATTGTTACTATTGATGCTATTATTATCAATTATGGGTGACTCAGTTCTGTAGAATTCTAGGCTTGGATTCAAATTCCGTTTCTGACATTTGCTTGCTGTGTGAAGGAGGCTCTGGTTATAGAGTCAGAGGTCCTGGGTTCAAATCCTGTTTCTGCTGCTTAATAACTCTTTGACTTTGGAGATGTCACTTAACCTCCATGGGCCTTGGTTTACGTATATGTAAAATGGGGAATTTGAACCAGAGGGCTTTAGAGGTCCCCTTCCAGCTTTATATCTTTGATCCCAAGAGTCTATACTATAATTCATAGCAACTTCCCTATCTGAATGTCAGCCAACTTCCAAGCACTTAGTTACCAAGTCATATGTGGGCTATTTGATCTGTTTCAGTGAGGGCATAGCTTACTATGCTGACAAAACCATAGACTTATTTACATATTTGTAATTATACATCACGATTATGTAATTTATCATTACTGTTTATGTCATTGGTGTGGGCCTTTCTTGAGTGTGCAGAGGTCCTTCTGCAACTTAATACAGAGGCCATCTTGTTTGGCTCTCTGGCCAGGGAGGCGGCTTTTAGCTCTGCACGAAATTTTTTGTGAGAATGAAGTTTCTCATTGGAAAGAAATCTCTGTTTGGAGGCTTAATATGTCAGCTGCCCTGCTTTTTTCTTCCTATTTCCTGAGCTGGTGCTGTCTACAGATCTCTGCAGACAGCAGATCTTTCTTCTAACTTGCTTTGTCGAACTGTCGAAATGTGCCCTATATACCTGGGAAATCGCCCTGCTGGTGAATAATGCATCTTCTCGGCAGCTTGTCAGTCTGGGGAGATTATTTGGAATCCGTGGAGAATTGTTCGCAGATAATGACACTGAGTGCTTCTCCCCACTAGGATGACTGAAAACAGCTCTGCTTGGGCTTGGCCTCCGGAAATCATAGATTAAAGAAATTGGTGGCAAGCCAGGGGAAAGTCTGCTAACTGGGGTCGCTTTTACCTGAGCAGCCCAGCAGCCTGGGAGCTTGGGAAAAGAAGGCTAGGATTCTGGAGCTATCTGCTTGGGAAAAAAGCAGCTGACTTTGAAGCCTGAGGCTTCCATCGACCAGCTAGCTTGTACAGAGCACCTCTTATGTTCCTGGCACTGTGCTGGATGCTGGTGATTCAGAGCTAAAATGGAATAGTCCCTGCCCTCAGGGAGCTTTCATTATAATGAGGAACTTGCATTTTAATGAAAAATGCTACATTCTGAGTAGAGATGTTATAGACAGGCTTCTTGTGAAGAATGAGATGGGCTCTTCAATCCCTCCCCACCTGCAACTTGAGCTTGAGATTCTGCCACGTTTGAGAAACACCAGAACAGGGCTAAAGTGTCCATTCTGTTCTCCTATGGAGGCCCCTCTCTACCTGTTGCATAATTACTCACCTGGATGCCCAGACCTTTGTTCAGGTTATCCATCGAGGGACATTTCTTTATTAACTGTGTCAAGCCTACACCTTAGCCTACCCTGATTCCTGGATGACCATAATCCTTCCCTTCCCCATTTTCCCAAATGATTTTTTTACCTAGATCTGAAACATTTTAGGGAGGACTATGAGGCAGCTAGGTGTCGAAGTATCTAGCAACATGACCTGGGGCAACTCATTGAACCCCTCTGAGCCTCATTTTCACATAGGATACAGTCCAGCCTGACAGCTAGGTGATATAATGCATAAATTCACTGGATTTGGAGTCAGGAAATGAGTTTGAATCCTGCTTCAGACACTTAATAGCTCTGTGATTCTGGGCAAGCAACTTTATCTCAGTCTTAGTATCTGTAAAAAGAGCACCTACTTTATAGGATCGTTGTAAGGATAAAATGAGATATTTGTAAGATGCTTTGTTAAATCTTAAAGTGCTAAAGAAATGCTAGCTATTCTTCTTCTTCTTCTTCTCATTATTATTATTATTATTATTATTATCATCTCACATTACCAGAGTATAAAATTCATAACTTGCAAGAAGACTCAGAGGAGCCCAGAACCGCTTGTAGAGACATATAAAGATCCTATATAGCCCATCATATTCCCCTGGAAAGGAATTGAGATTGGAGTCACCATTGCGGAAACTCTTTGCCATTCTGGTGAATCCTTCTTTCCCATAGATTCACATATAGTAGTACTTCTTTCCCTACCCCACCTCCAAGACTCATTGTATCCCTCTGTGGTTTATATGTCCTCCAGGAGGTAAACAGACTTTAGGTGCTTCTGGACGAGCAAGCCCCTTCCCAACAAACCTGCCCTGTCTGAGTAACATTTGCTGGCTTTTCTCTCCAAGCGAGCAGTCTTCTTTTTTCTCCAAGGAACATGCCACATCAGGAAATCCCCTTCTCTCTTTAATAGATCTATAGCTCTTAAACTATGAAACTTGAAAACTTGAGGTTACCCACAAGGCATCTCCCCAAGTTGGAATTCCCCTGTTGGCCAAGTGAATTTATACATGTCCGTTTCTGCCATGTGCTTCTGCAGGAAATCACTGGCTGCCACCAACCCTTGAGCTGGGAAAGTCCACTCTCAGGTCTTCTATCTTTTGGCTTGTGCTCAGATATCAAAACAAAAAGACAGAAGGCAGTCAGGGATTTGAGGTCCAGGAACTCCCCTCTCTGGCCACCTGGGCAAGCACATGCCATGTGTTTCTTCTGCCAAGAGTTGCCATGACCAGCTTTTTTGGGGTGCAAACTGTTGGACACAGGGTTTTTGTTTGTTTCATTTGGTTTTCTGGACCAAAAGGAAGCATTCATGTGCCATTGCCAGGAGTTACCTTGGGTAGAAACAACTACAAATGGGCTTGGGCCCATTGTACTGAGTGCTGGTCTATCTTCTCAAAGTCTGAGTGCATGAGGGAAGAAAAAAAAAACACCCGAAATGTCTCACAACTCACTTTTATATAATCTGGAGAGGAGCAGTTTTTCCAATCAGAATCTATCCTCTGAAATCTCAGTCGGTCTTCCCTGTACCCTATTAGCAAGTGAGTATGCCATGATTGTATGGGGAGATGCATTGAGAGACCTCCAAACAAAGAGCCAGATCCTGTAATTTCTGTAATTTCATCACATCTGATCAATTAGTTACTACCCCCCACAAAGGCTCTCTCCCCATCTCTTTCTGCTTTGCATATACACCAATACCTAGCCAAATAATCTGCCCATTGAGAGTATTTAATAATTGTCAATTAAATGATACTGTACAGAAGACAAACTACCTTCTTTGGAAACTTTTTTTTTTCTTTAGGGTTGGGAATCAAACAAACTGCTTTGCTAAGGAGTGCTCAAGCGAAAGAGGTCCCATTTTAGGTGAATTTGCAGACAGCTGCCAAAATATGCAGAGATACGGGTCTAACCGTGTTACTCCACAGTACAAAAAGCTTCATTTGCTCCCGATGGGCGTGAGGAGAAAACCCAAACTCCTCTCTTTGACCTTGATGTGCCTTCTCCGTCTGGCTCCCAACTATCCTTCCACACATTCCTCCTCCTCATGCGTTTAATTCTCCAAACTGGCTGACTTGCTAGTCTCTGCATGTAACTTTCTATATCTCATGACTTTCCATGAGGTGTTCCACATGTCTGGTATGTGTCCCCTCCTCTCCTCCTCCTCCTCCTCCTCTTCTTCCTCCTCCTTTTCCTCTTCCTCTTCTTTCTCTTCCTCCTCCTTCTTTTCTCTTCCTCCTCCTCTTTCTCTTCTTCTCTTCTTCCTCTTCTTCTTCCTCCTCTTCTTCCTCCTCTTCTATAAAAAAGGATAATAATACCACTTCTCTCAGAATTGTTGAGGACCAAATGAAATAGTATTTGTAAAGTGTTTTGGAAACTTTAAAGTCCTGTATAAATGCTGGCCATTATTATTATTTATAGGGGAGAACACTGAGGCCTGAGGAGTGAATCTGACTCAGCTAAGGTCACATAGCTAGTCAGTAGTCTGGAGCTCAGATGCAGGTTTCTTTACTCCAAATCCAGCATTCTTTCTTCCATACCTCACTGCTCTTGTTAGGATATGACTCATCTATCAAAGCCCAGATCCAGGGCCATCTCCTTCTCCTCAAGACCCACTGGGGACGGAGGCACCCTAGGCATGAAGGGCTTAGCTGGTATGCCCAAAGGGGACAAAGATTCAGGACTCCAGGACACCCTCATATCTGCTAATTACATTTTTATGGCCTACCCTGTTTGAAGCTTCACATCCCCTGGCCTGACTGATCGATCTCCCATGTTCCTGACATCAGTTTTTGTTTTGTTTCATCTGCTTCCTCCCAGGCTGCTTCACTGGACTACCCCTTTGGCTTTGATAGTCTCGACCCTGTACCGTACCCACATCACTGCAATTAGCCTGGCCTTGGCATCTAAGCAGGGATTAGACTAATCTGTGCTCCTGGTGCCTCATCATTCCAGCACATCAGTCCCTCCTCTCCCTGACTCAGTGCCCTCCTATTGGTGTGATTCATCCTGGCACTGAACTCCCTTCACTTTAAAGCCTGCTGTCTTTCCCTGTTCTCTGACTCTGAGGCATGGTCCCCAGGCTCAAGTCACATTCCATGGTCCTCATCTAAATTCACTACTAATATCCAAATTGTTTTTCCTTTTGGCTCAGGAGACCCTCCCCCTCAAAAGACTTTTCCTGATGCCTCCCTCTGCTGGTTCTTAGTGCTTTCCACCCCTCCTGAAATCACTTTGTTTTCATATATTTTTTTATTTGCTTATTTGTGTCTTTGTCATACCCACCCCACCCCCCAGTAGACTGTAAGTTCCTCAAGGTCAAGGACAGTTTTGTTTTTGCTTTTGCATGCCCAGTCTGAAGCACAGTGTCTGGCACATAGAAGGGACTGAGTAAATGCTGTTTAAATCGCGTTGGAGCTAGAAGAGACCTCAAAGACCACCCAGTGCAATCCCCTTATTTCACAAATGAGGAAACTCCATCATGGGAAGGTAAGTAATTGGCTTAAGGTCCAGCAGAAGTGGCCTTTGAACCCACGTCCCCAGAGTATAGGGCTGGTATTCTTTCCACTGTCCTAGGCTGCCGCCCCTTTGGGCTGTGCAATATACTTGGAGAGAATGGGCTACAAGGAGCCCAGTCTGTCCCTGCTCCCCTTTCTCTGGAGTTGAGATCCTTGCTCCCGGGGCCTTCTGTCTGGTTATTTCCTGAGTCTGTGGTAATTATGAGCCCTATTGATAGCCTTTGGCAACAGTCATGCAATAGAATGAGAAGGGGGCTTGGCTAGTGCCTTAAAAAAATTCTGGCTTGAGTGGAGAATTTGGACAAGATGAGGCATCATCTGCTATGATGATGTTAAAGTCAGTACTATCTGCTTCCTCAGCTTTGGGCCACTGCTGAGAACTACTTTCCTACCTGTGGCTGAGCTGTTGGCATTCAATTCCCTTGTGAACTCTGCATTTGACTCAGCCTACTGTCTTCTTTATCCTCGGTATAGATTTGGACCACATCCTATTTCCCCAGTAGGTTTCTTTCCTTTGGGTCTTATTAATTATCCCTATTCACCAGTTAGCCCCATTCTTCCCCAGGGGCCAGGGATTCAGCAGGGATGTCAGTGGGCCTTTTGATTTCCTTGGTGCAAGGTTGAGCAAAGAAAAAAGCACTTAATAAGTACTTATTGAATTGAATTGCAAAGCCAGGGAAGCTAGTATTGTATGTAGTGGCCGTAGCCAGGACATGGCTCACTGTTTCTGAGAATACTTTGTGAGATGCCTTTGAAAGCCTCCTTGGTTTTCTGGCTTGCCTGAGCCAGGCAGAGGCTGAAAACTTCCTTGATTTGGTTTCTGGCATCTCTCTGGATGGCTCTGTTGCCAAGACTCATGGTAGAGATTTTTCCATTGATGGTCCCAGCCTGGGCAACTCTTGTTCATTTCTAGGAATTTGCTTGAGGTCTGACAGTGAGACCTTGAGTGAAGACATTGCCTCAACTCCCTAGCCTCCTGTCAATCAATGAACAAAGAGTCTTTTCCAACTCTAAAACTGTGATCCTAAGCCTTTGTGAACTCTTCATTGCAGAGCCAGTATGGATTAATCTGGCTACCAGTAAAGGGGTGTGGGTAGAGAGGCATGTTTCCTCTGTCAGAGCCCAACTAACCATTGCTCCCGAGACACAGATGCTCTTGGACTAGGATATCAGGATGGGTTTGGAAGTATTCCCCCTTACTTAGCTTACCAGCATGTATGTACAATTACATGTACCTTTGAAAATTTTTGTAGCATTCCTTTAACCCTTTTATGCTTAGCTTTGGTACTCGAGGACCTAAAAAATGGGTTTATTGAGAATCCTGGCTTCTAGACTCAGGAGACTTGAGTTTGAATTGCAATTCTGAATTTAGACAAATCCCATTTCATTTTTGGGCTTTGATTTTCCATCTGGAAAATGAAGACACTGGACTGGATGACCTCTGATATACCTTCTATCTCTAAACCTATGGCCTTATGATCTGACAAATAGGAGAGCTGGACTGAATCAATAATTTGTCATAGTGCAAGGGGTCCAAGGATTCAAATGCAAACAAAACTTAGAAATAAATAATAGGTCTCACATATCAGATGTCTGGAGAGACAGCATGGCATAATGGATAAAAGACCCTGACTTGGAGCCAGGAACACCTGGGTCCAAATACTGCCACTGACACATACTGACTCTGTGACCTTGGACAAATCACTTAACCTGCTGCTCTAGTCAAACCTCTAAGATCAGAAGATGCCAGGAGGATGCTGCCTTGAAATTGGTAAAGGACAATTCTTCACCTGGGCAGACCCTTTACTGATGAAATAACAGAACAGGACCAAAACTGTATGTACTGCTCATTTTCAACTATATGTAAATGTTATGATAATAATAGTGACAATAACAAAACAATAGTAACAGTAGCTGACTGTAGATAGAATGTTAAGATTTTTCAAAGCACTTTACATCTATTCTCTTCTTTTTAAAAATGTTTTTCTTAAATACTAAAACAAGTACAGAATAAGAAAAGAAAAGAAACAAACTTAAATACAAAATAAGAAAAAAGAAAGAAATGCATTATAAGCTTAAATATTAAAACTCAAATACAAAATAAGAAGAGAAAAAAACAGCACTGCCATATGCAAAGCAGAATGTAACAGGATTCAAAATATACAGCAATACATTTCCATTTCAAGAAAGCGTATATGGTAAATACTATGCATTGTGTTCAGAGCCGTCTGGTTTTGTTTTTTGTTTTTTTGCTTCCGTGTAAGTTTTTCTTTTGTTCTTTGCCGTGCACTTTTTACTTTGTCTTTTTCCTCTCATACCTTCTCCATTATCTTCTTTCAACCTCACCATAGCACATGAGGTAATTAGTCTTCCTGGCATTATTATTGCCATGTTGTGGAAGAAGAAGGTAAAAGGCTTTCATCATATCTTCCTGATTTCTGGTCACTAATAATTGCCAAATGGCTCTTGCCACAACCTAGCCAAATAGAGGTGTGCCCAAACACACCCTCTGGAGGCAAAATAAATGACAGTCTCACCCATGTAGTTTTATGGAGGTACAGTAGTACAGTATGGAGGTACATGGAGTTAGATGGAGGTACAGTAAATACCAATGTACTTACATAGATGTCACTGAATTTATAGCAGCTTTGTGGCATCTTGTATCTCATTAGTCAGTAGGTATTAGTGGTCAGTTGTCATTGTTGGGCAGGCTGTGAAATGTATTTGGATTCAAAGAGGGTTCCTCCATCTGCATGATCAAGAGATGAGAGCTTCTGGCCTATGAAGACTTCTCATGTCCTTTCCTTCTCTAAATCACTGGATAATGGGATTGTAGATCTAGAGCTGGGAGGGACCTCAGAGTCTTAACGTCCTCATTTTACAGATGAAGGAACTGAGGTCCAAGGAAGTCAAGTGACTTACCCAAGATCACATGAATAGTATTGAAAGTGGTTTTGAACTCAGATCCTCCAACACCAGAGCTAGTGTTCTTTCCATTGTGCTATGCTTCCTTTCATTAATGTTTAAGCGTAAGAGGCATGTCCATGACTGCCCTGGTCCCCATGTTATTACTAGATGTTTTAGCCAATAGCGGGGTCTTGAACATGGAAAGGGCATTTGTAGCATTGGCAGTGTCATCTGGAGACCATGCCAAAGGGAATATTGAAGTCCAGTGCAAGGAAGAACCCATTGAGTTGTGGACAGCTGCAATTTTCAGCATCTCAGAGCAGGAGAGAACCACTGGGGACACCTAATCCAACTCATACTTGCTCAGAAATCTTCTCTAGAACATCCTCAAATAAGGAGCTATCCAGTCTTCCATCAGAGATCTATAGAAATGGAGACCCCACTGCATCTTGAACCATCCCCTTTGACTTCTGACTTTGATTATTAGAAAGGCCTCTACTCCTCCTGCCACTGATTGGTGAGCTTTCACCCTATTTTGCCTGGTTCCAAACCCACCATATCTCTTTATGACCATTGCTACTCCCTTCCCATCTTTCCCATTGCCTTCCCACCCTGCTGTTGTCTAACTCTTGCTCCCTTTTAGGTGTTCTCTCTCCATATTGAAATGTATACTCCTTGAGAGCAAGGACTGTCCTTCTTATTTATTTTTGTGTCCCTAGTGCTTAGCACTGTGCTTGGCTTATAATGAATACATGCTTTTGCACCTTCATTCACTCCTGCATTTGTTCATGCATTGATCCAAACTCTACACCCCTGCCCATTTTCCCCCAAGTTGTGCCTTCTGGAATGAAACAGAACTAGTGTAATCCATCTTCAACCCCACCATGCTTCAAGAAAAACAAGCCTAATCTCTTTAGCACAGGACAATTCTTCTGCTATTTGAGAACAGTGAGCATGCCCCACCCATCAAGACTTCTCTTCTAAACTACACATTCCCAGTTTCTTTGACTGATCTTCATATGGCAATATCTCCAGGCCCTTGGCTTTCCTAGTCATCCTCTTCTCTAGCTTGTCAAATGTGGAACCCAGAACTGGACATGATACTCCAAGTGTGACCACTGCTTCCCCCGAGTTTCAGTTTCTTCATCTGTTGAATGAAATTAATAAATTCATCCCTCTTTGCCACCAATGGCTGCCACAAGGATCACTTTACTATAAAGTACCATAGTTAGAGGAAGGTTTATTATCCTTCATCATAAAATGGAGCATGGGAAAGAAAAGTGACTCTAGAGTCAAAGAAGCTGGTTTCAGATCCCGCTGGGTGTCATTTTCCCTTTCTCTAAAATGAGGGGGCTGGAGCAGATTATCTCTGAGCTTCGTTCCCACTCTTAATCTGTGATAGAACACTAAGGGTGCTCTGGCTTTCCCATTTAGAGCCTGCCCTTGGCAGCAGGAATTCTTCAGCTTTTGCCTTGTAGTCCTAGTACCTAGCACAGTGCTTTGGACCAAATTATCACTTAATAAAAATACTTGTTATATTGACATAGAACTTTTGTGGAGCTGTGAATGTTTGGGCTCAATCTTCCCATGAACAAAGAAGGTGGTAGGTAGTGAATGGTCTGTACTCTGAAGCAGGGTGATGTCTCAAGTTAATGCTTCTCTCAAAACATAGCCCACCTGTGTTTCTGTCTCTCTCCTTATTCCTCTCAGTGTAGATCCCAGAGTTTCAGAATTGGAGGGGTCTCCAGTGACCAGCCAATGGTTGAACCAGAATCCAATCTATAACATTCCTAACAGTTTATTTACAAATTAGTCACACAATAAGTGGTCATCCAGCATTTGCTTGAAGACCTTCAACAAGGTAGAATTCCCTTTCTCCTGAGGCGGCCCCTCCCACTTTTGGACAGCTCCCATTTTGAGGACTTTTCCTATGATATTAAGCTTAATCTGACTTTTTACAATTTCTATCCAGTGCTCTAGGTTTTGTCCCATACAGAATATATCTATTGTTGCTTCCATGGGACAGCACTTAAGATAATTGAAGATAGCTATCATGTCCTTCCTTCCTTGTCTTTTCTTCTCCAGGCTACACATTCTTAGCTCTTTTGACCTTCTGTCATCCTCATCCTCATCCTCATCCTCATCCTCCCCTCCTCATCATCATTTATAGTATTTTTCCTAGTGTTTTAGTTTGCAAAGCCCTTTACAAATATGATCTCATTTAATCTTCACAACAACCCTAAAGGTAGGGGCTTATTTTCATCCTCGTTATTTAATTTAAGAAATAGAAGAAGATGGAAGTTAAGTGACTTGCCCAGGGTCACAGAGCTAGTAAATGTCTGAGGCTGAATTTGAACTCAGATCTTCCCCACCCTATGTCTAGCACTCTATCTACTGTGTCATCTAGATGCCTAATTTGTTCAATTCAACAAACATTAATTAAATAACTGCAATGTACCAGACACTGTGCTAAGTATAAAATAATAATGGAGGAAGGTCTGAAAGATGGTGGTGATCAGAGAAAGGCCTCATATTTAGGAAGTGACATTTGTACTGAGACTTGAACGAGACTTGATTCTATGAGGCAGAGGTGAGGAGAGAGAGCATTTCAGGCATGGCAGACAGCCTTGGTAAAGAGAAAGGAGACAGAATGTAGTTTAGTACGGCAGTCTGGATGAAATTTAAAGTTACAGATGAGGACGCTTAGATACTTGCCCAATCAAATGACTTGCCCAGGATAATATTGCTAATGCTCTGGCAGAGGATGAATTTAAACCCACATCTTCCTCACTCCAAGTCTTATGCTCAAATACTTCACTCTACTATATCTCTGTATCTTGAAAGCTCTTTATTATACTAGCTACATATTATGAACATTTGGCATTGGGACCATTATTAAAAATGCTGTTCTTGAATTTTTATAGATCAGTGTCATATCTGAGTTATTTGGGGCAACAGTTCCATTTATGACAATGTTCTCATTCAAGTAGAGTTTGTTGAATTCCCAAGAATAATTTGGGGTGGGTGGGGTATATATTTAAAATGCCACAGTGATCTGTCATGTTTGTTTCTCAAGGGCAGTGAGCTTCTGATACATAATTCTGGCCACCTGATTGTGTCTTTCTAGGGATTTACAAGTTGCTACATTTTTGTAGTGACAGTTCAGTTGCAACCATGTCCTTGCCTAATCAGCATTGATCAAGAACTCTAGGCTCCATAAGCCTATAATTTCTATAATTTCTGGTGATAATGATCTGGTATTGAACTGCTGTCACGAACCCTTCCATTTCTGTAAGCAAATCCACATAACTCAGTCATTTGTTTGCCATTATTTTGGCCTATTCTTGGTTGAACTTATGTGCATCTTACTCATGGAGGGCCTTTTGATTCCATTCTTGGATTTTAGCTGTTACATAGACTCCATCCAGAAATAAACCACTTTTAGTTATATTTGACAAATCTAGTGAAATGAAACGGTCATACTTTACTGTTGCTCAGTAAGATGGTGCCTGCTCGTTCTAAAAGCATTTCTTTAAGTTTTTAACCTGTTTGTGATACATTCAGAGAACATCTATTAATCATCTTTTCCCCTAGAGTGAATGATGGATTCAGTGATTAATAATTTATTAATATTGTGTGAGTTTTTATTAGGTAACCTTTTAAATTAATTAATGCCCTTTTTATATTGGACTTTGCTACCATTGGAAGACTCTGAATTTTCCTCCTGACCATAGACTACAATCTGCTGTCCTATCTCTCCCACCCTTAGATTGCTCTCAAACCTACTGTTTGTCTTCATAGTGACACCTGGATGCTTAATGCTCCCTCTGTATTCTTACAGGCTGTCGCCTCTGCTCCAAGATCACTTCCTGCCTGTCATGGTGTAACTATGACTGCTATGGAGAGAGAGGCAGAGCAGTTTCTCTAGATGCCAAGCTATGGATTAGCCCCACATTTTCTAGCAAGGGGGAAAGGGGAAGGAAACATAAGTGCAAAGAACCAAGGAAGGATCTGAGTTGGTCTGTTTCCAAGACTAACCAGGAGTCTTTTGCCATGATTCAGTCCCTCGGGTTTGGGAAATGTCCATCACAACCCGGCACAAACACAGCTGTTTCCCCTGCAGGAAACGAGTAGTGTCAGCTGGAAGCTGTCCATGACTGAAGCCCTTTCAGAAAGAACATGGTAGGTGGGGTTGGGCTCGAAAGGACAGCGTCAGGCCCACCACCCAGAGCAAATACAAATGGATCACCTGGTTTTTGCTTAACTTTGTTTTTGAGAGAAATGTCCTGGGAAGGTACTCAGTGCAGCTCATTAGGGAAACAATTATGTGTAATAAATAATAATAATTACAATAACTGGCATTTATATAATGCTTCAAGGTTTATAAAACATTTATATTTATGACCTCATTGGAATCTCACAGGAACCCTATGAAGTTCAAATCTGGCCTCAGACACTTAACACTTACTAGCTACGTGACCTTGGGCAAGTCACTTAATTCCAATTTCCCTGCCTTCCCTCCTCCAAAAAAAAATCCCTAATGAAGAAACTCCTAGCAATGCAGTTGTAACTCTCCTCAGACTTTAAGAGTTTTATTTGCCTTGAGAAAGACAGCGTGGACCAGCAGGTAGAGAGCTGGAGACCCTAGGTTAAGTCTTGCCTCTGACATATACTTGCTATGTGATGCTAGACAAGTCACTTCACCATTCAGTCCCCCCAGACAACTCTCTACAAATGCAGATATTAGCTCCATTTGATAGATGTGGAAACTGAGGTCCAGAGATGTTAAATGACTTACCCAAGGTCATGTAACTGATAGAGATAATGAGAATAATGGCCAGCATGTCTGTGGGGCTTGAAAGTTTACAAAGCACTTTACAAATACGATCTCATTTTATCCTCACAGCAGCTCTGAGGGGACGATGCTACTATTATCCCATTTTACAGAGAAGGAAACTGAGGCAAAGAGGTTAAGTGAATTGTCCGGGGGTATGGACTTGCTTAAGTTTCTGAGACTGGATATGAACTCAGGTCTTCCTGACTCCAGATCTAGTTCTCTGTCCCCTGTATCCTCTAATTGCCTACGCGGGCCAGAAGTGGGACTTTGTGATTCCAGTGCAGTAATTTGTCCACTATACAAATACTGTCTCCCCAAATCAAGCCCTGCTTTCTCCTCTCTCTCTTTCCTTTTCCTTTCATATAAACATATCTCTCTCCCCTTCTCTCTCTCCTTCTCTCTCTCTCTCTCTCTCTCTCTCTCTCTCTCTCTCTTTCTCTCTCTCTCTCTTTCTCTCTCTCTCTCTCTCTCTCTCTCTCTCTCTCTCTCTCTGTCTCTCTCCCCCTCTCCCATGAATTTATACATATACTATAAATACATGTAACTACAGCCAGGTGGCTCAGTGGATAGAAAGCTATACTTGGAGCCAAGAAGACCTGCGTTTGAATCCTGTCTCAGACACATACTAGCTGTGTGACCCTGGCGCAGTTACTTTACCATTGTCTGCCTCAGTTTCCACAACTGTAAAATGACAATAATAATAACACCCACCTTCTGAGGTTGTTGTAAGGATAAAATGAGACGCTGTTTGTAAAGTGCTTTGCGGCTGTAAAGCCCTCTATAAATACTAGCTCTGACAATGATCATGGGCTCCAAAAAGCTGTCAAGCTGGAAGACCTCACTTGTAACCCAGATGGCCCCAGGAACAGTATTTGCAGTGTTTCCATCACATCCAACATGGCCACCACACAGAGGCTTTGTTTGCCACTGTGACTTCTCCTCCTTCTTTTCCTCCTCCTGCTTCTCTTCCCTGTCTTCCTACTTTAAGTGTGAGAGCCAAACTGAAGCCATGAGAATATCAGCCCTAAATAGAGAGGGCCTTTTGCTAGGCAGATTGTTGAATTCAATTTAGCAAATCTTTATTAAATTCCTACTATATGCCAGGTGCAAGAGAGACAAATAGAGCAATGAAAAGGTCTCTGCCCTCAAGAAGCTTTTGTGGGGGAGGGATCATATATCATGTTCACAGTTAAGAAAAATGCCAGGTATTTACAAAGTAATGCAGTGTCACTTCAAGGGGGAGAGGCTAACGAGTGGAGAGCCTGGACCTGTTTGGCTGTATTTGGGCTGTGCTTTGCAGGAAACTTGGGATTCTAGTTTCCAAGATTCTAGATTCTAGAAGCAGCTGCATGGTGCAGTGGATAGATCTCACATCATTAAAGTCCTTGAGAAAGTTGGATGGAATCTCTAAGGCAGAGCAGGGGCAAGGATCCCATGGGATGTGAAGGCACAGGTGGATTGCAAACTGTTCCAAGGTAGGGTGTTGCTCACACGGAAGTGATAACAGCTCATTGAAGGAGTAATACTAAAACAGATATCAGTCATCAGTACCCCCTCTTTCCTTCAGGCTTTGGTATAGAAACTGTATCAAGAGAGTCATAGATTTTTCAAACAGGAAGGATCTCTTAAATGCATCCAATTATGTTATGTCTTTATCTGCTGCCTCTGCTCTAGCAGCAGGAACATATTTCTGAATTTGTGTTTCTCATCCTGTAGAGCTGCAGTTGTTGTCCATGCCTTTGACTCTAAATAATAGCTCTGGGGAAGCTGAAAGGTTTTCTAATAACTTCAATAGGCTGGCTTCCTTTGCAGATTCCTAGCAACCTACACCACTCCCTAGCCTTGCTGGAGTGACGGGTTTAACAGGAGCATTTGATAGGATGGGATGACATAGTAGTCAGGGTCATGCATTCTGTTTTGAGAGTGGGTGGAGCTGGCTTTCTTTCGAGCTTTGGTCATTGAAAGCATTCCTGGTCCCAGCAAGATAGATGTATTATGTTGTTCCCAAAGGAGCCAAAAGAATAAGAAAGTGTAAGAGAATCACTGGTTCTTTGGTTCAAATATTCCACTGGATTTGTGATTTCACGATGATTGCTAGCCATCCCCACCTGCTTCTCTTGTTAAATTCTGGTCCATCTTATCCCATAGAAGTTCATCATAAGGGTCTATGCAACATGCTGCAGGGTTGAGAAAGGGGAGTTCTTTGGTTTCTGTTAACATTGAGAATATATATGGCCTTCATTTTTTGTCCCTTCCTCTCACCATGTACCTGGCTTGTCTTCTTTATCACTTAAAGCTGTCTTTAATGACATCCTTTGTTAAGTTGAAGCTCAAAACATTTGGGACCCTTGATGGTTCAATGGCATCACCTTTATCTCCCGAAGACAGGGTATCTTTCATTACATCTGACGGCAGGAAGAGTTAGGGATCTCTAAGATATATGGGCTGAAATTTTAGACTTCATTAACATTGCTTCTGTTTTGGAGCCAGTTGGCTCACTGGCTCAGCCAGATTGTTTTTTAGACTTTGGATCTGGGCTCATGAGAGTGGTCTTTCTCTTCTCTGTGCCCTATTGACCTTCATATTTGAAAATAGAATTGTTTTTCTGCTCCAGGTAGATTAATGATATAACCACATAAAAAAACCAATATGATAACACATAACACAAAATAGAGGCGTTTTTCTAATGATAATTATAGAGGGAGAGTGTTTAGGTAAATGATTGACTCATGGTAGTCGGACCTGGTGGATGGAATGAAGCCTGGGCTGGAAGCCAGGAGATGCTTATTCTAGACCCTCGTCATGCACAGTGCCTGTCAACAAGTGCACTTTCCAGTTGACAGGGTCATGTGATCGTGGGCTTTGAAGCTAAAAGAAACCTTGGAGATCACATGGTTCTTCTCCTTCATTTCACAAAAGAGAAAACTGAAGGTCTGGAGACATGAAATACTTTCTCTCCTCCTATGAATAGTCTCCATCCTCTCCTCTTGTGAAGATGGAGCTGGCTTCCTTCGAGATTGAACTCATCTATCCTATGAGAAACTTTTCTGATCACTGTAATTATGAATGTTCTCCTCAAATGATCAGGTATATATTAATCTGTTTATATATTACACCCTCTTTTCAGGAGAGCACAAGTTCCTCGAGGGAAAAGACTCTTTTTGGTTCCAACTTTGTGTCCCTGGTGCCTAGCATAGCACCTTGTGTGTAGTAGGCACTGAACAAATTGTTGCCGGATTTGGAAGATCCCACTTAGAGTAGGAAAGGAAGCTGAATGGTCAGGGAGCTCTGAGTTTGAATCCTGTCCTAGAAACTTACCAGCTGTGTGATGATGCTGGATACATCATGTGACCTCTCTCCACCTGAGTTCTCTCTTTTCTGAAATGAAGAGAATAATAGCCTCTACCTTCCAGGGTTGTTATGAGGATCGAATGAGAAAGCACGTAAAAATCTTTGCCAACCTTAAAGTACTATATAAATGTTAATTGTCCTTGTTGAGGTGGCTGTTAGCTGGTCCAGGATTCAAACTCAGATCCTTTGCCTTCAAGTCAGTGTTCTTCCTTCCCATATACCATGCAGCCTCCGTCACCCTCCCTGCACTCTAGACTGAGGAGATCAAAGATCAGATCTTGGAAGATCAGATACTTGGCTATTGGGCTGAATCTATAGCACCTTCTGGCAATGGAATTTTAATGCCAGAGCAAGCCAGACTCTGATGCAGGATCTACCCACAGATATAATGGGAGAACGCAGAGCTGCCCCAAAGGCTCCTGACTGCCTTCCTCAGAGGATCAAAAGCCAAGATTACTCAAAAGAAACACAGAAGGAAATGGGAGGGATATTCTGGATCCCCACCCCTTCCCCCACCCAGCCAAGCTGGGGAGGTGCAAATGTATTTGATATTTCTCTGGATGGTCACTCACATGTTCTCCCACACAAAATAAACCAGTCTGGCAGTTGGATTCCAGTCCCCATGCAGCTCCAATTTAGCTGAAATCCTTCTTCCTTGGGAGACCCAGATATAAGTGGAACACAAAAATCATTCCCAGGGTATGACCCCCACTGAATTTATCTGTCAAACTGCTGCTAACAGCACCAACTCTCCTGTAAGTTCTCTGACCCTCAGCATGTAGAATTTAGAGGTAGACCAGATCACCTGGTCAACCCTATTCTTTTGTCCAAGGGAGGAACTACAACCTAGGGAGAAGAAATGACTTACCCAAGGGAATGACTAACACTCCATACAATAAGGGAATAGATAAGGCAAGGTTTGAACTCAGGCCTTCTGACTTCCTGGAATCCAGGGATTAATTTTTGTGGTTGAATTTTCTCATTTGAAAAATGAGTCTCTCTTCTTGCAACTAAGTGGCATAGTAGAAAAAATGCTAGATTGGGGCCTCAGATACTTAATTAGGTTTGTGACTTTAGGCAAACAACCTTTCTCTGACTCAGTTTTCTCACCTGTAAAATAAGGCTAACAGCACCTCCTTCCTTGGGTTGTTGTGAGAATAAAATGAGACAATATTTATAACCTACTTTGCTAACCTTAAAGTGCTATATTAATTTTAGCCATTATTGTTATTGGGTAGCTAGGTGGCGCCATAGTGCACAGAGCACTGGGTCTGAAGTCAGGAAGGACTCATCTCCTTGAGTTCAAATGTGACCGCAGACACTAGCTGGGTGACCCTAAGCAAGTCATTTAACCCTGTTTGCCTCAGTTTCCTCATCTGTAAAATGGACTGACCAGGAAATGGCAAACCACTCCATTATCTTTGCCAAGAAAACCCCAAAGAGAGTTACAAAGAGTCACATGCAACTGAACAACAACAAAATAATTATTTCCTATTTCTGTGGTACTACAATATCATATTTTACTAAGATATTTTGAGGAAGCAAAAAGGACACTAAGAAAGCAAAGTAGTTGAGAGTAGTGAACATTTGAGGCAGGTAATATTGGGACTGGTAAAAAGTATTAGACAGGCACTTTAACTTTCATTACAGTAGATGAACTTACTCTCCAGTTAACTGAACACTAACCTTAACTTCCTAGGTCTATATCTATGGTCTGCCAAGTAGTTTGTTTGGTTACATTGGTCGGAGACCCGGGGGAGACAGTGGGGAGGGGAGGGGATGGAGTTTGAGACATAATTTGCTCCTTGTGACTAATTCATGATGCAGGAACTCCATTCCCCATTGTATATTGGCCACTCGTCTGAATGTCGATTGCCTGGAGCATTGAGAAATTAATGACCTACCAATGTTCCCACAGCTATTATGTATCCCACCTTGTCCTGCCTCCAAGACTGGCCCTATTTCTACTGAATCAGGCTGTCTTTCATTGAGCTGTTACACTCTGAAAAATGGAGACACCAGGGACAGAAGGGGAACCCTGACTTAAGAATCTAGGTGAGCTTCAGGGATGTGTATTTTTCTCATTGCAATGAGGTTGGAGTCCCATGCCCATCTCAAAGCCTTGGACAGAGCTTTGGGTTTAGAAGGCTGAGCTTGGGTGCTCCCAGAACCTTCAGAGGGGGAGCCCTTCCATCTAAACTAATGTTCCTGCCTCAACCACCACCCACAGAGTGAGGGGAATTGGCTGCCTTTGTGGACTTTCCCAAAGGCTGAGGAAGGAATGTGCAGCAGAGGCAGAATTCTTCTTTCGTCCCCCGAGGTCATCCCTGGATCACCAATGACTCTTGAGTGTGAGGAGTAAAAAGCATTTGGGGCTGGAGGAAGCAGGCAGCGCATGGGAGAAAGCAGAAACTGTTTATTTACAAGGCAGCTCAGTATAGTAGATTTAAAATCAGAGGGGTTCAGGTTCAAGTCTATGGCTGTTTACTACGTGACCTCAGAAGGGTGGTTTTATTTCCTGGAACCTGTTTCCTTGTCGCTAAGACTGGGATGAGTGGCAGAAAGTGCAGTGAATCAAAGAGAGGTTTAGCATTGGAAAACCTGGATTCAAGTCCTGCCTGTGATATATGGGATATATATGTTGCTGTGTGACTACAGGCTAATCACTTTAACCCTCTCAGTGACTGAGACAGCCCTGCAAGACAGCTTGGGTACATGGGGAAGATTAAGTGTTGGTGGATTGGTGTTCAAATCTCACCTCTGCTATTTACTACCTATGTGTCCTTAGGAGAGTCATGTAATCTCTTTAGGCCTCAATTTTCTCATCTGTAAAATGGGAAGATTAGCCTAGATCTGAGGTCTTCCAGTTCCAAGTCTGTGATTCTAAGTGAAACCTAGATGAGTTGCTGAATTGCATTAGGGAGAGAGTTCCCTCTGCACTAGGAGATGCCCTGTTAGCGATGAAAATTTCTGTACTCCTCAAGAAAATGGGAATATCAGAGCTTATACTCATAGGGCCATTGTGAGGAAAATGATATGCAAACCTTAAATTATTATGTGCTTTGGCATTTCTTTTTAAGATTTCTTTTAATTCCTTATTTTTCTTTTCTTTATTATTATTTTAATTCTATTTTATTAATAAAAATCTGTTTTTTCTCTTTCATATCTCCCATTCCCTGACATTGGGGGAAAAAGAAAAGCCAAGGAAAACACTTGCAAAGTTAAGCAAAACAAATTCCCCCATGGGTTGTGTCCCCAGATTATCCATCTCAGTCTGTACCATGAATCCATCAGCTCCCTGTCAGGAGGTGGTATGCTTTGGTAGTTCAGGACTATAGAATCTGAGGAATGGAAGGACCTCGTCCAACCCACAGCCCAAAGGCATTGCCACCATCACAAGCCCGACCAATGGTCACCATCCAGACTCTGCTTGCAGGTCTCTAAGGAGAGGGAGCCCAGCACCTCTGGAGGCAGCCCAGTCTGCTTTGGAATGGTTCTAATTGGAGGAGCTTTTCCTGACATCAAGCCTAATTGACCTCTATTACCCTCAAGGAACTCTGGCTTCTCTCTCCTTCTTTTCTGAACCATCTCATTGACCAGGGATGGAACTTGGGCATAGGAAGAGGGGAAGGAAGGGCTTCAGGCATTTACAAAGGACTTATTATTGTGCCAGATGCAGCACTAAGCACTTTGTCCAGATACCTCATTTGATCCTCAAGATAACCCTGTGAAATGGGCACTGTTATTATCCCCATTTTACAGTTGGAGAAACTGAGGCAAGCAGGGTTAAGTCACTTGCTCAGGATCACACAACTAGTAAGTGTCTATGGATGGATCTGAACTCAGCTCTTCTTGCCTCCAGACCCAATGCTCCACCCGCTGCATCCCCAGCTGCCCTTAGACATAGGACCAGAGAGGTAGACCTGAAAGAGTACTCAGAGGTCATAAAATATATGAGAAAACTGAGAGAACCCAGAGAGGGGAACTGACTGACTCAACATCATCAAGAACTAAACAGTGAGATTAGGATTTGAACTCAGAGCCTTTGACTCCCTCTGATTACACCATGCTAGTTACACAGATTGATAAAGTGTAGAAGAAAGATTCACGTTCAAGGTTCCATATATACAACCCACTCATATACATACCCACTTGTGTGCATATGTATAACCATATACATTGTAGTGCTTTATAGATGTGAAATTCTGAGATGTAGCACACCTGTTAAAAGCCTCACTTCATAGGTAAAGAAGCTGGTTTGCCCCAAGATCACCTTGCTGGTAAATCTGGATTCTAATCCTTCCCAACCCTTTGGCCTTTAGCAAATCACTTTCTCTCTGGGATACTTAGCAGCCAACCTTGGAGACTGGGTGGTTTAGAATTCCTTTCTCTACTAACATGACATGTTTTAAGGATGCTACCACCTCTCATCATCTGTGTTCTAAGATACTTTCCCAGCTCTCGTGTAGTATTCTGAAGCATGATTCCAGCTTTGACAGAGAACTATTCTGAGGTCCCTAAAGTTCCTCCAAACTCTGACATTTTATGTTCTTAGGTCTTTCTCAGCTCTGACATTCTATTCTAGAGGCCCGCCCTCCCAGCTCTGACATTCTAGGTTCTAAGGTGTCTCCCACCTCTGAATTCTCTGTTCTGAGGCCCTGCTCATCTCTGACACTCAATGCTCCAAAATACCTTCCAACTTTGTTATTCACATTTCAGGGAAACTCTTAAATACTGAGAAATAGACCCTGAAAAGTTGGCCATACAACTTACATAAGCCATATGGGGTTTACCGCCCAGTAGAGTGGGAATACTATTCTAACCAGTTTTCCTTGAGGCTCAGTCTCTGTACTTTAATGACTGATTGAAGAGGCAAAATAATATAATCCTAGAGCCAGAAGCCCTGGGTAGAAATGCTGGCTCCAGCAGGACTTGAGTGACCCCAGATGAGTCACTTTGCTTACCTCTTTGGCCTTTAGTTTCTTCTTCTCACATAGGAATCGCCACGCTTGGGTTGCCTCCTTTACAAAGTTGGTGGGAGAGAAAGGAACACTGGTGTTAGAGTGAGAAGACCCTCAGGCAAGCCGTTTCCCATCTCTGAGCCTCAGTTTCCTCATCTGTGAAACAGGGATAAGAATACTTGCATTTGGCAGAGTGAGGAAAGTGCTTTGTAAACCTTAAAGACTATAGAACAGAGAGCTCTTATAAATTGCAAAGAAAATGGTAGAAATGGGCACTGCTGTAATTATGCCTAGCAGTAATGAATCAATCAGTTAAGCACCTATTATGTGCCTGGCACTGGTCTAGGAACACAAAGAAAATCCCCTGTCCATTTGGCTCTTGCCATGCCTTTGGTATTCCCCTCAGATGACTGTACCAAGAAGTCCCAAGGCCAGGAGCCTAAAGAAACAAACCCCTACGGCGTTTGGGGCTGCGGCCCCGGCAGCTGTTTTGGAGATATGAGGCAGGATGGATGGCATCCAAGGGATGCTGTGCACATTGTGGGGCCCTGCAGGAAAGCTGGAATTGGATTAACTGACTCTAATGTGGAGCTGAAGTCTATTCTTCCGCATTTTGTTGCCCTTATTGAATAAAGGTTTAGTCTTATTCAATAAGACCAAAAGCATGGCAGCCCCAGTGATGTTATCGCAAAGCTTGTGAGGCTTTGGGGAAACCAGGCTCTCCATAGGAAGGGGTCATTCATTGCCAGCTTCACAGTGGGTCAGTAACCAGTAGAATGCCCTTCCATACCACTGACTGTTCTGCTGCAGGGAGGCAGACTGTAAGCTCCCTGAGGGCAGGCACACTTTTGTTTTTCATCTGTGTATATAGTTGGGACAGAGACTGCACAGAGGCAATGAGCTAGGCTCAGAATAAACAGGAGGAGGATGAGTGTAGGCAGACTGGATTGCCTGTGGGAAGCTGTCCAATGCTTTTAATAACTCCAAGCTTTTCCCAGAAACAAAAGCCCATGTGTTTTTTTAGGGATGTAACATGACAGTGAGTTGGAAAATGCTAAGCTTCTTGAGGACAAGATCTGTTTCATTTTCTGTGCCTGTACCCTACCTTCCCCCACCATGCTTAGCACAGTCACTACCTAGTGCATGACACACTTACTAAATACTTGCTGAATTGAATTGAATTGCATTGAGTATTATAGTCTCTGAAGAAATGAGCAACGTTAGGGTCAGCCAGAGCATAATAGAAAAGGGCATGGTAGGCAATGAACAAGCTACAAAACATACAAAGGAGAGTTGGTACAAGGTAATTAATGACTGGGCAACTGATGGACAGCCCACCTGTTCCACTGGCTCCCATGCAATGTCAAGAGAATGTGAGGAAGACTCCAGGAACTCTGAATGGACTTCCTGTGGTGAATGTATGGGAGGAATATGAGAGTTCCACTGGATGGGCAGGCATGATTGAATTGAAACCAGGATTTTTGGAAGGCATGCTCACATAAATAAAGTCATAGGTCCTTAAGGATGCTAGGGTGTTGAGGTGTGCCAGGGCAAAACATTCCCAGAGCAAGCATTACCTTGGCCATTGTAGGTATTTGCTGACCATTTGTTGAATTGAACACATCTGTGTGGAACTCACCTGCTGGAATAAAGAGTGTTTTTCAAACTGTGAACATCTAAGTTGGGTGGACATTGTCTAATTAACTCATAGCTTCTTAACCTGGGGGTGATGAGCTTCTTTTTGTAATGTTTTGACAACTCTACTTCAATATACTTGATTTCCATTATAATCCCAGGTATAGTATTTTATGATTTTAAAAGCATTATGCATCAAACAAGACGGCAAAAGGAGTCCATGACAGAAAAGGTTAAGAATCCTTCATTGGGACCTTGTGGAACAGAGATGACAAACTTGGCTAGAAATGGGGCCACCAAAACTGTGTATGGATGCCTGCAGCCTGTGTTGACTTAGAAAACCATGTATGAACATAACCTATGTTCTCGTTCAATGTTTCCCAATCACATCTGACTCGGGCTGCCCTCAGAAGTGTTGTGGGCCCGTGTCTGACACCTCTGGTGGAAGACTCGGAATCAAAGGGTCTGAGTTCAGAACCCAGCTCTGCCAAGTGTGACCTTAGTCAGGTAGCTGCTTTCCATACCTTTCAGTTTTCTCACCTATAACAAAATGAAAGGGTCGGGCTGCCCGCAGTGATGCCACGGTCCTGTGATTCCTGATCTGAACACAAGCGACCCACGCCAGTTTTAGGGCTGAATGCTCTGCTTATAGCAGGCTGTGTCTCTTAATAGAATAAGTACCGTATTAAAAGCCTAGATCCGAGTTCCCTGGCTGTGGCCCAACCACATTCACCTCTCTGTGTGGTGTTTAGAAGGAGTCTAGGATTGGGAATCAGAAGGCCTGGCCTCAAATCCCAGCTCAGTGTCTTGCTGACTGGGTGACCTTGGACAAGCCATTGCTACTTCTTTGGACCCAGTTTCCAGCTTTGTAAAACAATCTGATTGAATTGAAAGGCACCATTTTGAAAAAAGTTGTCGAAAAGACAGGGAAATTCATCTTTGTTGAACTAAGTGTTTGCTGAAAAAAATAAATGAAGAAAGTTCTTGATTAAAATTTTGTTCATTTAAAATTTTTAAAATTTTTTTCGTATTATTTAATTATTAACTTTTGTTCATTTAACATCAGAAATAAAGGCGTAGTTCTATGAGTTCCAAAGAAAGATCGATGAAAGAATGGCAGCTTCTGAATCGTCTCCCAGTTCTGTGACCGTATATGTGTCACTTGCTAAACCTGTTGCAAAGGGAGTGCTTAGTAAGCCTTATAGGGCTTGATTGTCCTTGGGTTGAATGGGTTGAATGGCCTGAGCTCATATTCATCCTTTTTGGGGGCTTGCTGGAGTGGCTTGCCATTTCCTTTTCCAGCCCATATTACAGATGAGGAACTGAGACAAATAGGGTTAAACGACTTGCCCAGGGTCACATAGCGACTAAGTGTCCGAGGCCAGTTTTGAACTCAGGTCTTCCTGACTCCAGGCCCAGATACTTTATCCGCTTAGCCACCTAGCTGCCTTTTCTCTATAAAATGGGGACTACCTACCTTACAGAACTGTGGTGAGGCTCAAATGAGATTAGCCCTTGTAGAAACATCAGTTAGTCTTAGGAAAGTCCAGTCTTTAGGGATCTCCAGAAACCCCTGGGGGTGTCCTGGTAGCAGGTTCCCGGCACTCACTGTGGGCTTTTAGAGGGTACACATAGCTGTAGCTAGCAAAGGCTAGAGTCAGCACGGAAAGTGATTTTACCCACAGTGTTGCAGGAGAGAATCAGTCCGTCTCTCATGTTAACACGAGCCATGCCTTGCATCTGATCATGGGCTTTTCTGTTTAAAAGGACCTTCACATGTTTGAAGGAGGTTATCTAGCACAGACTCTCACCCCATGCAGGAATCTTTTCTATCGTGTCCTTGACAGAACGTCAAATGTCTTCTTTGCTTGTACGCTCCCCATCTCAGGAACTCACTACCATCCCTTTCTAGTGTGAACATCTTTCAGTGTTAGGAAACTTTTCACTTTATTCCCCCCCTAACCCCCCCCCCCACACTACTTCTAATTCTGCCATCTGGGACCCAGAAAAAACAATCTGATCCTTCTTCTGTGGGGCAGCTCTTTAGACACATGAAGACAACAGTCTCCCACCATCTTCTTTTCTCTACATTAACCTCCCATTCCTCCAGCTAACTGATCCATGTTTGGTGTGGTACCAATCTCCTCTCCATCCTTGTCACTTTCCCTCTCCGTGACGCTCTCCGGCTTGTCAAAGACCATTCCAGGATAGGACGGTGCCCAGAATTTAATACATTCCAGATGTGGCCCAACTAGGAGAGAGGACAAGTACCCTTGAACACCACAAAACTGTGTTTATTTAGGGGGATAATATTCACCTTTGCAAGTCAATTAACCTCTCTCTTATCCTTAGTTTTCTATCTGTAAAATAGGGATTCTAATGTCTGTAGAACCTACCTCAGGGTTATTGTGAAGCAAAAAAGTATAAATGTATTTAAGTTTTATATATATATATATATGTATATATACATATACATATATACACACATATATGTATTTATATATGTATGTATATATGTATATGGATCCATCCCCACAATTATGTTAAATCTAGAAAATAGAATATCCATTAAAAAGAAAATAATCACCTTTATTCAGATTTTTTTATTGCCATAATTGGTTCCCCTATTATTCATGTCATGTATGTGAGCATATCTACTCATTTTAAGTTCAGAAATAGGTTTTTCTCTTCCCCCACTCCCAAATCTCTCTCTGTCTCTCTCTCCCCATCTCTTTCTCCCTCTCTCCCCCCTCCCTCCCTCTGTTTATAAAAAAAGAACCCAATTCACATAGAAGGATTTATTTTGATGCCCCCTTGAATATTCTAGGTTGTGATTCTGGAGAGCTAGAGAAACCAGAAGGAGGCAGCTAGATGATTCACTGGTTAGAGCTTGTCTGGAGTCAGGAAGACCTGAGTTCAAATTTAACTTCAGACACTCAGCAACTGTGTGACCCTGGGCAAGTCATTTAACCTCTGTTAACCCACTGGAGAAGGAAATGGCAAACCACCCCAGTATCTTTTCCAAGAAAACCCCATGGGCAATATAGTTACAAAGAGTCAGACATGACCGAACAACTGAATGACAACAAAGAGAAACCAGGGAACTCATGGGGACCTTCAGTCTTATGTGAAGAGTTCTGTTATAGATTCCTTAAGACTCCAAATACCTTAGAAGGTTTGACTGTTACTACCTAGCACAAAGAGTTACTCTGATAGTCAAAAACATCTGAGTTCAAATTCTGCCTCACATTAGCTATGTGACCCTGGGCAAGTCATTTAACCTCTATCATAGTTTCCTGATATGTAAAATGGGGATAATAAGAGCATTTACCTCACAGGGTTGCTGTAAGGATCAAATAACATTATATATATATAGTGTACTTTGAAAATATTAAGCCACCATATAAATATTACCTGTTATTATTATTAATATCAATAATAATTAATAATAATAAATGTGGAGTGTATTGAGACTTTTGTTTGAATGAAGATAGTAATAAATGACAATGATATTACTACTGCTAGTACTACTACCACTACTACTACTACTACTGCTGCTGCTGCTACTTACTAGCACCACCACCACCCACCACCACTACTACTACTACTACTACTACTACCACCACTACTACTACTACTACTACTACTACTACTACATGGCTCATAATTTGTCATACTCCCAGATATTCATTCAAGAAGTCACAATTTCCTATGTGTACTTGGTATATACTTGGTGCTTAATGTTTGGGGAATGCATTTCAGCTGGCTATCAGATGACACAATCCTTTTACAATGTAATAAACAGTCTTCATAACTTTCTGTGTCCAGACCTCTGGGGATGAACTTCATCAGACTTAGCTAGGCAGGTCTTTGGATGACAGACATTAAGCTCATCCCTTGGTCTTACATTTGAAACCTCTTCAGCTCAGGAGGACCTGCCAGCACTTGTATTGCACTAGCATAGCCTTTCAGAAGTGATTTCCCTCCTTCATTCTAGAACTGGCTCCCTCTTCATTCCATCTTCCTTCAAGGGCCACTTTTTGCAGGAGGACTTGCCCAGTCTTCCCAGATACCTTGTGTCTAATTTATATGGGTCCTTGTATAGACCCGTACATGTACACATTGTCTTCCCCATTAGAAAATAAGTTTCTTGAAGGATAGTATAGTTTTTCCTTTTTATTCATAGTAAATGTTTAATAAATGTTCATTGATTGATTGTTGAGGCATTGTGGAAGGACTTTATTAACTCAAATTTCTATAACAATATTTAGAAAGCACTTCTCTCCCAACAATTAGATAGGTATTATAAATGTTATTAACCTCAGTCACTAGCCCATTTCTCTGCAAAGAGCAGGTAATTGATAAATACTCTTTGCATTATTGTATTTGTGTCTCTCGAGGGTTGGATTGTGTTCTCTCCCCCTTTTAATTATCTCACCCAATTCCTTAAACATTTATTAAGCACATATTGTATGCTAGGCACTGGACAAAAGCAAACTTAGCCCCTTACCTCAAGGAGCTTCTATTTCAACTAATGTGAAACAACCTGACAAAATATAGTACTGGAATAGATTTAGGAAGACCTGGGTTCGAATCTTACCTCTGATACTTCCTAGCCATGTAAATGTGAACCTATCTTTTCAGATCTCTGATCTTCGGTTTCCTGTGAAAGAGGAACAATAATTAATAATTATAAGAATTTTTAATAAGAATTCTCTGCCTTACAGGGTGGCTGTGCTATAAAGGCATTTAATGAACCCTTTTGGCATTATATAAATGTCAGTTGTTATTATCATTATTTTTATTACACATAAAGAAACTAAGAGGTAAAAACAATTTATTCAGGGTGACACAACTATCAAAAATATCAAAGTCGGGGTTTGAAGTAGAAGAGTGTACTGGATATTAGAAGGCAGGGGTGAAAGAATCCTTCCTCTGATGACTGCTCAGCAGCCTAGGCCTGTTACTGGTAGCAGCAGCAGCAGCAAAAGCACTGATTAGAGGAAGAACAGAATCCTTGTGATCATTTGGGAGCCTGTAAGGTGGCACAAATTCCTGGGTTGTTAAATGGGGCTCCTTATCACCAAATTGGTAGCAGTTTCACAATTAAATTTTAATCCTTATTTTATGCCCAATGTATTAGAATTCTTGTTTATGTTTGGATTTGACCAATTGACCTGTGAAGTGCCCCACAACTGAGAGAGCTGGTGATTCTGTGAATCAGAAATGGAACAGCCCTAACCAATTATTTCCTTTCATTCCTTCCTGATCATAAGATCACATCTGTAACACCCTTGACAAGTGGACATCTAGCTTCTGTTTGATGACATAGGAAAAACTCAATACTTCTCTAGGAAGCCCCTCGCTTTTGATTAGCTCTAATTGTTAGGAATTTTTTTCTTATGTTGCCATGTGTTCTTTTTGTCTTCATATTCTTAGCACCTAGGACAGTGTGTTGAACATGGCAGGTGCTCAAATGCTTGTTTAATGTATAGATGGATGAAACCAGTAAGGAAACATGGGAGGTGCCATGCCTATCTCCCATCTTCTTTCTTTCATCAGAAAAGATGTGGATCCTGGAACTTTCGGTGGCATTTAGGTGCTCTAGAACTTCTGAAAGTCTGAGGAATCTACCAGAAGAGAATAGGAAAATGAGAGAGAAAACATGATGTGATATTTGTAGTCAAAGAATTTTGGTTTCTATCTCTTAGCTCAATCATTTCCTAGATGTTTGACTTTAGTCAAGTGAATTTTCTCTGGGCCAAAGTTTCTTTACTTTGTAGAATAAGGAGGGATGGGCTAAATGATCTTTCCAGTTATTTTTCGTTATAGAATCCTGTGATACTGTGCAGTACTAGTTATAGAGATTTGAGGTAGAGTCTAAGCCAAGAGGCAAGGTCAGTACCATGGAGAGCTCCCAATGGAACTGAGCCAGGAGGATGGAGGTTTGTTTTAGTAGGAAGCTGAGTTCTGATGTAACTGGTCCTGAGCTTAGCCCCTCCCCATCCTGTTGTCAAGCCTTTGAAGATTTAAAGGGTTAGTGCCTCTTACTTTAAAGGAAATCTCATATGTGCCCTATCTCTGGGAGGTACAGAGGGCACTGTAGGAATACAATACAACCTCCCTCAGAATTAGAAGTGATAGTTATCTAATCTTAAGTTATAGCGGGACTTAAGCTATGTCCCTGTTAGAGACCTCAGTTCCACAATGTGTAGAACCATGTTGTTCTGGAATTCTCTAGGCATAGGCCATGACAAATGTGTTTTATTGAGTTGCTTGGTTTTAGGGGTTGTTGGAGAATTGAGATATTGGCGTTTTTTCGCCCTGGTTCAAATTGACCTCAGGTTCATATTAGCTAATAATTCATAATCTAGTATGGACAGTGGGTTAGTTATAAGAATATGACATAGAGGAAAGGATATTGAAGAGCAGTGGGTCTGAAGCCAAGGGACCTGAGTTTGTACACTGGTTCCTGCACTTACTAGCCATCAATCAATTATTCAACAAGCAATTATTGTGGTTGTTCAGTCATCTCACTTGTTTCTGACTCTTTGTGAACCCATTTGGGGTTTTCTTGACAGAGATGCTTGAGTGATTTGCCATTTACTTCTCCAGTTCATTTTACAGATGAGAAAATTGAGACAAAAAGGATTAAGTGACTTGCTCAGAGTGGCACATCTAGTGAGTATCTGAGGGCAGGTTTGAATTCAGGAAGCTGAGTTTTCATGATTCCACTTTACCACCTAGCTGTCACAGTTGTGGATACACAAACAAAAATGAATCAACCTTTGTACTTCAGGATCTTACACTCAATTTAGGGATGACAGTGTGTATGTAAATGGGTATGTGCAAGGGTATTGTGAAGCTCTGCTTAATTATGGTGGAGGGGTACCCCTGAGCTCTTGAAGTCTCTACCAATGGAATGCAAACTTGGGCAGCACCTACCAAGGTATGAAGGCTTTGGTCACCAACCTGTGGTGAACTGAATATCTGTGATCTGAAGAACCAAGATCTGGGATCTGAAGAAGCTCACCAAGTATGGAGAGGGTTGACCACAAGCTAACTTCAGGGTGATACAGTTTTCATTCCGAGCTCTTTCTAAAGACAATTTTTGTCATTATTCAAAGATTTGAATTTGCCTCAGTAGAATAACCAAAGAAGGCTTTGATAGGTATATGAAGTGTTGTCAAATGAGGTTGCAGTTCAACCTAAATTTATTATTGAGGAAGCAAAGGTAAAAATAAATCAGTCCTTACTTTTCAGGAACTTATACTCTAAGGTGAGATGAAATATGGCTGACATTTCAATAGTGCTTTCAGGTTTTAGGGTGTGATGGACATGGAGATGTAGTAAAAAAACAAAACTGAATTGGAATTCTGCCTCTGGTTCTTACTTGCTCTGTGAACCTGGACAAATGACAATCTTTTTATTTTCAGGCACCTTTTTAAGACTGAAATTAACGGATTACCAGCTTAGCCCTTTATCTACTCAGCCATGCCTCTCAGTATGGGAAGTGATAGCAATATACAATAAGTGAATAAGCAAAATCTTAAAATAAAAAAATTCTTTGTATTCATTATAGAGTACTGCCCTCTAAGTGAGAAAGTCCTGGGTTGAAGTGGTATAGTTGATGCATAATAACTGTGCAATCTTGGGCAAGTCTCTTAACCCATCAGTGTTCTAGGCAATTCTCTGAGGCTGAAAGTTGCAGGTAAGGAATTTATCTGTGCTGGTGCAAGGAATCTCCTCACTTAGGGAGTACCATGTACTAATGAAATCTGAGGTCCAGTCCATATCTCTTTACATCCATTGTCTCTTTTGAGCCTCATACCACTCCCATTAGGTAGGCACTACAAGCTGTTATCACCATTTCACTGAGTGGTTAACTAGTTGACCCCCGGTCCTGTAGTTTCCTCCATTCTCACCGTCCCTATACTGAAGTTAGCCCAGATTTAAATGTGTGTGCATTTCTCCAATTAATCAGTAAAGTCATTTATTTGCTCATGGGAGCCTGAGAGAGTCGTTGGGAGGCACAAGGGGAATGTCTGGCACCAAACTGTTTATGTCTGGCTCCCAGCCTTGAAAGGCAAAGCCAAATGAAGTGTGATGTAAAACTTGACCCACACCATTTGGGGTAATGGGTGCATATACTCCAGTAGTATTTATGGGGTATGTAGGATGCTCCTCAATCAGACTGCCTTTTGTTTTGACTTTTCTTTCTAGGATTCTCTTTGGGAGTGAATAATCCCTTGACTTTTGTTTTGTTTTTAATTATTCATGGGTCTTGAAAAGTCCCTTACCAGGGTTGGCCATGAGTAACAAGTTACATCTAGGATTCAGATACTGAGGGCCTGGGAGGTAAAGAATGAGTGAAAGTGGACTGAGGAAGCAACTGACCTGGGAAACCAATGATTGGCCACCATTATCATGATCATTGCTGAGAGGCAGCATGGTACCATAGACAGAGCATTTGATTTAGTGGAGACCATCAATCATATTCCCTCTTTAACATTCAATAGCTGTTTAACTGTGGGCAAATTGTTCTTACCTTTTATGCCTCAGTTACCTTATCTATAAAATAGAAACAATAATATCATTAATGTTTACTACACAGAGTGTTTGAGACTCAGATGAGATAAATGTACATAAAGCACTTTGAAAAACTTAAATTGCTCTATGGATGTCAAGGATTTTCTTTTTAAATATTTGGACTGAATCTTTGATTTCATCTTTGCAGAAAGATCCCTCCACCCTTTCAGATCCCTGTTTATTCTATAACTTCTAGTCCAAAAAGTTGCCTGGGGCCACAAATGACTTGCCCTGAGTCAAATGACTTCTATGTGTCAGTGGTCAGACTTGCCCCCAGGTTGTACTGACTCACTGTCCACTACTTCACAGCAATATTGTTCTTAATACTAATGGGGTAGGGTGGTATGAGGGTGGTATTTAGAAGTATGACGGCATCTTGAGCCTGGGCTAGGCATGAATTGGTGGATATAGTGACCAGCCTGAATGGCAAGAGAGTCCGTAGGGACTCTGAGCAGATTTAGATGAGGGCTTGTGGGGAACGAGATGGACAGAGGTGTGAGGTATGGAGTTCCCATTGTGATGTCACCATGGCCTGTTAAAGGGTGTCCTTAGGTGTCTGTGGCCATCCTGGTTTATGACCTGGCTGCTCCAATACCCCAAAGAACATATGTAATTATGACATGATATGAAAGTGAAACAAAACATTTATTAAGCATGTGCTATGTATCAAGCCACACAGACAAAATGCAAGAGAGCCCTTGCCCTCAAGGGGCTTACATCCTGATGGGGAATGTAACACATCTAAGGAAGTGGCAGCCAAGGAGGGGATTTGTGTCATCACAGGGATGTGGAGCAGAGTCACAGAGTGACCAATAGATAGACTTGGCCTTTCCAGGACTGATCTTGTTGCCTTGATGGCTGTTCCCAGAATAAGAAATGGAGAGGAACAGAGTGTGTTTCTGGGGGTGGGGAGGAGGTGGCAAGGGAAGGAGGTGTTGTATGCAAGGTAACCACATGGCAGCATGATGGGAAGATAGCTGGGGGTGATTATACCAGTGAGGAGCTTTGGGACCCAGAGAGGGAGCTAGAGGGCCTGAGGCTGAAGAATAACAGAGTAGCAGGAAGTTTGGGGGAGTAGTCGATTATCCCCATCATCCTCAGGAAGATTTCCATGATACTTGAAGGTTTATAAAATGCTTTTAATGCTGTGACCCAAGTAGCATATGAAATATTATTCCCGTTCTTCTTCATGGAAGCTTAGAGTTGTTCTTGGTCATCCAACTAGGAAGAGTCAGAGCTAGGATTTGAACCCAGAGCCCTGCCTGTGGAAAATGAGCTTGTAAAATGTGTTTCTAGAGCTGGTGGCTTCTGGTCTTCTAACCTCCTGTGAAGTTGTCCAGGCTTGTCTTTAGGGTCTCCATCTACCTTTTAATATCCTTCTGAACCATTCATTCAAAATACATTTCCCAAGGACCTACTCTATGCTGGTGTAGGGGATATGGAGGACTGTGAGATTGGTCCAGATGTCCAGTATTCTCATCTTGCCATCTTCAGTTGAGAGGAAAGTTCTGATAATTTGCTCTCACTAAAGGCTTGTGGGCTATTCTGTGTCTCCTGAGGGACAGTGGAAGAGAGATGCTCATTTTTATTGAGTGTAGAAAAGTAGGCAGTGCCTAACAGAATGAAGCTTTAAGGGGGGACACTTAAGGGATTGTGGCATGCCATTAGAGTTCTTTGGGGGTCTTCCAAGCTTAGATTAGGAAGATTTAAAGGTCAATGATATGTCTGGGGCAGGTAGCTGGGGCAATAGTTAGAGCACCGGGCCTAGAGTCGGAAAAGACTAACCTTTGTCACTTTGTATTTGGATTCTGATATTTACAAGCTGTGTACAAGTCACTTAACTCTGTTTGCCTCAGTTTCTTCATCTGTAAAATGAACTGGAGAAGGAAATGGCAAACCACTCCAGTATCTCAGCCAAGAAAATCCCAAATGGGGTCATGAAGAGTCAAACACCACTGAAACAACGACCTGAACAATTCAACAATTACGTTTCCATATTTGGACCAATGAAACTCTTAACTCCAATCCATCCATCAACAAGCATATTTTAAACACTTACTATTTCAGGCACTCTGCTAGATGCTTGGGATCCAAGTACAAAAATAAACCAGTCCCCACCCTCAAGGAGTTTACATTCTAGGCAAAAGTCTCACAGATAAATAAAGACCATATACACAATAAATAGGAAGTCCCCGTCCATTGACCTTTTCTACTATGTTGACACTGTCTCAATTAAATTCATCTAACTCTGCTGGGTGTTAGGGGAGAGTCAAAGTTTAGATAAGACTGTTTCTACTCTTAGCCGCTGCCTGGGAGAGAGACAAACACAGATGATTCTAGTACACAATGTTATGGAAATGTGGGAGAGAGGTACAACCAAAGTGTTATGTGAGGTCTCAGCATCCTCCAGACACCCTCTAGCTTATTGCTATTCTTTTGGATTTTTGAAATTTTGACTGGTTTTGCTGGGCCCAGGAGGAGCCAAGGAAACCAGGACCAATTTGGAAAGAGTGGCAGAGAGACAAATTTCTTCTCAATAGAAGGAAAAGCTGCTTAAGACTTAGAGCTCTCCAAAGATAGATCGAGCTGTTTCTAGAAGTAGTGAGTTCCCTGATACCGGGGGGTTGAATGATGTGTGAGATCCCTTACCAGCCCAGAGAACAGAGAAAGGAATTAAGCCTCAGAGCTAGGATTTGAAGCCCAAATGCTCCAACTCCCAAACCACTCCATCATGGGCCTTCTCCTTGCCCCCTTCATCTAGTTCATAGTAAGTGCTTTACAGGGAGAGAGAAGACAAGTCCCCAGATCCCTGTAACATGAAGAGTAACATTCTTGGGCCAGAACTGGCAAATGTATCCTTAGTCACAAAGGAAGCTAGTGGAAAGAAGAGCCAGGAATCAAGCCCAAGGTTGCTGGTCTCCCTGTCCAGGGTTTTTAGGCTACTTGGTGCAGTGGTGACATCTGGTTTATTTTAGTTTGCTGTTTGAAGAACTCTTTGGAAAAATGTTTTCTTAGCACACCCATCCATCTGGCCCTGCAAAGTTAGTTTCTCTATCTTCAACTAGCTTTTTCCAGAACCTGCTTCTAGTTCCATTTTGTGCTCTGACAGCCTTCATCCAACATGGTGCAGGGAAGGGATGATCAGATGAAGGGGCCCTGGGCTCCAGTCTTAGCCCAGATACTCACTATTCATGAGGTTGTAAGCAAGTCATTCTCCTCTAGGAGCCCTAAATTGCCCTATCTCTCAAATGGGGACAGTCATCACTTCTTTCCTTTGTTAATGGAATCCAGTGGAGTCATGGAGCCTCATAGTTCGAAGGGAGTCCAGAAGCTTCTTGTCCAAAGCATATATATATATATGAGAGCCAATGTGGCACTGTGCATACAACACTAGACTGGTGGTCTGGAAGGCCTCGGTTCAAATCTGGTCTCAATTTCTTTCTTGGTGTGTGATTTGGGGGGAGTCTCCAACCCCTTTTGCTACTTGTACCCCTCAAGGTTGTGAGGATCAACTTTACTAATACATGAAAAGTTCTTTGTGATAGATTATTACTAGAATGTCATTTCCATCCCCCAGAAGTGGTTATCCACTCTGCCTGAAAACTTCCCCTAATAGGGAACCTTCCAAACCACCCATTCCACTGGGAGGAGGTTCAATGCTTTTTAGGAAGGTTTTCCTCACATCAGACTCAGATCTGCCTTGATATAACTTCTCCTCATTGTTCCCTAGCTCTGCCCTCTGGGACCAGGCAAAACAAGGCCAATCCCTCTCCCACACAGGCTGGTATGTGTGTGGAAGTGCTTAATAAAGATTCTTTAAGAACCTGTTTGCTCCCATTACCTCTACTTTCTCACCTCCCATTCAATTTTCCAACCCTTTCCAGCCTGGCTTCCAGCCTCATCACTCAGCTGAAAGGTTCCCACAAATTTCTCAGTCACCACATCTGCTGACCTTTCCTCAGCCATCATTCTTCTTGAACTTTCTGTAATGTCTGATGCTGCTGACCACCTGCTCCCCCTCCCTGGGTCTTTGTAACACTGTTCTCTCCTGGTATCTGGACAACCGTAGTATCTTACCATGAGGAGGGCCTGAACTCAGTGCCCTGCACATAGTAGGTGCTTAATAAATTAATGTTTGTTTCATTGAATTGAATTTGGAGTATGATTTTTGGACCAATGAAAGCCCCAACCCCTTCTCCCCAACTTCCCTCTGTCCCTCTTACCTTGATGTCTGGAAATTCCCCAACTGTCATTATTTTGGATTAAAACCTGAGGGCTTATAGGGGCCTTGGAGTTACTGTCAAAGATCCCAGAAGCATTGCTAGTTGGCCCTCTCTTTAACTTCAATTAAAGTTGAATAATGGATTTTCCAAATGGATACACAGATACATATATGAAACCTATATATACATATGTATATACACACATACACACACATATACATATACATATATAGATAGATAGATATAGATACAGATATAGATATATAGATACAAATAATGCCTATGGTTGCTCTTAGGATAAATAGAGAGTCATCTAAAAGCAGCATGAGATTCATAGCAGCTTTTTGCAATCATGTATTTTCTCAATCCATGGATACAACCTATGGTTGTAGGACTGTAGGTTCCCCACTCCTAGAAGGTAATGAACAAATTCTCCTCACCCTCCTTCCCACGCCCCCCGCCCAGAGCAGATGCTAGTATTTTTAATGTTGCCTGAAAGACACGGTGATACTTTAGTTCAAAATATGTTTATCCGGTCAGCCAGAACTGAGGGAGCAGGACCCAGACCTAGTATGTTCTACTGAGAGAACAGGGGAAAAGAGGCAGGGCATCGTTGTGGGAATGTAGTGTATCTGGGCCAAAGGAAGCCACAGGAAGGTCTTACTTGCCAGTGAGGGGATAGGGTAGGAGATGGATCAAACCAAGGGACATGAAGACAGGCTTTGCCCACTTCAATTTTCCTGTGTAAGGTTTGAGGAGAAAATCCAGTCTGTGGGAAAAAAAACCTGAGGGTCTTAGTCATAGCAGAGTGACTGTGTGACATCGAGTCACATCACAGCGAAGAAAAAAAGGGAGGCTGAATTAGGCTGCATTAATAGAAATAAAGCATCCAGAGAGAGGGAGGTAGGAGCCACCACTGCCTAATGCCCTGGTCAGACCACACTTGAAGGGTCATGCTTCAATCTGGATGGCACATTTAGGAAGGCCTTTGCCAGTTTGGATCAGATCCGGAAGAGGGTGACCAAGCTAGAGAGAGGACTGAAGACCTTACCAAATAAAGATTCCTTAAAAGAACCATATAACCTGGAGGAGAAAAGACTTGCAGGAATCTTTCTAGTTGTCTTGTACAAGAGGGACTCCACATGCTCTGCCTCAATGCAGAGGGCCAACCTGGGAGTCTCGAGCTGAGGTCATTGGGAAGCAGGTTGAGCTTAGCACTAGAAAGGCCTTCCTTACAAACAGGACTGGCTGAGGCTGGAGCAGGCATATTGTATTGCTGATCTCTGGAGGACCTTCCAGCCCCCCTAACCCCTAGGCCCCAGCCCAGACTGGCTCAACACTTTGACAGGATGCTGCAGGGGGATTCTGGGCCAGGACTGACTTGATGCCCTCTGAGGCTCCCTCCAGCTCTGTGAATCTGTGATTCTCAGCTCTCTTGCTGCCCTCTATTGTAAATACACTGAACTGCTGGGCACGTGGCTGAGGGAAGGATGTTCTGACTGGCAAGAGAAAATATGGGTAGAATAACTGAACACAGAACTAGAAAAAAAAGGTGCTTTTTGCTCTTGGAGTAGGGGTTTGGGGGCATCAGAGGAATAAACCTAGCCATCCTAGCCTTCAGGAAATGATGCGAAAAGTGGGAGCTGCCCCACTCTCCCAGCCTTAGAGTCTAGGCTTTTGTCTGTTCTATTTCAGGGGCTGGTAAACTGGTTTCCTGTTTTGTTGCAAAATGGGTGGTTGTTGCTGTCTGAGGCTTCCCTGGCTCCCAGGCTGGTCTATGCAGGCTTCCTGACATCCAGGGGTTTGTGGGGGGGGAGGGGCACAGGGGGATGGGGAGACCTGTACCAGCTGGATTTTACCATTTGTATACCCGAATTTCTCTTCTATGGAATACCTGAGAAGAAACCTGAAGAGACAAGAAAACACTCTAATTTCTTGGCAATGCCAGATATTTTGTTGTATCGTATCCATCTTTGCAATTGTTCATCTTCATTCCATACATAATGAAGCTGGGACACAGGGAGACCAAATGGCAGGATGAGGGCGGAAGAAGAGTCACAGAGCTGGAAGGACCTCAGAGATACCTGCATCCAACCTTATTTTTCAGAAGAGACTCCTAGTCTGAGAGAAAGGAAGTGACTTCTTAAGGTTGTGGAGTAAGTTAGGAGCAGGTTTGGAGCCCAGGCCATCTGGCTCCCAGGTCAGAATTCTTCACCAGGCTGCCTCATATGGCCTTGTAGTTGGCAAGCTGATGAAATCCATTTGGCACATGCCGGGAATACCACTCACTGTGGTGAGCCCACTTGGGGAAGGGGGCAGGCTGCTGAGAAGGCAGCTCAGCTGTGTGGTTTACATTTGCAAATACCGATTAGAGGAGGAAGTGTGTTGCTGGCAAGAATGCATTTAAGCTTTCCTGTAAGTGGAGATCCCTTTACTCCCAAATGTCTCCCTAGACAACCTGACCTGGTACTAGAAATGATGCCATTAGTCAGTCATTTCTTTGGTCGACCACTCTGCCTCCCAGGATCTTTGCAAGTAGGGCCACTTTGCAAACATTAAAGTGATCTATAAACATGATTCTTCATCAGTGTCACCATTGTCATTCCAAGATCTTACAGGCCTCTGGTCACATGTTATTTGGGAGGGAGATGGGGAGATTGGTCTTTAATACTTCAGCTTAGGTTAGCTTGTTATTGCCCTGGGAGAACAGAGCTACAGGGAGTTGGATTTTTTTAAGGCAAGGGAGGCCACAGTGGAGTAGAGAGGGGGAGAATGCACCCAAATACAAGAGTCGGGTCTCGTGGGGAGGAGGCTCTAGGAGGTTAGTAATAGGAGTAGTATTAGCAGAGGTAGATGGAGTTGGGGAACATCTCTTTGTATTCGAAAAATGGATCCCAAACCCTTTAATCTGGTATTCAGGGACTTCCGTGGTCAGTCTATAAAGCTATCTTTCCAGACTTATCTTCCCTCACTTTGCCATATCGACATTGTTCCATCTGAACTGAATTCCTCCCTGTTCCTGAAACATGCCTGTAGTGTGCTCTCACCTTTCCTGTTTCATTTACCTGGAATGTCCCACCTGCCCTTCGAAGCCCAGCTTCAATATCATAATTTCTGTGAAGCCTTCCCTGATCTTCTCAGTAAGAAATTGTTTCTCTCTCCTTTAACATTCAGAGCACCTGGTTTAGACCTCTTGAATCACATGGCAATTTGAATTGTTATTCGTGCACTTACTATTCTTCTGAGTATGACAATAACAGTAATCCACATGTGCCTTGTATTTGGAGATTTGCAAAGCTTGTTTCATAATAACCTTGGAAAGTCTGTAGGGAAAGTGTTATGATCCCCATTTTAGGGAAGAAGAAACAGGGACTTAGAGGTTAAATTATTAGCCCGCAGTCACACAGGTACCACTTGTCAGAACCAGACCTTGAAACTTGGTCTTTTCATTCTGACACCATGATAGCTTAGACTCAGATCTGGAAGGGCCCTGTAGGTCCTAGTCCAGTGCCTTTATTTTTTTACAGATGAGGAAATTAGGAATGGCAGAGGTTACGTGACAGGGCCAAAGTCACATATATTATGAGTGGCAGAGCTAGCATCCAAACCAAGGTCATCTGGGTCCAAATCTAGCTCTTTTCTTATTGCTTGTGGACAAGTGATTAAAACCTTCTTCATGGATTAGCTTTGGGAGAGTTTGATATAATTTGACAGTTTTGTCATCTGTAAAGTGGGTATGAAAGTAGTGACAACCACATAGGGTGATTTTGAGGATCAAATGAATATATGTAAAGTGCATAAAGTATATTAGACATGTCAGCTATTACATTCTTAGTTTATTAAGGCTAATTAAAAAAATTTCTGGCATTGAGAATGAATAGTGTCCTCATTGTCTAGAAAAGGATGGAAGGATCTGGGTGTAAATTTAAGGGCAGGGGGAAGGATTGGACGGGCTGGTGTCCTTCAGATAGCACGTTAGGTATATGTGGACTTTCCATTGTCCCTCTCTTCCCTCCTCCCAGTTAGGTAAACTAAGGGCATGACGTGTGTTGGTGAATTATTCTGAAAATGAATCAGTGGTTAACATAGTGCCTGGAACATATGATGTACTTCATAAATAATTGCCAGTTGACTGACTTATGAGATGATGTCTTTCTTACCTATTGGCATCCCCTTGTTTTTCCTTGATAGGAAAGGTTATATTAACATGTCTAGTTAACTAAGGGACTCTGCATTACTCCAGATAAAATGCCACAAGCCCTTATGTCACCAAGAGGGCTCCTGATTGGACGAACCTGGGATTGTTGAACAGGAAGTTGATCTCTAGCCAAAGAAGCCAGGTGGGAGAATCTGAAATGCTGCCTGTAACCAGAGAGCTTTGTTCAGCCGTCCCTGGGTGCCAGAATCAAGGGAGACACTGTACTGATTTAATTGTGTCCCCAGAACATGACAGGGCCTTCTCCATGAGCCCCATGGCCATTTCAACTGAGCCAGCATGTGCCTCCTGCTACGTGGCAGGCTCTGTTAGGTGCTGAGCATACAAAAACAATAATAATAATTTATATAACTCCTACTATGCGCTGGGCGCTATGCTAAGAACTTTACAGATATTCTCTCATTTGATCTCACAACAACCCTTGGAAGTATTATTATTAATACAATATGTTACGGTACATTATGATACAGTACAGTGTGATATTATATGGCATAACATAATATATCATATTATATAATGTAACATAATATAATATCACCAGCTAGCATGTCTATGTGACTTTAAAGTTTGTAAAGCATTTTACAAATGTCTCATTTTGTATTCATACTGGCCTTGAGAAGTATGGGCTATTATTATCCCAATTTTACAGAGGAGGAAACTGAGGCCAACAGGTAAAGGGACTTGTCCAGGAGATGGAACATCATGTATAAGAAATGGCTAGCAGACCGGTCAGCGCAGAATGGAGTGTGCTTGAAGGGGATGCGACCTGGCCACTCAAAAGGGGTTATTTCCCATATAGAAAAAGAAGGGCTAGAGAGTCCATGTTGCCCACACAGCTGAGTGGTGCCTTGGCTTCAGTGGGATACTTTTAGAGGCCAGGGAGGTGATTAATTGCCAAAGTATCGTCTCAAATGCTCTCTAAATGGATGGCTTTGTGGAAGATTCTACCAATGCACCATTAAAAGGTGAAGGCTGAGCCCGATGTTTACTTCATATATCAAATCAGGATTAAACAATACATAGAATCTATCTAGGCTGGTCCCAAGATGATGGAGAAGGGTATTAAAACCTGACTGGCTCCAGTGTTACTCCAAGTGTGTCATGAGTCTTCATGTCCACACATGGTGAACTCTCAAATCTTCAGTGATTAATCTGTATCAGAAGCATGTTTTGATGCTATATTGTTTGTGCTTGAAAAAAATGAAAAAAAAATCTACTTGCTTCTGTTGAGATTCTCAGCTTTGTTTAACTTTTGATATGGCATTGAAAGTTTTGGGGGTGCTATTCAGATACGGATTACCTGACTGCCTTTTTGAACTCATGATTTGTCTTTTGGTTGCCTTGGCTACGGCAGGTATATTCAGCATCTTTGGGAAGCTGTCTCTCTCAGGGTGGGCTGCCTTTGATGACCATGTATGATATTATTAATCATGTTTGGGTTAGGTCCCTGTTAATGCCAGCTAAGATTACACTGGCTTTAAAGGCCACCATGTCACTCTCTGATTCATATTGAACTTTGTCCTCTTCCTTGTTCCTCTTCCTGTGCTCAAAGACAGGGGAATGCCAGAGTTGGACCATTTTCTGCAAGTGTGGTGATGCCCACATTCTTGCGTATTAAACTGGCAACAGTTAGGACAATTACCTTAAGCTGAGAACTTGGTCTGTGTTCCTTGGCCTAACCTGATGAACCTCCTAGGGTCATCCTCATCCAGGTCCCCATAGACCCTGACCTCCATTGCTTCTCATGTTTTCACTAATATAGAATTGGGGCTGGGTAGGAGATTCTACTCTGCCTTATGGACAATGATTTGGGTTGTCTTGACCTTAGTCAGAACCATAACCCCAAAGCTACTTGGTGCTGTTTTCAGGAGGGAGAAACTACTAAGCTCCTGAGTCTTTGGAAATGAATGATGATTTGTTTTGCCAGTTTGCCATATCTCTGGATTCATGGGGAGAAAGCTAGCCATACTTAGTGAACCCGTTCCCTTTTCTCCTTTTCTATTCTTTCACTCCTTGCCCTTTCTTTCTCACCTTCATTTACCTCTTACTCTACCCCCCCACACACACAATTTTCTTCTCTCTTTTTCCAGGTTTTTTTTTACTTCTTATTGATTAACATGGAAAATATTAAGTAGCCAGGAGCAAAGGGTCAGAGAATACTAGGGATGGTGAGAAGAACTTAGAAACCATGTAGACCATCTGTTTCATGTTACAGACATGAGAACTGATGCCCAGACAGGGAAAGAAACCTATTAAAATCACACGGCTATTCATCTACTTTGTGCATGGCCCTGTGTTGCCATCCTGTGCCAAGACCCTGTTGGAATACAATTATTGCCAGCTGTAATCTGAAACCTCCGAGACAACCCCCTTTTGGAGAGATTCCCTTCCTAATAATTAAAACTACCCAACTGTGTATTGAAGACTTGAGGGGTGGGGAAACGGGGAGTGAAAAATGGTGAAGGCCAGCAGAGGTCTCTCTTTCCTTGCCACACTGGGCCTCCACTGGCCCACTGTTTCAGCCTGCTCAAGTGGTTCCTTTAAGTATAGTAAAGGTTCTTATGACCCATTTCAGTAGCTCAGTGCCCAGCAATCTGAGCCCCATTCTTTTCTTCCAACAGTTTTCCTTCCTACCCTCATCTCAGAAGGCTGAGCTTCGCTAGGGGCCCCTACAGTCATTCCCTTTGCCCTCTTTATATCTTCTGGGTCTTGCCAAGAGATGTATCATTCTGGTTCTGGTCCTTTCTTCTCTTTCTGTAGTTTCTCCATCCAGGACAGAGGCCTGAGCTTAAAGAATTTGTACCCCAGGGGCTTTCTTGACCTCTTCTTCAAGGCTTTTTCACTGACCCATTAATCACTAGGATCATACTGGTCAATTCTGTTATTCACATTGATTCATGTTGAACTTTGTCCTCTAGGCCTTTAGGCCTTGGCACATGCAGTATCATACTCAGGTAACTAGAATGAAACCCCTCATACTAGAGGGGAGTCTTAGGATGGTGATGTTGAAAGGTTGGAGATCCAGAGCTGGGAGGCCATTGAATCAAAGCCTTCATTTTATAGAAGAGGAAACAGAGAAGGAGGTGAAGTGATTTTTCTGAGATCACCCAGCGAAGTAAGCATATAGCACAGGATTTGAACCCAGGGACCCTGACTCCAGAGTAAATGCTCTTT
>CM053596.1:55145690-55161297 GCA_028646575.1 Pseudocheirus occidentalis
TCCTTCCTTCCTTCCTTCCTTCCTTCCCTCCCTCCCCTCAGTAGAAGAAGTTCTAGAGGAAGTACAATGTGTAGTATGATATGGGCCAGGAGAAGGAGAGGAATATTCTTGTTGCCTCACATCTGCTAGGTAACTGGGTCTGTTACACTGAAAAGACCCTGCAAAGACCCAGTTACCTAGCAGATGTGAGGCAATGAGAATGGATTCTATAAGGGCCAGAATATTTGATGTCCTCAAAAACTGAGTTCTCTAGCTTACCCCTTATGGCCTGATCCCTTGGCTCTCCTCCCTGCCCAAGGGCTCCTTCCTCTGTTCTCATTGTTGGGTCAGATGATCAGGAACTCCACTGAACTCCACTGACTGCAAGCCCTGGTATGCATTGTATCATATACATATATTGTATTAGTTCTTAGAAACTTGTAAGTGACCACTTGGTCTCCAGATTCATAGGTTGAAGATTATCTTATTCACTTTGTGGCATCCCAGACTCCTCAGGCCCAAACTCTCTCTCTTTCCCCAATATTCTTCCAATCTTCCAGGCAATCATTTGGCTACTCAAGCACATCTGTCAGACCCATGAGAATACCCATAGAACTAGAAGGGATTTTAAAGGCCACTGTGTCCAGCTTCCTTTTTTACAGATGAAGAAAGAGAGGTTAAAGTGACCAGCCCAGAATTACCCATTTATAATTTAGTGCCTGAGGCAAATTTGAACTCCAGTCTTCCTAATATCAAGCCTAGCACTCTTTCCTGAGAGGGATGCCTTAGCATCCAGTCTTAAAGATCGTCATTTAACTTATTTTGACATTTTTTGTAAACTCTACCTCCTTATAACGCCAGATGTCCCTTAATGATCTCGTCTCTTGCTATGCTGCCAGCATGGAAGCTATAATTTCTCACATTTATAGCTATTAAATTTCATTTGATCAGATTCAGCCCAAAGTAATGGGCTACTGAGATCTTTTGGGGCCCTGACTCTGTCATCCAACATACCATCCATCCCCTGACCTAGAGGCTAAAGCATCTATCAGTGGGCTTGCAGTCAGATCAGCTTATTGTCTGTGCCATGCCGAGAGCCAGAAACTTTGAAAGACGCAGCCACAAAAGAATGTGATTCAAGACCCTAGGTGAAAGGGAAGGTTATGGGAGCAAAATGACTGTGCTTTGGGCACCAAGTTGAGCCACCCTGATAGGAAGTGAGAGAAAGGAGGCAGAGGGATCCAAGAAGATTGGCTTTTGTTCAAGGAAATAGTTCTTAGGGCTCAGAAATAAGCCCTTCCAAGGCATTAGAAGGACAAACAAAGTAATAAGAAACCAAACTGGCTAAGCCCAGTCCTATATATGGAGCTGAAGGGTAAAGAGTAAAGCCACAGACAGTGGAAATGAAGCCAGATCCCTGAAGGGTGAGTGTAAGGAAGCGGGGGAGCTGATGAGATAAGAAAGGACAAAAGCTCACATCGCAAAGGATAAAAGAAGTCAAGGGGAAAATCTTCAGTTCCGTTGAATTCAATATGCGTTTATTCTGAGGCTGCTGTACTAAGTGCTAGGTCAGTCAGCCAGCCAACACGTATTTATGAAATGCTTACTTATTGATTCCAATGCCAAGCACAGTGCACGGTGCTGCAGAGATGGGGGGAAATGGGCACTAACAGGGGAGGACCAGAAATAGAGGTGGTTGTTGTCATTCAGGCATTTTAATTGTGTCCAGCTCTCCATGACCCCTTTTGGTCTTTTCTTGGAAGAGATACTGGAGTGTTTTGCCATTTCCTTTTCCAGCTTATTTTACAGGTGGGGAAACTGAGGCAAGCAGAGTTAAGTGACTTACCCAAGGTCACATAGTTAATAAATGTCTGAGAATTTGTACTTAGGAAGATGAATCTTCCTGACTCCAGGCCCAGTATTCTATCCACCACACCACTTCACTGCTACTGGGTAACTCTACTACCTAGTAAAGGAAATTTTTACATATATATATATATACATACATACACTAAGCAAAGGCTGAGGATTGGAACTTTACCTGCACTTCCTTTTTTTTAAGGAAAACTCACATGTGAGGTTCTGACTAGACTAAAAACTAGTTATTATGAGAGCCAAAGTCCTGGGGAGTTGGCATCCCCTTAGGGGGAAGGACAGGGCATCAGTTGGAAGCTTTAGAGAATCAACAGAGAGTCTCTTCTATCATTGATCTCTTCCCCATGGGATGCGCTTCTGCTAAAGGTACTACTTGCCTTCTTGGTCCCAGACAAACAAGAAAAGTGGTGCTCAGATGACAGTGGGCCACTTAATAAATTTTTGTGGAATTGAATTACTTCCATGACCACACTCTAGGAAATACTGCCCCCCCCACAGAGAGAGGGAGAGACAGACAGAGACAGAGAGAGAGAGAGACAGACAGAGACAGAGAGAAAGACAGAGACAGAGACAAAGAGAGAAAATGAGAACACATGCTCCCTTTTTGTCTTCTTGATTCAGTGGATACTATAGGAAGTCATCATGACTTACATATAAGGGTGGGATCCCAGGACCCCATGGAGTACTGAGACTGATTTGGTTTGCTTGTTTCAGAAACTAGTGATTGAACAATTATCCTTCTAATATTCTTTCTCAATTTCATTGTGCTTCCTTCTGTTCTGAAATGATGTTAGCCAGTCTAGATCACACTAGCAACATGTGCCGCTATTTCAAATCAAGACCTACTTAGAATTTCCTCCTCTACCTCTGGGGTGCTGGGCTGTAGGGTCTGCTCTGCTTTGCCCTGCCCTGCTGCTGCCACTACTGCCAATTGTAATAGGATAGAAAGTCATAAGATCACTAATGTAGAACTGGGAGGGACCCTCAAAGTCATTTGGTTCAGCCTGGTTTGAAGTTTCCTCATTTGCCCAGGTCCTCTTTCACTGTTTTAGTGGATTCAGGCTTCACCAAGGGATGAGGAACCTGTAAGGGCTGGGACTGTACAAGATCCCAGCATGGTATAGGACCAACAGGCCAACCTGGCCTGGATGGGAGAGTCCACAGTGCTTCACTTCTTGAGTTGCCGGAACAAAGAGGTCAGTTGCCATGAGGTTCCAAGAAAACAGGGCCTAGAGGAGCAACTTCTGGCTGCCTCCCTTCTGATATAATGTCTAACCAAACCACTTCCATACCCTAAATATAATTCTAACACAGTTGGAAGCAATGGCAAGCAGGATCTGAGAATCATAAACATGGGACTGGCAGGTCATCTAGAGTACAGATGCCATCTAGGCCTCTTTGCAAGTCAGAAAACTATGGCCCAAGAATGTTGAGAAACTTAGCCAAGGTCACATTGAATTTAAGTGTCTGAGGTTCCAAAATATCTCTAAAACATCCTAAATTGAGACAATTTAAAGATAATGGGATGATAATAATAAGGAATAGCTCACTTTTACATAGAACTTAAGGTCTGCAAATTACTTTACATAGATTGTGACAACACCTTGAGATGCCAGCTATTATTATCCCCATTTTGTAGATGAGGTACCTGGAGGCGGCTAGGTGGCACAGTGAATAGAGCACTGGCTTGGGAGTCAGGAGGACCTGAGTTCAAATTTGGCCTCAGACACTTGACACACTTACTAGCCATGTGACTTTGGGCAAATCACTTAACCCCAGTTGCCCTCCAAAAAGCAAAAAAAAAAAAGAGGTACCTGAGGGTCAAGCCTTTGAGGGGGGATTTGACCCCAGGACTCCCATGACTTTAAATCTGGCACTCTCTCTAATACTCAGCTCCCAAGAATATGTAGTCTATAATTAGTTGAGTTCAAGGAGCCAAGTGTCCAGAGGACTGGGCTCATAAAGAATTTTGTGTCCAATCTGATTTCTTCCATCTTTTTTTTTTGTTTTGTTTTGTTTTTTGCTTTTTTTTTTGGAGGGCAGTTGGGGTTAAGTGACTTGCCCGAGGTCACACGGCTAGTTTTTTGTGTTAAGTGTCTGAGGCCGGATTTGAACTCAGGTACTCCTGACTCCAGGGCCAGTGCTCTATTCACTGCGCCACCTAGCCGCCCTGTGCCTTCATCTTTTTAAGCCCTGGTGTGAAGTCTTACCCTTTCCCTTTTTTTACAGGGCTTTCAGCTATGGACAGCTCCCTCTCACCAGCCACATTCCCTGCATGGGGAACAGCTGTGTCTGAGAAACCATAGAAAGATGTACAATCATAGACTCATAGATTTAGAGCGGGAAGAAACCTTAGAGGTCATCTCATCCAGTTCCCTTGTTTTACAGATGGGGACCAAAGAGATTGAGGGGTTTTCCCAATGAAAATAGGTATTAAGTGGCAGAATGGGATTTGAATTCATGTGTTCTCACTCTAAGTCCAGACATCTTTCCATTGTACCACATTGCAACGGTCCTTTCCCTCCCCCCTCAAAAATAAGAGGTTTCCTTTCTCATAATTTACTTCGCTGTATGATTCCCAAGAATTCTCTGCATGCCCATTGGAGACAGGAGCCAGCCTACAAAGAGCTGCTGAGCTGCTGTCTCACTTTGTCCTTCTTTCTGGGGGATGGGAATGAGCAAAGTCACCTGCCTTTCTGAAGTACCGATCATTTCAGCACCTGTCACAGAATCAGTCTCAGAAGTTAAGGGAGAAGAGATATTTGAAATTTGGCTCAGTGTCAGTCTAAGAACAATGTAGCTTATATTCCATGGGAATTGTCCTGAGGTAGATGAGGGCGCTGTTCTATTGAATGTCTTTGCTGGTGCCTAGAGAATAAAAGAACTGAAATTGGGCTCAGTAGACTTACAGAGGACATTAGAATAGTATTTAAGGACCTTAATGATCATCTAGTTCAACCTCTTATTTTTACAAATGAGGAAACTCAGGCTCATTGAGATCCAGGGATTTGTCCAAAGTTCCAGATTGAGATTGTGTCTGGGCTAGAGTTAGTGCCCCAGACTCCTGGGTCCCTGGCCAGTGTTTTTATCCATTGTCCCGTGTTGCCAGCACATATAATAGAACCCTTAATACTTCAGATGACATACATCAAATCCAGGATGTTGTATTGATTAGGAGAGAAGTCTATAATAAAAGTATAAACCGAGGGCTGGAAGAATCCACAGAGGCTAATTAATCTAATCCCCTCATTTTACAGATGAGGAAACTGAGGTCCAGAAGGGATAAGTAACATGCCCAAGATCATACAGGCATCAGAGGTGAGATTTGGATCTAGGGCATTTGATGACAAAGCCAGTTCTTTTAAGCTTGCCCCATGCTACACTGTATGAAATTCACCAAATATGTGGGCATGCATCCTTTGACAGTCCCAGGGATCCCTATTTTCATCAGCACTTCGGTTACACTGGTAGTCTCTTTGTTGTTCAGAAGGTGCTTCTCCCAGTCACAGTCTGCTCCTATGCCTTGTCATGGCTTGAGGGTTAAGCCTGGATCCTCCCAAGCTCTGTCAGTGGATCAGAGATCTGGATAGTCCCACTACCAAATAGGAAAGACTGTGAGCTCAGACCAAGCAAGAGACTCCATCTGTTACTTGAGAATCAGTCTACCTAAGTCCAGAGCCTCTCATCAGTGGAAAGTTAGGGACTATTTATTCCCTGTGACTTTTAAGATAAAATGCAAGTATCTTTGTTTGAGGCTGCTAGATGGCATCATGGATAGAGCACTAGATGTGGCATCAGGAAGACCTAGCATCATCTCCTGCTTCAGACACTAGTTGAGACCTTGGGCAAGTCACTGAACTTCTCTGTGCCTCAGTTTCCTCATCTGTAAAATGAGAGATGGACTTGATGGCGTTTAAGTTCTCCAGCTCTGAGCTCCAGCTGGCCTTTCCAGGCTATTATACACAGTGTGCACCTTCCTATACATGATATGCCGGCCAAAGCGTTCTTGCTGTTCTTTACACAATGCTCCATTTCCCATCTCTGTACCTTTACACAGGTTGTCTCCCATGCCTGGAAAGCTGTCCTTCCAGCCCTCTCCATCTTAGAATTCCAAGGTTCATTCATCCCAAGCTCAGCTCAGGTACCGTCTTTTATGAGACCTTTCCTGATCCCTCTCTGCTGTTAGAGCCACCTGCCACCTAAATATCTTGCCTTCAATTTGTATAATCTCATGGGTACACAAGGCTTCCGCAATAAAATATAAGCTCCTTGATGGCAGAGACTATTTCATTTCTGCCTCTGTATCACCAGTACCTAGTAGAGGAACATGCAATACACGTGCTTGCTACTTGCTTGATCAAATGATAATTTGAAAACCAATTAGTAACTCATGAAGCCAAAGGAATAATGCACATTTTAAAAAAAAACCATAGAAGAGACAAAGCAAGTGAGGGAGGGAGGCAAGTTTATAGTTCCTGTTTTACATATGAGGTAACCAAGGCAAAGAGCAATTGACTTGCCCAGAGTTGGTCCCATAACTAGCTCATGCCTGAGCAAGGGTGTGAAATGAAGCATATCAACTCCCTATTCAACATTCTTTCTATTGTTGGTCAACATGAGGGCGAAGCATGTGTTACCTGAGAAGAACAGCAGTAGCCAGGACTGGGCTTTCAGATATACCCTTATAGTGATAGAGATGCAGAAGGAAGACTCACACTAAAGAAATAAGAGAATCATAGCTCTTTTGAGGAAGAACAGAGACAGACAGAGAGAGGAGACAGAGGGAGGGAAGGAGAAACAGAGAGACAGAGACAGAGAGAAAGAGAGAGACACAAGGAGAGAGAAAGAGGAAAGGAGTGGGGAGAGAAATAGAGACAGGCACAGGGAGAGGAGAGACAGAAACAGACAGAGAAGGAAGGGAAGAAGGAGACAGAGAGAAGGTAGAGGAGGCAAGAGAGACAGACAGGAGCAGAATCAGAGACAGATAGAGGTTGAGACAGAGAACAGAGAGAGGAGAGAAGGAGAGGGAGAGAGAGAAAAAGAGAGAGAGAGAAAGAAAGAGATCATTGAGGGGGAAGAGAATGTAAGGGCAGACTAAGTGTGCATGTCTAGCTGCATTTTCAATATAAATCCAAATGGTTATTTGATTACTTATTGTTTTGTGTTATCTCTGTCTCTTTGCTTCTCCATTAAAATGAATGATTGAGATTTGATTGCTGTACTGACTGTATGTGACATCATTGGACTGTGTTACAAAAGTAAACTGAATTAGAATTGCAATAAGAAGGCAGCTTACAGGCTGTCATGTATAACCAGAACTGAGCCAGAATCCTCACTGTAATATATTGATCAAGATTAATTCATTCAATTAACTAATTCATTCAATAATTAAAAGTAACAATAATGATAGCTAGTATTTAACACTTCAAAGTTTGCAAAACATTTTGAAAATATCTCATTTCACTCTCACAACAATGCTGGAAAGTAGGTGAGATTATTATCCCCATTTTACAGATGAAGGAAGCAAGGGCAAAGAACAGTTAGGGTAGGATGATCCAGCCTAGCTGCCTACTTGAAATTTGGGTCCTGTTTTGCCCTTATCACTTATTGAAATAGACATTTCCCCCCTTGTCCTACTAGACTGAGTCCCTCAGAAGGAGGGAGGTCATAGATTGACAGCTGGAAGAGACTCCAGAGATCATCTAATCCACCCTCCTCATTTTATAGATGTTGACATTGGAACTCAGAGGTGATGTAGCTTGGCCAAGGTCTCCTGGGGAGTATCAGGCAGAGTTGGAAATTAAATCCACATTCTCCAATTTGGAGTGTTTTCTCCACTGCCCTATAGTATATTTGTAAATACCATAGTATCTTGTTGGTATCTTGGTCCAAAATAGAACACTTCACCTTCTGCTCAAAACAGACCTTCCCTCTGTCTCTTGAGAACATCAGCATTTTCACAGGCACTCAGATGCACAGTCTTGCCATCCTCTGACCCTTCCCTCTACTTCACACACCATGTTAAATCTGTTGGCTCTACTAGTTCTTACATGTTTTTTCCACCTTGGTCCATACTATTGGAAATCCTAGGTCAACCCTTCACCATGTCTTACCTGGACCATATTAAGAGCTTCCAGCCTGCTCCCTTTGCCTCTTGTCTTTCCTTTTCCCAACCATTTTTAATCCTGTTTTTTTTTACCAGATGTAAGATTTAGTTGAGTTTGAAAGATCCTAATAAGGAGCTTTCTCTGCCATTGCAAGTTGGTAGATTCTTCCCTGAATCTTAGAGTTTCGACTTAGATGGTTGCCTGGGCAATAGAAAGAAAAATAGATATAGAGATATATATACAGATGGGCAGAGAGATGGGGAGAGAGTGAGAAAGATAAAAAGGTAGAAAAAGAAATACAGATAGATATAGATAGACAGTGAGAGGGAGTAGGAAAAAGATGGGCATAAATATTGAAAATATTTATGTATAGAAGGTATAGATAAATATAAAGATTGATAGCTTTTGTTACTTTTTAGTTGTTTTTTTCAATTGTGTCTGACTCTTTGTGACCCAATTTAGGGTTTTCTTAGCAAAGATAATGGAGAGATTTGCCATTTCCTTTTCTAGTTCATTTTACAGATGAGGAAACTGAGGCAAACAGAATTAAGTGACTTACCTACGGTCACATGGCTAGCAAGTGTTTGAGGTTAGATTTTAATTCAGGGAGATGAGTCTTCCTGACTCCAGACTTGGCACTCTATTCACTGTGTCCATCTATCCACTAGGTGCTCATAATAGAGAAACAGAAAGCATTAGGGCTGTATGTTTCAGGCTCTGTACTAAGTGCAAGAAATACAGATACAAGCAAACAAGACAATCTCTGCCTTCAAGGAGCTTACATTCTAAAGAGGGGGAGAGAGCACATGAAATGGGAGCTAGAAGTGAGGGGAAGATGACACCAAGCTCACCTATGAGAGCTGGGGAGCCCAAGGGCAGTGTCCAAGGCTGTGGTGAGAGGGAGATGAGAGTGATTATCAGAGTGTAGGGCGCATGGTGAGAGAGGAAGGCCAGGAGAGGTCATGGACTGATGTGGCCAATGTTCCCCTGCCCCCCAGTGATGTATAAGAAGCAACCTAGTCCTGCGGATGTGAGGAGGGGCTAGCTTTTTCACTAATTAGTTGCATGCACTCAGCAAAGCAGCAAGTCATTCTGGGCATCAGTTTCCTCAAGCTGATGTTAACATGGGATGAGGAGGATTGCTCCTGAGTGTGGCCACCTGTATTTCCCTTTGTGTCCTGTGGCATCAAATGGAAGAGTCAGGGTTTGGAAGAGTGGAAGTGGAGGACGGGGAGAGGATGAGCTCAGGTTCCACTTTGAGATATTGATCCTGAGACTCAGAGATTTCTGGGAGTTTTGGTGCCACCTTCCAGCAATCCTGTGGCAGAACACCTGATGAGTCCGTTTGCAGGAGACAGCCCTTTCCCGTAGTCCTTGCCAGACTGAGCTTTCCTCCTCCAGCACCTGGCCAAACCCAGGCCCCTGAGGAGAGGGATCAGAAACAGGGACTGAATGGGACTGAGCGTGTGTGTGTGTGTGTGTGTGTGTGTGTGTGTGTGTGTGTGTTTTCTGTACCAGGTGCACCCACACAGTGTCTGCTTTAACTTCACACACCTGAAGGACGCGGTCTTCCTCCAGAGGCCTCTCACTGCATTTCTCACAAGCAGAGTCCTCACAGCCGGGCCCCTCTCCACACAGACATTAGTGTTGCCCCTCTCATAACTGGGGCTCCTCATCTCTTTGTCGTCTCTGCACAGTCCACACTCTCAAACTCCTCAGAGAGACAACCTGGTTGTACAGTGGATGGAGCACTGAGACCAGGAAGACATGAGTTCAAGCCCAGCTTCAGACATCCATTCATTAGCTGTGTGATTTTGGCCAAGTCACTTAATCTGTTTGCCTCAGTTTCCTTAACTTTAAAACGGGGATAATAATCACACCTATTATTATATAACCTAACAACCTCATGGGGTTGTTGTGAGGATCAGATGAGATATTGTAAAACACAGCACAATGCTGAGCAGGCGCTGTATAAATGCTGGTTATTAATATTATTATTATATTCTGCCTAGGAGTACCTTTGACAGCATCTCAAGGTGTTGAGGGCCATTCAGTGCACACCCAGGTGCCAGGATCACAGCATAAACAGCACTGACTCTCATCTGGTACTCCTCCTCCAACTCACATTTCCCTCTCATTGTATGAGAAATCTGGCCTTCCTCTGAAATCAGCGCTGATTCAGATTTTGGGGTGTCCAGTAGCAGCTTTAGGGGTCATATCAGCATCTTTAGTATAGGGTCTTAGCTAGCTATGACCTATGCAAAAGAACCTCCTTTAGAATTCCCCATTTCAAGTATTTTGACTGTTAAGTCCAATGAAAAGAAAGAGAACAGAGGGTTAAGTGACTTACCTAGGGTCACACAATCAGTACATATCAGAGATAGTACTTGAACCCAATTCATTCTCCAAATACTGACCGAAACATTTCTACTAAGGCATAGAAATGACTACGATGTTCTCTTGCTCAAGAGAACAGTCAGTGTTCCTTGCCATGAGATAAAACATGAACCCTTCAGCCTGGATTTCATGGTCAGAGAGCAGGGACTTTCTTTTGCCTTTTTGTATCTCCAGTGCTTGCCACACTTCCTGACACACAGTAGGTATGTAATAAATGCTTATTTACTGACTGACTGACTGACTGACTTTGCGGTCTTACTTCAAATGGAAATAAGAGAGGACAAAAAAGACACAGGGAAGAATGAAAAATATCTTTTAACACTTTTTGAGTAAGAATCATAAGAAAGAGGAGAAAGAAGATGGAGCTAAAGACACACGTGGCAGAAAGATTGCTTGAGAAGGAGCTGATTTATCAGTGATAAAAGACAGGGAAAATCAAGATAGTGTATAATTTGTTCCTGATTCCCCTAAGAGCAGCGAGCAGCTATATGGTACAGTGCACAGAGCACTGGGCCTGGAGTCAGGAAGGCCTGAGTTCAAACCCAGTGTGTGATTCTGGATGAGTCAGTTGATGTCTCTCTGACTCAGTTCCTTAATCTGTAAAATGCTATTAATAATAACACCCATCTCCAAAGATTGTTGTGAAGATAGAATAAGACAATATTTGTTTAAATTCTTTGTGATCTTTAAGCTCTATGTAAATCATCATCATCATCATCATGAATAGGTAGCATCACACAATGGAAAAAGCATTGTGCTTGCTTGGAGTTAGGAAGACTTGGGTTTGAATCTTTCCTTTGAGGGTCAGTCAACAACTACTTTTTGAATGCTTACTATGTGGTGCCAGACATGGTGCTAAGCACTTAAAACTGTCTTGCTCACAGCTGTGTGGCCACGCTGCTAAATTTCATTTATAAATTTAGTCATCTATAAAACTGAGACGATAATATCATCTTCAGTACCTGTCTTGTAGGGTTGTTATGAAGCTTCAATGAGGTACTATATGTAAAATGCATTTGCAGATGGTTATATATGGTTATATAAATGTTATGTTAATGAGTTCATGCTGTTCTCACATCAGCCATTAGGGGACACTGCAGGCCTGGAACAGCTTGGTTGCTCCCTGGAACACGTGTACTGACGAAAGAACGGAGGGCAGGCACTCAGGACAGAGTGAAGCATGGGGAAAGGGGACAGTATCACAGTGTTACATTTAAATCAGCATGTTTTTCAAATAGAATAATATATTCCCTTTGATATACATTATAATTATGATGTTGTGCTCCTTAAAGAAGAATTCTGGACTCAAGACATGATAAAAGCCAGTCATGCCTGAAACTATAGCTAGCATTGTTTTTATTCTATTTAGCTAAAAATCCTAGCATGTATGATCATAATATATAAAATAAATCAAATAACATTGTGCCCAGTGCCAGAAATTAATGATTGCCAGTGATGTGTCTAAGTGATTTAAGAAAAGAACTCTATCTCCATGGAAGGTCTCCTTGCTTCTCCCTGTTGGGATTTCTGCAGCTATGGCCATTGCATGACTGGTGAAGCTAGAATGAGAATGCCATACTGTATTAGTGAGTTTACAGGAAAGGAATAAGTTGCCTTTAAGAATGATTTGGGGGGATGGGAGACCTCCAGACAGGGGCTTTCATCAGTCTGACACACCTCCCTACATCTTTGGTCCTGCCATCCTCCTTGAGCAGCTGCTTTCATAAGTATTGACAGCTTATCCCCACCAGGAAGGCACGTTTGCAATTTCAGCAGCTTGTTTTTTGTATGATCTTCCTCCTAGCCTGACTTAGGGCCTGTAGGCCTACTCAAAAGAGCAGCAAGGACCCAGAAAGCAAGATGACCCCCAAAAACCCCTATGAGAAGGTTGTCTTCAACTATATAGTTGTTGGGAGGGGGGCAACTCAAGTATAAACCAGTCGGTAGGAACTGTTGGGTTTTTTTTTTTGCTTTTTTACAGGGGGGAGGGCAGGGCAATTGGGGTTAAGTGACTTGCCCAAGGTCACATAGCTAGTAAGTGTTAAGCGTCTGAGACTGGATTTGAACTCAGGTCCTCCTGATTCCAGGGCACTTACTTGCCCAACATGGTCTCCACTGGGTAGCACTTATTTCATTTGCCTGGGTCAGAAGCTAGGGATACTGTGGGGCTGAGAGGGAAGGAAAGATACAGTGCTGCCTGGTCCTTAAGGATTCTTCTCTCTCTTACCTTTCTCCAATGTGCATTGTAATTACTGAAAGAGGAGACAAATGATTGCTATTCTGCCGTGGTGCTGGTAAGGGTATCAGGAAGCAGCCAGTGCTGGTGTTTCAGTGCTGGGAACTGGTGATAGCAAGTTATTGGGTGGCACAGTGGCCCTCCCTGCTACTCATCTGTCGTAAGAGGAACTAAACTGAAATCACTGCTCTGCCACTTGCTACCTGTGTGCCCTTTGTAAGTCACTTTCCAGCTTCTATAAAATGAGCGGGGTGGGCTAGATGACCTCTGAGGCCCCTTCCAGCAACGGTGATGATGATGATGGAAAAATGATGATGAACGGAAACCAGCGAGCCAATCAACATTTACAGAGTGCTTACTGTGCACTTAATCACTATTACAGTATATATTATTATAACTGCTATATATAATTATATATTATCTGTCATATATATTGTCATATATAATTACTATTATATTATATATAAATTATAATATAATTTATTATCAACAATCAAGTATTTAGTAAAATTTATTAAATAAATTTAATAAATAATAAATGCATTTAATAAATATGTACTTAATCACTATTATATTGTATATTATTATAATTATTTTATATAATTACACATCATATATTATATAATTACTATTATATATAAATTATAATATAATTTATTATTAGAAACAATCAAGCACTTATTAAGTGCTTAATATGCACTTACTATGCACTTAATTGCTATTATGTTATAATTATTGTATATTATATATAATATATCATACTATATATAATTATATGTTTTATATAATATATGTGATATATCAATTATACTATAATTCATTATTATCAACAATCAAGTATTTGTTAAGTGCTTAGTCTGCACTTAATCAACTATTATATTCTTATTTTACATAATTGTATATTATATGGTATATTATTATGTATAAGTATTACTATATTATAGAAACTACAACATAATTTATTATTAGCAGCAAGCAAGCACTTATTCAGTGCTTACTATGTTCAAAGTCCTCTGCTCAGTGCTGGGAATGCAAGGTAAGGCAAAAGCAGCCCCCTTGAGCCATAGCTCTGTTGGTCATTTGTACAGAGTTGGTCATTGAACACATGGGAGCTGATGAGCTCCCCAAGTGAGAGAGTACAGAGCAGAAAGAGAAGAGAACCCAGGACAGCCACCCATGATCAGTGGGTACTTCATCCCACTAATAGATACAGATCCAACAAAGGGGATTGGGAAGAAGTGACCAGGCCAGCAGGAAGAGAGCCAGAGAGAGAAGAGTCATGAAAGCCTAGAGAGGAGAGACTACCCAGAAGGATGTGAAGTACAGCTTTAAATGCTGCAGAGAGATCAAGAAGGATGAGGATTGAGAAAAGGCCATTGGATTTGGAAATTAAGAGATCACTGACAACTTGAGAGCCATTTAGTGGAAGGACGGGGTCAGAAGACTGATCGGAAAGGTTTTTGGAAGAGAATGAGAGAAAAGAAAGTAGAGGTGCTGGGTATAGAGGACTTTCTCAAAGAGTTTCACCAAGAAGGGGTGAAGCGTATACAGCCCAAACTAGTGGGGATGCTTAGATTATGGGAGGATTTTTTTTAAGATGGAGGAGACAGGAAAGGGGCAAGTTTGTGAGGACCAATATATAGGGAATAAATGAATATTAGAGAAATATTATTTTATTATTTCCAAATGATATATAAAAATAATTTTAATATTTGTTTTTTAAAATTTTGAGTTCCAAATTCTATCCCTCCCTCCTGAAGATTAGAGAGAGAATTCGGGGTTGATAGGAGGAGGAATGTACTGGAAAAGATAAAAAGAAATGGGATCAAAGGCATACCTACGAGGGTTGACTTCACCTAAAATGGGAATAAAGGAGGAGATAGTTGGGGAAGAAGTCTGAGTAAGATAAGATGTTGATGAGGGAAAAAGAGAGAGCTTTTGGCAAATGGCCCGGCTGTATGAACAACTCTACAAGGTAGGAGCTATTATCATCCCATTTTACAGATGAGGAAAGTAAGACAAACAGAGGTTTGAGTGACTTGCCCAGGGTCACATGAATAGCAAGTGCTTAGATTTGAACTTGAGTTTTCCTGACCCCCAGTGCTCTATACACTGCACTATCTTTCCACCCATCTATGGAAGAATACAATTGCTTTGCAGCCCTGAAGACCAGGTGGAGAGTATGTAATATTTTACCTACACATTTTTAGTAGACCCAATCAACATTATTTCCCTCTAAGTCCATTCAGAAGCTCAGGAAGGAGTGGTTTCTGTGTAACAGAGAACAGGCTTGGACATTCACTTTATTTTTAGATGTCTGTTTTAAAGGCAGTTTTCTCACTGTGATTATGAAGATCTACTTTGCCTTTGCATATTCAGTGGAGCTTGAATTGTCCAAGCAAGCTTGTATTTTATAACATGGAAGCATGCTTCTCTTAAAACAGGTAATCCTTAGATAGGAGCACACTAGGGTTGGTATTAGGCAATAAGACAAAGGGTCAAAGAATTTAAGAATAGAGGATGCTGTAGAGTGGAACTGCTCCCCATCTCACGGGTTATTAGACAACACTTCTCAGGATTCTTGAGTGGCTGATAAATTTGGAGAGTATCAGCTTGGAAGGAGGAGAAATTACTGAGTGATGGCAACTCCCCCTAGCCACTAGTTGGGGAGAGGGAGGAAGAGAAGGGTGATGAAAGAACACATAGGCAGTACTAGAGAGGGCATTCAGGAAAGCAGTAAGTTATTAATACTTTCTAAACCGTTAAAAATTTCAATGTCAGATTTGGAAAGAACAATAGAACAAAGAAGGTCAAAGCTGGGAGAGGCCTTAGAACACAGAATGTCAGAGCTGAGAGGGCCCTTAGAACACAGGATGTCAGAACTGGGAGGGCCCTTAGAACACAGGGTGTCAGAGCTGGGAGGGCCCTTAGAACACAGGATGTCAGAGCTGGGGGGGCCCTTAGAACACAGGATGTCAGAGCTGGGAGGGCCCTTAGAACACAGGATGTCAGA